>JAMBLF010000191.1:0-368455 GCA_030578115.1 Leucoptera coffeella
AAAGAAGCTAAAGTGGTTCGTCAAAATTGAGACAATGATTTACTCTGCATAATGAATGAATGAATGTATGTGTTCTTTGTGTGAAATGATTTAAATCAAATAAATACATATATGTATGTCAAATAGACGCCATATTGAAAAGGGTGACGTAAGAAGTACCTATAACTGCCATATGTGTATGAGAATGTCCTATGAGTGTTAATGAAGCGAAAATGGTCTATCAGGATTGGGGACAGATGGGGAATTATTCCTGCACACCCCTCTACAGGGAAAGGTGATGTGTATGTTAGTGTAAAAGAAAAACATTTAATCGCTGCTACACATATACATTTTGACATTACACTATTTATACACACTTTGATACAACAATAATACTCGTACATATAAGAAAGTTACATTAATTCAAACATTTATTACGATTCTGTTTTCGATCAAACGCCGCCACTTGAAAAAGGTTGTTACAAACTTTTTCCTTCTTTCTTAACCCAAGCGTTCCAACTGTCAGTTTGAGGCGCCAAGTTTTGACAAGACGAAAAAGTTTTCTTAATCTGTTCGCTGAAGGCTTGGGTAACTCTGGGTTATGCCGTTTCTGTGGTTCCAAAATAAATTCGGATCAATAGGAATTTCAAAACAAATCTTAGAGATTGTGACAAAACAAATAGATAATGAAACTCGAGACTTAATTTTATTGTGGGTTAGTCAGATATTAGGGTATTCATATGTCTAAATCCAGAGTAAAAGATTAAAGAGTAAAAGAGGCAACCTTTACCTAATTAGATAGTCAGTAAGCAATTTGACAGGTTAAATAAACAAACACTTTCACGACCATTTATCCGTGCGGGGTGATCAAAAATTCGCATGTCTATGTACATTATTATGGGTTTAAGTAAATATATGTAGAAGATGAGCTCGCCACCTGTCCCGTTTGGTGCTAATTATTTGGTGAAAAGTGGGTATTTGACTGGTCAAATATCATTTAATAATAGATGGTAATTAAATACATCATGTCACTCAATTTAATACGTTAAGTTATTTCAATTGAGCCTTAATATTCAGTATATTTAGGATATATATAATTATAGGATTAATAGTGACTTTATACAGATATTTCCTAGCAAAAAAACTGCTACTACAACATTTTGAAATTTAAAAAATGTTGTTAAAACATTTTCATTTATTCCTGTCATGTCATGTGCTGACTATCTGGTAAAAAGTGGGCTAGATGTAGCCATAAATTTTACTCCGCTCCGCTTTCACTGGAGAGTCAACGTGTATAACAAACAGCTCTGATACATGACATGGTGACATGTATCAGAGCTGTTTATTATAACAATTATTGTGCTTTTTAAAAACATATATAGGGTATTGTGACCTTAGAAGTCTGTATCCTGGGTAGACAGAGGTTACCTTAAAAGCCTTTGTTTTGGGTAGTCACAGTTTAAGAGTCTACCGTTAACGAAGTTTGGTTTTTGTTTTTGGTCACTTAAAACCCACTTTTTAACTGATATGCAACGTGACAGGTGATTTGGAACATGGGTTACTTGTCTAGACAAATTAAAGCAATGGATATTTAAACGTACCACTATCCGAGAAGATGATAACGAGGTTTTAATCATTAGTTACCACAATATTGAAACAGATCAGCCAAGTTTCTGATTCACTACATCTACGACAACATTATTGAAAACATTTTATTCACAGAACTCATGAAAACTTATATGGTAGGGATTTCCGGAGCTGATTATTGTTGATATACGGATTAAAAATCACAAGTTTTCTCCCTATTTGCTTGGGAGTAACTTTAAATGAGTTCCAAGATGATTTTACACAATGTTCAATGCTAAGAGACAACCAGTGTCAGGCAAATGTTTTAACTTTCAATCAATGTACTGTACTTGTACTTATGTTGAATAAAAATTATGACTTTGACTTTTATAACCCAAATTAATTAATTTTGTCACTTCAAACTGTAATTTACAGTCACTCATTTTATTGCTATCTATATTGTAATATCGAAAACAAAACATTTCCCCTTCTATCTAGAGGATAAAATTCCTACCTAAGCACGCAGAATATTAATGGATTGGCAATCTATAAATGATTGGTCCACCTATGTTAGCCTATTTCTGAATTAGGCTTTATCGGGCAAATAAAGGCAGGTACACACTTATCGGCAGAACTACCAATGTCCCATGCTAGACTGAAACGGAAAATAATGCTAACTAGCTGCCGTTCTTCCCGATTGTAGTGAGACAAGTGGGAAATGGAATATATTGAGTGATGGGCTAGCAACCTGACACCATTGTTAACTACCCCAATATTCGTGTAACAAGTGACGTAGGAGATATTATTGTGCCCGAGGATATGACCAACCCAAAAGGGTTAAAAGGACGTGAATTTATATATATTACTACCACATCTGTATCCGTGTAAAGGGATAGGCAGAGATCACGAATCCCTATTTGTCTTGACTATTACTTAATAATTTCGCTTCATTGATATTTCTTCATTATGGTGATGGGGATTCAAGCCTTTGACTACCCCGCCACAATAAAAAAGGGAGTGTTTATACGCAAGTCGTGAAGCGTATGTTTATATTTTATATATACCTCCTCATACAGACTTATATTATATTGTGCAATCGGTTCGTGATCGTTTAAACGTGACTTTTCGCTATTCACCCGGATAGAGGAATCTCAGTATTTGTACACGTGTGTTTAGAAAAATATAGCTCAGTTGTTTTAAGGAAAATATTGGAAGCAACCAAGGTTATTCGTTAGGTAATAATATTGTCTACGTTTAAATTCATATTTCCGTGTAGATTGTTGGTGATTTAAAAGCAAGAAAATGTATAAAGATGATCTCGCTAGGCATGAATATTATATAGCATAGGAAATAAATTTAACTAAGTTTTTAAGTACATTTTGTTCATAAAACATCGTGAGAAAACCTCAGGTAGGTAACGAACATGTAATATTTAGTTCTTGTAAATGGCGACATGGCTTACCACTAACCACATTGAGTACTGACTATCTGGTGCACCCGTTGGTTCAAAGTGATAATAAAATTACTATCTCCGCGATTGCGGATATAGTCACGGTAACCTCTGACTACCCCGCAATGGTTATTTATCGTGGAAGTGTTTGTTTAATTTGATCTATCTATTAATACAAATTAATTGACGTGAATTGTATAAATATAGCTATCCCCGTGCTAGTCTGGGACGTAAAAAGAATGCTAACTAGCTGCCGTTCTTCCCGGCATGTCGAAAGAGGCGACTAAAGGACTAGGGGTCAATGGAATCCTTTCACCAATGGGCTAGTACCCTGTCACCATATATCCATGTTCCATTATCACATCCATATACCCCAATATTCATGCTAAATAGTTACCTAGGAGATACTGTCTACCCGACATAGATTAAAGGATCAATGTATATATAAATTAATTATATTTTTATATAAAATCTAGTGTAACCTGAACTAATATACGACGTATGTATTCCTAGTCATTAAGTTATATGAGGACACGATCAATTGCCTAATAGATTTGTCCTTTTTTACGATATAGTAATATTCAATAATGTGTCATGAAAGATTGCGAACAAACTCGAATATACTTAAATACATACATATAGTCACGTCTTTCAACCCTTTCCGGGGTGAACAGAACTCCGGAGATTTAGTATCTCCTACTGTAGAGTAGTAGGCAGAGATCACGGATCCCCATCTGTCCCGATCACGACAAACCACTTTCTCTTCATTGATATTCATACACCTTCTCACACACTAAACTACTCGGTGGCTATAAGTACTTCTAACATCACCCTTTTCAATATGGTTTATCTTACTTACATATGTCTCATTGGTACGCCCCCTACGTAACTGCCCTTCCACTTCACCCACATATATTCCTTTTGTCAATCTTCTATCATTTATCCGTATAATCTCATATACACTCAGCAATAATAACCTGTCAGCAATACGACCTCAGTGGCGCGATCGGTTAGACACCTGGACGCTAATCGTGGGGCCCCGGGTTCGATTCCCGGTGGTGGCAGAGTTAAAAATAACGCTTTTCTACTGCTTTCCAGTCTGGTCGTTGATTATGTATTCTATTTATGTATTTATCTATATATAATATGCATAATACATTTCTTAAATAAACGTATATTTAAGAAATGTATACATATTATATATTGATAAATATATATAGACACTAGTTACCCTTAACACAAGTATTAAATGTAATTACCAAAGGGCTAGTTCAATTGGTGTAATAATGTCCAAATATTATTACACTTCTGGACACATCAATTGGCCCACCTAGCATTTTCAGTTTCGTTTGGTCCTAGCTAAATAAAAGTATTAGGTTGAGTTTAAAGTTTTTATGCAGTTTTTTAGATGGCATATTCACAATGTCATTCAATAATCTTTTTTTTAATTTCGAACCCTGAATTTAAAGAAACAAAAGACAATTTGGAGCCTGTTTGTTGATATCAAACAATCGAAACCTAAACTCTAAGGTGGGCCAATAGATGTGTCCGGAAGTGTATATTATTTTTATTATACTCAAAATTAAGGCAGTTACCACATCAATGGAAAATTCATATGCAAACTTTCGTTTAAGCTATAGTTCTGTTCACACCTCAAAGCTTTAAAGACGTGATGTGTATGTTTAAATCTAGATAAACTTTAGCAAGCGTTGATTCCTCATTAGTATTCAAACACTAGGCACTAGAGCATTTAATGAAGTCGTTTCTAGACGCGCTAGAATCAGTATTCTAAGCTCTTAAGCTAGAAATTGTTTATAACAACACATTATATATTAATTTCATAACGGACATAATAAGAATGTCTCAAAAGTATTCATTAAAAGCGGCTGTAACCCAGTGGATAAGACCTCTGAATTTTTAAGAGAAAGGTCCTAGGTTCGAATACCAGCTTTATCTTGCACCAATGAATGAAGTTTATATACGAGTTTTTCATTTACGTTCAGTACAGTCGCTAATAGTGAGGAAAACATCGTGAGGAAACCTGCCTATCCCTGGGGATAGATAATAGCCAGTATATGTACATGTAGTCAAATCAACTCTTTTAAGGATAATTTAATATTTTTTCTATCATCTGAAACGTAATGACTCAAAATGACCTTTATATAAAGTATTTTACTAACTCTAATATTTAGCTGTCATAGTTTTAAGAGATTCGCGATTTATACTCATGGTTAATAAATAACGGGACTTATCGCGTATGTTTTTATATAATAAAGTTACCTTTATTATCCCGACGTTTCGGCTACGTTGCAGCTACGTTGCTAAAGGTATTTTTATTATATAAAAATAAACGCGATAAGTCTCGTTAGTTAATAATCATTTAGCTATCATCCTATATTAACTCACATCTCTATTTACCTCAATTAATTATAGTCACGGGATTTTAATAAAGAATTTCACACCACCTGATTCACGATCTTAATTGAAGTGTTGGAATGAAAGCCTCCCTGAGACAATGCCTGTTCCCTGCAATCAATGTCCGTAGCACACAAAGGCTCCGTCCCACTTTCCATAACAAGTAGCCTAGAAGCCTTCAGACTACGAATGCGTGTTCGTAGTATAAGTGCACTTTACGTTCTTCCCACATCTGTAGGTGCACGCATCCTCTTGGTCTGTACTACGAGGTGTTTGTAGTATAGACTGTTATTATTTACAAACATATACATTACGTTCTTTAATCACTTTCGGGGTGGATAGAACCTCGGAGATATAACATCTCCTAAGTCACTTTTTAGCATGAATTTTGGGGTTTTGTTGTCATAATGGAACATTGGTGACAGGTTGCTAGCCCATCACCCATGCCTTTTATCCCTAGTCTCTTAGTTGCCTCCTAAGACATGCTGAGAAGAACAACAGCTTGATAGAATTCTTTTTGCGTAATATAAAGGTAAATAGGGTATCGTGATGTGATGCTTACTTCTTTTTCAAAATATGAACCACACGTAAAAGAGATTTTTGTTACATTACAAAAAAAAATCTGTAATTAACTTTAGGATATTACCGTTGGTATATGGACTGGTAGACATAAATTAGAACTAGGGGTATCCTAAATAACCTAACCACTCGGATATACTAATTTATAATCTTACAATTCTCTATGGACAAATCTTATATCATAAAAGAATGATTCAAGATTCACAGAAAGGTTGTTAAAACTTTTTCGTTTCCTGAAATAATATGAAATTGTTCGCTTCAAAGAACAGCCAACGTTCTAATAGACATACTTTTGAGAACGTGAGTAATCAGAATGTTTTAAACTTGAATTTAAGTTAATTTTTACTAGACAAAGACAAATGCATTCACGACCATTAACGCTTGCGGGGTAGGCAGAGGTACCTGAACCTCAGTACCAGTCCATCTCCTCAATTTTGAAGGTAGTAATTCTATGGGCACCTCAAACCCACGTGTTGACCAGATAGTCAGTACTCAATGTGACAGGTGGTAAGCCATGTCGATATTTACAAGCACTAACTATTACCTGTTTGGAGAACAGACTTACCTATTCTTAATACTTTTCCTTTAATAAAGATCACCGTTTGTTACGTTAAATGATGATTATTAACTAAAAAGTAATAAATTGAAGGAGACTATTACACCAATTGAACTAGCCCCTTGCTAAATTTAAGTTAAGGGTATTAAGGCTATTAACGTTTTTCAGAGACACCAACATTTTTTATTTATAGATAAATACATATATAGCACATATAATCATTAAAAGCAGAATAAAAACGTGTAACGTTTAAAGTGTCGAACTCAGCCTTCACCGGGAATCGAACCGGTTGTTAACTGATTAAGCCACGGAGGTCTTCGAAAAGAGAAAATTATATGATTATTTATAATGGTCTTTATTTATGTGATTATCATATTTAGTTTTGTAAATGGAGTAAAGTGAATGGCTATACAAAGTTTCATAGTATTGTGTAATCCAATATATTCAATGGAAAATTTTAACATACGTACCACACTATCAAAAATGAAGGCGATTTCTAGGAAAAAGCTCAGTTTTATTTTACTCAAAACTGAAAATAAAACTAAGGTATTTTGATGAATACGGATTCCAAAATACGCGTACATACAATAATAATAATAGTTACTACAGCGTATTTAAGACTTAAATACTTAAGCAGCAGACGTACTTTTAAAAAAAAAATTTACCTAAATTAATATTTATTAATAATCGTAAGACATCGACAGGAAACCTACCTGTTCCCCGAATAGGTGATAGTTATTGCTTGTAAATGGCGACATAGCTTACCACCTGTCACATGAGTACTTACTATCTGGTCTACACATGGGTTCGACGGGCCATAGAATTACTACCTTTGCAATTGCGGAAATGGACATCTGAACCTCTGACTACCCCTCAAGGGTAAATGGTAGTGAACGCGTTTGTCTTTGTCTTTATTAATAATGAAACCCTAAATTACAAGTTAAACTAGTGAATCTGCTTCAAGTGATAACAGACCTATCAATTTATTAAATAATATTTCTAAGGATAGAATATGATTTCGAAATATGCTGAGTGAGACTTCCTGTGGATGTCCAATGTATCTAGGTCATTCCGGCATATGCAATACCTATATAGGTGCAAGCTATAACTAATTTAGTTAAGGGTGAACGTGAATTTATAATATATTTCATTATTATACTAGATTAACAAATACATCACTACATAGTATAAAACAAAGTCGTTTTCTCTGTCCCTATGTCCCTTTGTATGCTTAAATCTTTGAAACTACGCAACGGATTTCTTTTAATAGATAGAGTGATTCAAGAGGAAAGTTTATATGTATAATAACATCCATTAAATAGTAGAGTGGGCTATATATTTTATACCCGTGCGAAGCCGGAGCGGGTCGCTAGTTTTATATAAAAATCAATAGAAAAGCGATAAAATCAATAATGTCTGTAAGTAATTGTTGCAATGTTATTATATTATTGTGTATACGTTTATTATTTTTATTATATGCAGCTTGTGACAGTTTCCGAATCGGGTGCTGCCGGAGGACGTAATGAATCAAAATTGCCATATAAAGTGTTTTACATACATACATACGCTTCACGACTTGTGTCTACACACTCCCTTTTTTAGTATGGCGGGTAGTCAGAGGCTTGAATTCCCATCTCCGAAATTTCGAAGGCATGTTATACTTATTCTAAATTTAACATTCATCCTAGATAAACTCACATCTCTACTTACCTCAATCGATTATAGTCACGGGATTCAAATAAAGAATTTCACACCACCTGATTCACGATCTTAATTGAAGTGTTGGAATGAAAGCCTCCCTGAGACAATGCCTGTTCCCTGCAATCAATGTCCGTAGCACACAAAGGCTCCGTCCCACTTTCCATAACAAGTAGCATAGGAAGCCTTGAGACTACGAATGCGTGTTCGTAGTATAAGTGCACTTTACGTTCTTCCCAAGTCTGTAGGTGCACGCATCCTCTTGTTCTGTACTACGAAGTCTTTGTAGTATAGACTGTTATTATTTACATACATGTACATTCACGATCTTTAATCGCTTTCGGAGTGGACAAAACCTCGAAGATATAACATCTCCTAGGTCACTTTTTAGTATGAATTTTGGAGTTTCATTGTCATAGAACATTGAGGACAGGTTGCTAGCACATTGCCGAATTGATGCATTTTACCCCTAGTCGCCTCCTAAGACATGCTGAAAAAACGACCGCTAGATAGAATTCTTTATGCGTAATATAAAGGTAAATAGGGTATCGTGATGTCAAGCTTACTTTTTTTTCAATATATGAACCTCAGATAAAAGAAATTTATTACTAGAGATTTTTTGTTACATTACAAAAAAAGTAATATACTGTAGGATATTAATGTTGGTATATGGACTGATAGATATGACTTATATATATATATATATATTTTGTAACATTTCAAAAAAAAACAAGTAATGAACTGTAGGATAATGTTGGTAAATGGACTTGTAGACATGGATTTGTACTAGAGGCATCCTAAATAACCTAACCACTCAGCTATATCAATTTGTAATATTGTTGTCCTCAAATCTTATATCATAAAAAAATGATTCAAGATCCACAGAAAGGTTGTTAAAACTTTTTCGTTTCCTGAAAGAATGTGAAATTATTCGCTCTAATGAACAAGGCAGCGTTTTCATAGACACACTTTTGAGAACGTGAGTAATCAGAATGTTTTAAAGTAAGAATTACGTTATTTTACACTAAATTTTAATGCAAGTATAAAAATATTGTAATACTTTTCATTATTATAGATCACCGCCTGTTTACGGACAATGATGATTATAAGTTAAAAGTAACATATTGTAGGAGACCATTTAACCAATTGAACTATCCTGCTAAGTACATCTAAGATTTGTGTTACCAATCAACGTATGTTTTATATGCTTATTGTTAAAAGACAAATACATATATGACATGTATAATTAACCAACAACCAGACTGGAAATCAGAAAAAACAGCGTATTTGTTAACTCTGCTTCCACCGGGAATCGAACCCCTATTAATAACGATCAGCTAATCTATCGCGCCGCATAGATCATCTAAATATTATCTACATACCATATGATATTTTGAGGAACATTATTAAGTAGGGAACCGTGATCACGTCTCTGAGGTTCTCAAAAAGAAAGAAGCCAGCACTCCAATAGACTTACTTCTGACAACGTGAGTTATCAAAATGTTCTAAACTTGAAATAAGTTATTTTTCACTAGAGTACACAAAATATTTAACGGGAATACTTTTCCTTTAATATTCATCACCACCTGTCATGTTAAATGCTGAGTTATTAACTGAAAGGTAATATACTGAAGGAGACCTATTAAAGCAATTGAAGTAGCCCCTTACTAAGTACATTTAACTACGTTAAAGTTAAGGGAGCTTTTTAATTAATGTTTATCAAAGACACAAATATTTTTTTATTTATAGATAAATACATGTATAGCACATATAATCAACTAAAGCAGAATAAAAACGTGTGACGTTTAAATTTGCCTAATTTAGCCTTCACCGGAAATCGCACCGGTGGTTAACCGATTAAACCACGGAGCTCCTCAAAAAGAGAAAATTATATAATTATTTAAAATGGTCGTTATTTATATGATTATCATATTTTAACTTTGTAAATGAAGTAAAGTAAATGGCTGTACAAAGTTTCATAGTATTGTGTAATCCAATTTATTCAATGGAAAATTTTAATAACCTACCACACTATCAAAAATGAAGGCGATTTCTAGGAAAAAAGCTCAGTTTTATTTTACTAAAAACTGAAAATAAAACCAAGGTATTTCGATGAATACATATATAATAGGATAGAATTCCAAAATACACGTACATACAATAATAATAGTAATGACTACAGCGTTCTTAAGACTTAAATACTTAAGCTGCAAACAGACTTAAAAAGAAAACTTATTTTACTTAAATTAATATTATTCATAACACTGTGTGACAAAAAAAAAATTTTGTTTGATAACATTGATTTAAATATCTGATTACTGTCAAATTGAGCCTGCTTAACACAAGTATATAGTCCAAATGTTTGTAACACGTACCATTTTAAAGTTATGGTCAATTTTAGTATCATAAATAAATAAAAACAGTATGAAAATTTTAAATTAAATTCAAAAATGTTTATTTACACTGTATTTTCGATTTTAATACATAAATATGAATATTATACACTTATATAAGTATTGTGAATAAAAATAACGCAGGTTTAAATATGAAGCAGGTAAATAAAAACCGCATATTGTGACAGAAAATGACAAAAAAAATTAACTTTTTCTTTTGTGAACTGTGCAATCTTCTTGCATGACAAACCAACAGTAATCTGCTAAACATTTTCGCATCCATCTTCCTTGGTAACGTTCTTCTATACGTTTAATATCCTGGTGCAAACGTTCACTTTGTTCGTCACTTACCATTCCAAGATTAGGGGAAAAAATTCGAAATGAGAATGTAAGAAATGTATTTTTAAAGGCATTCTACATCCCTTTGTGTCATATTTTTTTATCAAGTCTGTGACTAAAAACTCAGCATTCTCAGATCTATGATTGCCTAAAAATCCTCGTATTACCTCCTTTAGAGACATCCAAGCCACTAGTTCGTTCTTGGTAAGATTTTTATCGAATTCGCTGTTCTTCATAAGTTTTCTTATTTGTGAGCCGACAAAAATGCCTTCTTTCAATTTGGCATCACTTAATTTAGGCAAAACACTTTTTACATATAAAAATCCTTTGCATTTTTATCCATAGCCTTAACGACATTTTTCATTAAACCAAGTTTTATGTGTAAAGGAGGAAGAATCACATTTTCTTGTGGAATAAGTGTTTCATATTTAACATTTGATCTGCCACAAACAAAATCAGTTCTTTTTGGCCAAACTTTAACTTTATAATGGTTTTTTGGTGTCTCTACTATTCCATAAACATAGAAAACAAAAATATTTTGTAAAACCTCCCTGTAGTCCAAGCAATATAGCAACAACTTTCAAGTCAACACAGATTTTCCAGTTGTTTTCTTTGTATTTGATGAAATCTAAAATTAGTTTCATGTTTTCATACGATTCTTTTAAAATAACTGAGTATGCAACAGGAATGGAAGGATACAGATTGCCATTATTAAGCAATACGGCTTTTAAGCTTGTTTTTGAACCATCAATAAAAAGCCTCCATTGATTTTTTTCGTATTAATAAAAATAATAAAAATGCTATAACTAACAGACGTGACGTGTTAGACATTAATAAGAGTAGGCAATTTTGGTTACAATTCCATAAGTAATTCAATAGACATTAAATTATTCATGTTAGAAAAATTGTGTCACACAGTGTAATTAATCCTAAAATTACAAGTAAAACTAGTGAATCTGCTCGAAGTGAGAACAGAACTATCAATTTATTAAATATTATTTGTAAGGAATAGAATATGATTTCCAATGTATCTAGGTCATCCGGCGTATGCAATACCTATATAGGTGCAATCTATAATTACTTTATTTAAGAGTACTAGTGAACGTGTATTTATAATATATTTTTATTATCATACTCGACTACGACTCCGGCTTCGCACGGGTATAAAATATATAACCTACTCCACTATTTAAGGGATGTTATTATACACATAAACCTTTTTCTTGAATCTATCTATCTAAGAAAAAAACTGCATCAATATCCGTTGCGTAGTTTCAAAGATTTAAGGCATACAAAGGGACATAGGACAAAGAAAGCGACTTTGAAGCGACAAAGAAGCGATACATATATAAAAATCAATAGAAAAGCGATAAAATCAATTATGTCTGTAAGTGATTATTGCGATGTTATTATATTATTGTGTGTACGTTTATTATTTTTGTATTATATGCAGCTTATGACAGTTTCCGAATCGGGTGCTGCCGGAGGACCAGTGATGCAGCCTAGTTCCATCGTATACTGAGCAGCACCTTTTCACTGCATCAAAGATTTTCATTCTTGATGTTTATTGTTTGTGTCAATGTTATTTAATGCAGTGAATAAAATGTTTTCTTTCTTTCTTATATCAGTGATCTACGTTTTTCTATATCTTTTTGTATACATATTACAGTATTAATATCGGGGGAATGATATGGATTCAATATTAAATATTTATAAGGTATCTTAGCTCATTCATTCCATTAAGTCATTCTTCACGATATGTAACGAAAAAATGTAGCAATTTATTATTTTACTTACATCCCACGACTTTAATTTAAAAGCATATTTTTAAATGTCATTCCATTACTCTCAGCAGCAGATTAATATTGCAAAAGCGACGCTTAAGTATAAGCAATAACTTAAGTAAGCACCCGCAAAGCTTTTATGGAAGGGGAGTCACGATGTTCCTTAAAAGCCTTCGTCAGGCTTCGCAGGTACAGCCCTACTTTCGTAGCGCTTTTGGGCTAAGCAAATTTAACTTAGTAACTTAGCTTCCAGACAAATAAATACACCTGTGATGTAAGATTCAGAGTAAATATTATGTCGTAATTTTAAACATACATTCAGATACTAAATTATTACCTGTATATATGTAAATTTGTATGTGTTTTAAGTTAGACTGTTAAGCAAATAGTGCCGAATACTGGTTCATATTTTGTACATTTATAGTTTTAGCTATTTTAAGTCTTTAATTTGTGTTAGTCACCATACATACTTAGAGAAGTAGGCAGAGATCACATATCCCCATTAAACACGATCCTGACAAACCACTTTAGCTTCATTTACACTCAAATACACTCGGTGTGTATAGGTAATTCTAACATCAACCTTTTTCGCCGTTTAAAGGCACTGGCATACCTATCTCGAGGGCTAGCAGGTTTCCTCACGTTTAATAAATGTATGTATGTTAATGAATTGTATGTTAATGTTATGTATGTTAATAAATGTTATATGTATTCAAAATTAAACCTAAACCATTAAGGTGCATTTACAGTATAGGTGACTAATTAATGATCGATTAATAGAGGCTAATGGGATAGGTTCATTAATGATCGCCATTTATGCACACGAATTGAAATGAACCATTAACATCTCATTAGTCTACAACCGTGTATGTAGTATTTAGGTAAAGTAAAACATCGAGACCAGATCGAGATCAGATAGACGCCATATTGAAAAAGGGTGATGTTAGAATTAGCTATAACCGTCGAGTGTGTATGAGAAGGTGTATGTATCAATAAGGCCAAAGTGATTTGTCATGATCGGAACAGATGGGGATCCGAGATCTCTACCTATCTCTGTATAGAGAATGACGTGACGTGATGTATATGTAAACTTTTTAAATGGAACAATATTTATCACGATGGGTACTAATTATATAATAAAAATATGATTATGAGTAGCTAAATATATAGGTTAAAGTACCTGTAAATCCTATTTTGTAAGATTTTTTTTTTGTGTTCATGTATTAAAAGCTTAATGGGGTGGAATGGAGGAAGAGAAATTTGTCAGGATCGTTCTAGCGTTGACGGACTCCTAAATCTCTGACTACCCCGCAACAATTAATGGTCGTTATTTTCGTCCGTCGTGTCAGTCTACCTCCTATTTTATGAAACGTAGCCAAGGATTTGCTTCGTGATTATAAGTTTTACTCAAATGTCGTAAAGCTTGTGTATATGTATATCTTTATTATTCATAAGCAATCCTGAACAAAATAAATGCTTCAAATAACGATGACACTCTTTTTTCTACGAAATACATAGTATACTCTAATAAAACAAGAATGTATTTGAGTATGTGACGCTATTTATTATGTACTATAACAGACGATACATCGACATATACATACAATTAGTTCCGTGTTCGTTATGCAGTATAACAACAATATAATGGTTGCTTAATTATTTCTTGTATGTTCATAACGTAGCTTAACGTAGTTCATAAGCATAATTTTTGAGAGACTTGCAATTTTTATTCATTTTACAAGCAAACGGGATTTATCGGGTATATGTATTTTATAAACAAAGCCGACGTTAAAAACAAACCAAAACGTCGGGTAGCAAAAGTAAGATAAGTCCAGTTTTCTAGCAAAAGGCATAATATCCCTCGTAATATCTTGTAAAGTTATTCGTAGTATAGACACCCGTAGTATGGTTATTCGTAGTACGCCAACTCGTAGTGCGGCTGCAGCCTCACGGCGCTACGAAGCGGAAACTCTCATAATTAAAACACTAATGAGATATTCGAAACACAGCCTGACACGGTTTAATATGAGATCATTAAGCCTTAATTGGATTATGGAAAAAGCCTTCCTTGAATAAGTAGGAGTGATTCTTGTAGGATTAAGGATTTAGAATAATAATATAATAATAATATTGTTGACATTCCTGTTGGGGACGTAGACATATGTATGTATATATGTCGGTGTATATACAAAATGTAAATGCAATATTAAATTACATAATATTTTCATGTAATGTGATATTTCAAAACGAATATCTCTAGTCTTTTAAAAACTAGTATTAAGAATGTCAATCAAAGTCAAGATAATGTATGTAATACTATGTAATGTAAAACTTGTGGCGTAAACAATTCAAAACACTAAACATGGCAAAGGAAAATAAGGTAATTATTTTTCACATCACCCACGCACGCTCCGAGTTTTTTAAATACAAATAAAATGTTATTCATGGCAAAGGAAGCTTTCAAAGTATTTTAATTAAAACACGTCTGTTGTATGAAAGGAGTTTTGTAGAACAAGATGTTTAAGCTCGGGAAATCTTCGAACTTTTAAGTCCATTTATTTTACAGAAATAAGCTTTTACTTAAGCTTACGATGTCGAGGAAATTCAAATGCTATTTACTTAATTAACTTGCAAAAAATAACAGTAGCTTAATTTAATTTTTGTCATTCTTTATTCATAATGCTTACGTAGTGTGAAGAACAGAAGAGCATGTATGAGATGATTAGTAAGTGGTGGCTATAATCTATGCCTATTCTATTAGACAAGTAGAGATATGAATTTATGGATGTATTTATGAACTAACACACATCTATGGAGATAATAATTCTATTGAGCCATTTTAAATAATTACTAATTAATCAATTTTGTACTTCCAGGTATATGCTGTTATGCTTTCACTGGATTTTGACGAACCATTTTTACAGATATGGAATTCATAAAATCCATGTTCCTGTCGATTTTCAGAAAAAGGGTTTTACCGGTCGATGCAAAATAAAAAACTGAGTTGGAATAATGAATAAAAAATAACGTAAAAATCCTCTTTTCGAATATGTTAGGTGCAATTTATAATTTAATCTAATATATATATATTTTAAATCTTTATCTCATACATTAATTGCAAATCATATAGGAATAAAATCATCTAGAGCCAACATAATAATTGTTTCAAATAGGTATCTACTCAAAAGGTCTTCTTACAATATGTGTAACAGATCCAAATTAGCTTCAATACATGTATGTACATTCACGTCCATAATCCCTTTCGGGGTGGACAGAACCTCTAAGATATAATTTCACCTAGATTGCTTTTTAGCAATATATTTTTACTATAATACATTTTAACAATGAAATCTTTACAATAAATTAACAAAATATTTACAAACTTTTTAGCATCAATATTAGGAATTGCGAAGTCATAATGGCACATTGATGACATGTTGCTAGCCCATCGCCCAATAGATTCCATTCACCCCTAGTCTTTAGTCGCTTCCTACGACATGTTGGGAAGAATGGCAGCTAGTTCATTCTTATCACGTTCCAAGACTAGCAAAGGGACTAGCTTAAATTATTAAAATAAATGGAAGTTTGAAACAATAATAACTTAAAGGACAGGTAAAGTCGAAATGGCCTTAAATTGTGGCCTTAATTTGATAACGGCCATAGAAACTTCGCCAGTGATTTGTTACTTAGCATAAAAGGCGTAATTAGGGGTCCCGTTTACCTTCCTTTTAATTATGCTAATTCCGATATTAAATGGGCGTGATTTTTTAACCGCTCCAAAAGAGCTAAAGAGGTTCTATATTTTACAATCTGACAGTTGAGAATTAATAATTTTGTTAATTTTTTGTACATTTATTAGACTACCTCCGTGGTGCGATTGGTTAGCACCTGAACGCTAATCGTGAGCTCCCGGGTTTGATTTCCGGTGGAAGGCAGAGTTAAGAGTTACGTTTTTCTTCTGTTATCCAGTCTGGTTGTTGATTATATATCTATTTATCTATGTTTTATAAGTATATATTTCGTAAATATACGTTGACTAGTATCTTTAACACAAGTCTTAGATGTACTTAGCAAGTGCCCAGTTCAATTGGTGTAATAGTGTCCCAAATATTATTATAATAATGTTATAATATAATGTAATGTTGTAGAACACTATTACACCAATTGAAGCCCCTTGCAGAGTACATTTTAAGTCTCGGGTAAAGGGTAATAATCAACGTATATTTAATTAATACATACATACATCATGCCAGATTCCCTGTAGAGGGGTAGGCAGAGATCAATGATCCCCATTCGACAAACCACTGTCGCTTCATTAATACTCACACACTTCCTCATACATGCTAAGAAATATATACTTATCACAGAAAGTTAAAAACACATATAGCTTATGTAATAAACGACCAAAATTGGAAAGCATCATTTTTATCTCAGGCTCAATCGGGAATCGATCCCGGGTCCATTTAAGTGGTTAACAGATCACACCACGGAGGTCGTCGACGGTTAAGTATTTACTTTTATCATTACGATGATCAGTTGCTACACAAGGCCGTCGTTCTATTGGTGTAGTAATGCCCCAAAAAATATTATTATCACTAAAACATATATTAATATTAAAGGGCATGCTTGTGATGGTTTGGACATGTTATTCGGATGAATGATAGTAGATTGACAAGAGGAATATTTGTGAGTGAAGTGGAGGGGTGGTTATGTACGGGCCGTCCCAAATAAGAACATATAAAAGTCAGCTAGACGCTATATTAAAAAAGGGTGACGTTAGCAGTAAATAAACCACCGAGTGTATATGAGGAGGTATATGAGAATCAATGAAGCGAAGGTGATCTGTCAGAATTGGGACAAATGGGGATCCGTGATCTCTGTCTATCCTCTACAAGGAATTAGACGTCATATATAGGTATGTATGTGACAGTTTTCCGCATCGGGTGCTGCTGGAAAGACCAGTGATGCAGCCTGGCTGCATCGTATACTGAGGAAGCACCTTTTCACTGCATCAAAGATTTTTCATTCTTGATGTTTATTGTTTGTGTAAATGTATGTAATGCAGTGAATAAAGTGTTTTCTTTCTTTCTTATATCAGTAACCTACGTTGTTGGATATATATTACAGTATTAATATCGGGAATAAGATGGATTTAACATGTTGTTGTATAAGTATGTTATTCTTCATATACCATTCTTGTTTTTCTAGCTAGGCTCGAGGAAAAGTAGTGAATATCGATAGGTCTGTAACCGTGTAATGTCGTAAGTGACCTCTGAAGTAATGGGGAGGTCTGACTCTCGGGTGCGCCGCCCGGCCTATGATGTTGCCAATAGCCTGTTACCAAATAGACTAGGAATAGATGGGCTAGACAAAGAGAACAAAAATACCATTATTAACCCTTAGACTAAGCTTAGATGAATGATTAATGTTAGAGGTCAAGTCTAATGCCACACACAGAACACATACACAACACATGTGTTAACAAGACAATCAAAACTTAATGTAACAATAGCTGCCGTGTCGCCATTTGCATTCAACGATTATTACCTGTTCGGGGGAACAGGTAGGTAATGAGGTAACTAACTATTCATATTTCCCTTTTACTGTAGTGGTCGGTTTATTTTGGAAATGTATTTTTTTTATTTTTACTTCGTCCCATGCTACTCTGAGACGTAATAGGAATGCTAACTTGTGCCGGCCTTTCCTGGCATGTCGTAGAAGAATGAGGAAATGGAATATAATTGGGCGATGGGCTAACTAACTAATACAAAATATGGCCATCATGTACTATGATCAAAATCGCGTTCATGACATCAAAATCGCGTTCATGTTAAAAAGTGACCTAGGATATACTATCAAATATCCAAGATTCTGTCCAACCCGAAAGGGAATAAATGACATTAATGTACTCGTATATGATTGTTAATTGCATCGAACATAGAACATCAATAAACATAAATTTTCGTGTACACCTTACATGCTCTCGGTATGAATTTATCCCAACAAAGCCAAGTCTATTTTCCAGTCTAGTCTGCGTCAGGAGTCACATCAAAGCCTCCGTAGGTAAGCAAATGAACCCATTGAGAGGGCAAAAAAGCCATTTGTTAATTTCGTCGGATTGGCTCCCGAATTTATGGGCGAGATTACAGAGACACTAATAGAAAATTTATGAGAGGTGAAATTGTAGTTTTGTTTTAAGGTAACCTGGTATTTATTTTTATTTCTTTACTAAAGGCCATTCACCACTAAGGTTATGTCAGCTCAAGAAGAAACACTCATGCCACGGCGTTTGCACTTCTTGTTATTCAGTCGCCATGGTTACACCAATGCCGCCAGCCGCTACAACCCGAAGAAAAAGGAAGTCGAAGCTGCAATTCTTCTCTTGATTGTTCTTCGGTTCGTTCCAGTTGAGGATCCAAATATAATCCCCAAAGCAAACATATTTAGCCAGTTTGGCATCACAATTGACTAAATATTCAGCCGAAAAATAATTATTTGTATTTTCAACTTTCACTGAGCTTCTGACTTTGTTGACGAACCTGGTAATTTTACTTTTATACAATTGATCGGCTTTTGTTAAGTGAGATCTTGTTTTTTTATTTGATGATACATAAGTATTTTATATATTTAATGATAATAATATTTAGGACACTATAACACCAACCTGCCAGGAGCTGACCTGAAGAAGGTCGCTGTATAGTGGCTGGATGAGGGCTACGAATGATCGTGTTTTGTGACGTTACCTTGGGGAGGCCTACGTCCAGCAGTGGACTAGTATAGGCTGATTTGATGTAACAATAATTAAAGTACCTATAACCGCCGAGTGTGTATGTGAAGATGTATGAGTGTCAATAAAGTGAAAGTGGTTTGTCAGGATCGGGAATCGATTGAGGATCCGTGATCTCTGCCTACTCCTCGACAGAGAATCAGGCGTGATGTGTATGTATGAATGTATGTACTAATTGTACTAGCGAGTGCTAAGTTTCGCTTAAAGGAACTCCCATCGACGTTCAGATTCAGAATCAGAAGAAAGCGTAGTTACTAACTCGGTCTCCACCAGGAATCGAACCCGGGACCACACAATTAGCGTTCAAATGGTCAACTGATCGTGCCACGGAGGTTATCAATATAACATACATACATACGCAATACGGCTGATTCCCCTGTAGAGGGGTAGGCAGAGATCACGGATCCCTATTAGTCCTGATCCCGACAGACCAATTTCGCTTCTCTGACACTCATACATCTTCTCATACACACTCGGTGGTTATAGGTACTCCTAACGTCATCCTTTTTCAATATAGCTCATACTAAATTCACATTAAATTCTTCCCAATAAGACTAATAGTCAATTTTATCTATTGAATGATGTGTAAGCAACCTATTACTAATATTTCTCATTCAAACCCTCATATATATTAACCTTAAACTAACCAAAGATATGTCTCCAAGGTTCTGTCCGCCCCAATTTCGTCCCGAAGATCTATTGTCACATAGGGTAGAACAGGAGGTTAGGATTACAGATTGCGTATTGTTATTATTATTATTAATCAAGCTTAATGGTCGCCAACCAAAACAGCTGACTAACTGGATTTGCATTGCAAATTATATTCACCCTACAGTGTTAGTGTTTGCCACAAGACGCTTGGGCCAAGGCGTAAGAGGTAGCGATTTATTATTAATTTACTTCCTTTAAGCGTGCAAACAATATGAATATATAAATAATATATTTCGCCAGTGTACGTAATGTGAAGAATCGAAGAGCATGTGTGAGAAAGTTAATGAGTGTGAGTGAAGCAAAAGAGATTTGTAGGATCGTTCAAGGTGGCGTTCGATAGTCTCTGCCTATCCCGTTAGGGATGTAGAGGCTGGAATATTTGTATGTATATATACATATTTAAACTCAAGTTAATTTATTTACAGCCACAAAATCATACACAATACAAAGAATTAAAACTATAAACCTAAAGTAGAAATAATACATATTTTGATTAATATCTTAAGGGATAGATAGAACTTTGGAGACATCAACATAAAAGTAAACAGAAGAAATCCGTAATTCTCAACTGTACCTCCACCGGAAATCGATGAATAAAACAGAGACTTTACGATAAGCGTTCCGGTAGTTAATCGTTCGTGCCACGGAGGTCGTCAAATATAATGTTGTTCTAAAAAATCCCTGTAAATTGTGCCATGGCTTGAGTACTGACTATCTGGGCAACACGTGCTTTCGAGGTAAAGGTCTCGCAATGGCGGAGATAAAAACCTGAACCTCTGACTTATTTTTAATTGTTTTTTTTTCTATAAAATATACTAAATGAAATGCCTTTTCGTCAACATAAGGACCTGTAAATCACTTATTGAAAGTTTAAAAGAAAACTTATTCACATGAAAATATAATACATAATATTCCTATACCTTTTTATTTACTATGGGAGACCGGGTTGTATCAATAAATAAATATATATAAATTAATAAAGATATCTGATTACCTTTATATTTTACCCGACGTTTTATTAATTTATCGTGATACGACCTGATCTCACATAGGAAATAAAATGAGTATATGATTAATAACTAACGGGACTTATCGCGTAAGTTTTTTTTATATAATAAAGTTACCTTTATTAACCCGACGTTTCGGCTACAGTCTGCCCGTGACCATAGCTGTTGCAACGTAGCCGAAACGTCGGGTTAATAAAGGTAACTTTATTATATAAAAACTTACACGATAAGTCCCGTTAGTTATTAATCATGAGTATAAATCGCGAATCTCTTAAAACTATAAAATGAGTATAAATCGCGAGTGTTTAAAAATAACTATTCCTATGCCTTGTACCACATTTGACCTCTGAAGGTAGGAAGGCAATCGCTTCGGCAGATAATTGCGACCGAGTCTATTCCATCAATCATCCAACATCCCACGGGATACGTTGGGAGCTATCAAAAGCGTAGGAGGCGACTAAGGGACTGTGGGTCAAGGGAGTTGATTGGTCAATAGGGGATATACCTGTTATCAATGCCTCTTAGCTTTTATGATACTAGTTATAAATTAATATGCATTCACGTCCTTTAATCCCTTTCGGGGTGGACAGAACCTTGGAGATGTATTATTTTCTAAGTCACTTTTTAGCATGAGTATTGGGGTTGCGATGTCATAATGGAACATATGTGATAGGTTAATAGCCCATCATCTAATAGATTCTATTTACTCCTAGTTCCTTAGTTGTCTCCTTCTCCAAAACCCCAAAATATTTTCTAATAAGAGATCAAGGAGTCTACTTCGTGTCTTCAAGGTTCTATTCACTCCGAAAGATAAGCGGACGTGAATGTATTTGTATGTTATTGTCATTGCGGTGACATGAATAAAAAACACCATTGAGCCCTTTTCCCTTAGTCACCTCTACAACGTCCTACAACATACTGGAAGGAAAAGCATACAAAAACAGTCCTTTTCTCTCAAAGCACTGAAATACTAAAAACAAGCACTGATTTACGGGGAAAGTAGATAGAAATAAGAGGCTCAATAAGTCAAGTCGAAGTTTCGCATTTGTCCGAATGGAAGGTATCCATCGCCACTCCAATCGTTGCAGAGTGACTTAACCAAAGTGACAGCTGTCATTTGGACAGGTGACAGCGTCATGTATTATTCAGCCAGGAGGCAAACCAAGGAGGTTGAGGTTTAGACCTTTATTTGGACGAATCTTTTGTTTGTGTGTTTACACTATAGAAATGTGTAGTTCTATATTAAAAGATATAAAAAATATTAGAATGCTAACTAGCTGCCGTTCTTCCCGGCATGTCGTGGAAGGTGACTAAGGGACTAGGGGTAAATAAATCAATAGGGCGATGAGCTAGCAACTTGTCACCAATGTTCCATCTGACATCGCAACCCCAATATTAATGCTAATAAGTGACCTAGGAGATACTGGTTCTGTCCACTCCAAAAGGGATTAAAGGACGCAAATGTAAATGTATGTATGTATATAAAAGACAAATACTTTCACGCCTATTACGTTTGCAAGGTAATTAGAGATTCGAGTGCCCATCTCCGTAATAGCGTAATAATGATTCTAAGGCCTCTTAAAACCCAGTATTAACTAGATAGTCAGTACTCAATGTGACAGGTGGTAAACCGTACCGCCATTTACAAGCACTGACTAATACCTGTTCGGAAATAGGTAGTTTTGATTTTAAATCTATACACCACCCCATACATACTCAATAGTTATAATAATAATATTGGACATTATTACACCAATTGAGCTAGCCCCTTGGTAAGTATATTTAAGACTTGTGTTCAGGATTTAGGACTAGTCAACGTATATTTAAGAAATTTATACATATTATACATAGATAAATACATATATAGTATATATAATCAACAACCAGACTGGAAAGCAGTAGAAAAGCGTTGTTCTCAACTCTGCCTCCACCGGGAATCGAACCCGGGACCCCACGATTAGCGTTCAGGTGTCTAACCGATCGCGGCACGGAGGTTGTCAAAGTTATAGCTACTTCTAACGTCACCCTTTTTCAATATGGCGTCTATCTGACTGTCATGATGTTTTACTTTACCTTAATACTACATGCACGGTTGTAGACTAATGAGATGGTAATGGTTCATTTCAATTCGTGTGCATAAATGGTGTTCATTAATGAACCTATCCCATTAAGCCTCTATTAATCGATCATCAATTAGTCACCTATACTGTAAATGCACGTTAACAGCTTAGGTTGAATTTCGATCATATTTATACATATACTTATGGGATGGAGACAATCTTATTAAGCTATTAGACTATCATACGTACAATTCAATACTTAACAAATTATACTCCCATATCTCCTTTTCGACCTTTTCAAAATTCGACGTAGTTCAGTATAATTCGAAGTCGTCGAGTCTATATCAGTAGGTACAGGGTTCAAATCCAGCTTGAGTATGTACCAATGGTAATGAAGTTTATTGATATTCTATGTACATTTTCGTAATAAAATACATTTACGAAATGCGTCGAATACTACGGTAAAACTTCGTGGGGAACCTACCTGTTCCCGGATAATAGTAAGTGCTTCTAAATGGCGACATGGCTTATCTCCTGTCACATTGAGTACTGACTATCTGGTCAACACGTGGGTTCGAGGGGGCCATAGAATTACTCACTTCGTAATAGCGGAGATGTAAACCTAAACCTGACTTACCCCGCAAGGATTAATGGTCGTGAACGCGTTAATCTTTTTATGTGGTTTGTTTTATATCCTTTTCATCTCGTTGGCAGCTGATTAAAAATACAAAGTCCCCAACTAACAAAGTCTAAAAGGTTTCAGTAAACACCTTTTCTGAAAAAATATTGTCCCGTCATGATGCCAAAAATAAAAATCTCATAAAGGGATCCCTGAGTCATCCTTTCGGGAGAAAAGTCGTGAATTAATTGAATGTACGTGTTGCTTAGCTTGGGACTTGGGTCGGTAACTAGCTACCGTTCTGCTCTATATCATACATACATACATACATATTACGTCTGATTCTCTGTAGAAGGGTAGGCAGAGATCACGGATCCCCATTTCTCCCGACCCTGACAGACCACTTTCGCTTCACTGACATTCATACATCTTCTCATACACACTTGGCGGTTGTAGGTACTCCTGACATCATCCTTTATCAATATAGCATCTATCTGACTGTCAAAAAATAAATAAATAGAAATACTGTTACATAGTGGCATAGAATTTTTTAATTACCTTTACTATTTAGGCTTTTCTACAAGCCAGGAAGACCGGCAGCTAGTTAGCATTCTTTTTACGTCCCGCAGGATAGCAAATATAAATCAGTTGAGTGTTTTTAAAACGCCTGTTTATTAAGGAACGGTGACACGGCCCTTTCTGTTTGACTTTAACAAATTATGGCCTAAGAAGCCAATGATTAATTGTGAACGAAATTACTGTAACAGCTTAAAAGAGTTATGCATATATTCACGCTTGTTTACCTTTTGGGGCGGATTTAGTCTTGGAAACATTATATGAAATAGAAAAAGATACATTGACATATATTCTGAATAGGCTAGATCACTAAAAAGTCCAACATATATGCTTATTAAGCTTTGATTCTCCACCAGGTATACAGTTTTACAACAAATGTCTTCAAAATAATTATTGTTAAAATTTTTACTATTGTATACCTCTGCCTACCCTGCAAGCGTTAATAATCTTTAACAATATATATTTACAAAAGTATCCATTATGTTGGAGTGAATCATTAAGCTATAGATAATATTCTTTATTGACTTTTCAATTACTCTATTAAAATGCGTTTATTTATTCATGTACCCTAAACAGTAAAACAAAAGTTTCCATTAAACGTCTAAACTGTCGTATAGCCATTACTTGCCCTAATTAAACTTGATAGCATCATAGAATCCGTAATTCTAGTGTCTCAGGACACCCCCTTCTTAATTACGGTCGTTTGAATATAAAATACTGTCGTTAGGGTATTAGGCTTCAGGATTTAACTTGGAAATGGCCTTTTAAGTACAGGAAATGGAAGTAAGTTACATTCACGCCTTTCAATCCCTTTTGGGGTAGACAGAATTTAAAGCAAAAGTGATAAAATAATAAAAAAGACAAAAGTCAAACGCGTTAAAGGCTATTAACCCATGCGTGCTCAGTGGTTCAGGTGTCCATCTCCGCAATTGCGAATGTAGTAATTCTATGGCCACCTCGAACCCACGTGTTGCCAAGTCAGTACTCAATGTGACAGGTGGTCAGCCATGTCACAATTTACAAGCAGTATTACCTGTTCGGGGAACAGGCAGGTTTCCTCACGATGTTTTCCCTCACCGTAGTATTCGACGCATTTCGTAAATGTATTTTTATAACTATGAGAAATTAATAACAGATAAAATATTCTAGTTATATATTTCTTGAGTTAAGTGAAGAATAGAAGAGCATGAATGAAAAGGTTAGTGGATGTGAGTGAAGCAAGAGAGATTTGTCAGGATCGTTTCTGGTGGCGATCGATAGTCTCTGCCCATCACCTTAGGGACGTAGAGGCGTGAATGTATGTGTGTATCTATTATAGTTACTTCTTAATGGAAATCTTATTTTTATATTTTATTTAAACAAGGTACAGATAGTAAAACATTTAAGGCTGATACTAAAATTAGGCAGGTTTTTTCAAAACGTAAAAAAATAAGATAAAAAGATTATTTCAAAAACTACTGTGAGTGTATAAGGAAGTTTATTGTCGTGAGTAAATCGTTATTTGTGATCTCTGCCTACCCTTTTGTAATAAAACAGGTGTATAGTAGTCATCATCATCATCATCTTATGGTACCCCAGTGGTACAAAGGGCCTTCGTGAGACGTCGCCAACCGCTCCTATCCTGTGCCTTGCACTCCGCGTCCCTCCAACTCAACCCGGCCGCTCTCAACTCAGCGACGACTGTGCGCTGCCAGGTGTGCGCCGGCCGGCCTGGGCGTCTGCTCCCGTGCGGCCTCCATGTGTATGCTGCCCTTGCGATGTTGTCCTCCGGTCTACGGAGTGTGTGCCCTATCCACTTCCACTTGCGCTGAGCGATTTCACGCTTGATTGGAACTTGGTGGCATTGCTTCCATAGGTCCTCGTTTCTGATAGTGTTCGGCCAGAATATGCGAAGTATGAACCTCAGGCATTTGTTGACGAACACTTGCAGTTTGTCCGTCAGTCCCTTTGTCTCCTTCCACGTCTCACTGCCGAAGAGCAAAACAGACTTCACTATGGAATTGAAGAGAGAAATCTTGATCCGCCTGGTAAGCACATTAGAGTCCCAGACCGGTTTTAGCTGGGCAAAGGCGCCTTTCGCTTTCCTTATTCTGGCGTCAACGTCGTCACTAGCTCCACCACTTTCAGTCACCATGCTGCCGAGATAAGTGAACTTTGCGGCAGATTCTAGTGGGGCACCGTTGAGCATTACAGGCCGATTCTCACATGACTGAACACGCATTTCTACGGTTTTCTTAGCGTTGATTCGTAGTCCTTTCTCTTAAGCTTCCTCTCTTAACAAGTCAAGTTTCCTTTGGAGATCGGATAGTGAAGACGAAATCAACACTATGTCGTCTGCGTAGTCCAGGTCCTCCAGGTGCGAGCCATTGTGCCACGGAATGCCTCTGGGTGTTACTGTGACATTCCTCATGACGTCGTCCAGCAGGATGATGAAGAGCAGTGGTGACAGGAGGCAACCCTGTTTGACCCCTGTGGCCATCGGAATTGGTTCACCTAGAACCCGCTCATGTACCACCCTGCAGATGCTGCCGTTATATAGGGACTGGATGATACCTATATACTTGCCGGGTACTCCTCTCCTCCTGAGACTGGACCACAGTGCGCTCCACTGCACGGAGTCGAACGCTTTCTCAAAGTCAACGAATGCCAGGAAAAGTTCGGCTCGCCACTCCACGCACGACTCTATTAGTATGCGCAAGGTGTTCGTGTGGTCAGTACATGATCGTCCAGGACGGAAACCGGCCTGTTCTTCGCGAAGTGTCTTCGCAATTTCTGGGGACATACGGTTGAGGAGTACTTTTGCCAGTACCTTAGCCGTCGTGGGTAGAAGGGTTATACCCCTCCAGTTATCACAGGCTGATAAGTCACCTTTCTTCGGTACCTTTACTAGCAAACCTTGCTTCCACCCATTAGGAACACGCTCCGACTCCCAAACACGCTGTAAGAGAGGCTGAAGTAATTCGGCTGACCTAACCGGATCCGCTTTTAGGAGCTCCGCATTTATATTGTCTACTCCCGGTGCCTTACCCGCCTTCAGTTGTTTGATGGCGGCAACTAGTTCTGCGTAACTTGGTGGAGTCGTAGGCAGATTTAGGAGCGATCTGGGGCTTTCTGAAGCAACTTCTGATTGGCCTTGGCATATGGTCAGCAAGTTGGAGAAGTGCTCAGTCCATCGTTTTAGTTGTTCCTCTGTGGTACACAGCAGTTGTCCCGAGGCGTCCTTCAGCGGCTTTTTGGAGGAGAGTTTTTTATTGCATAGGCGCTTGGTAACGTCATACAACTCCCTCATGTTAGCTATCTCAGCTGCTGCGTTAGCCCGGTCCCCCAGCTCGTCTGCGGCGCGTCGTCTGTCTCGTCTGGCCAGTTGTTTGATTCGGAGACGTAGGGCAGTGTATTCCTCACCGAGGGCGTCTTTTGCAACTGTGGTGTCAGCTGCCAACAGCTCTATCTTAACACCCTGCCTTCTCTCTATCGTAGACACAGCTCTTGAGACATCCACGGTTCTTGCTTATTGCGTTTATAACCGAGGACTTTCTGACCAGCTTTAGTAAAAGCAGTGGACACACGGTCCCAAGCTTCATCCATGTCCTCGTCATCCAGCTCTTCCAGGAGATCAAATTGATTTCGCAGGGTGACGCTGAATTCATTTCTACCTTCCTCGCTGCTAAGTTTCTGCAAATTAAACCGTTTAGATGCCTTTTCTACTTTACGACGAGGGGCGGCCATCTTGAGACGTACTTCGGCGACAACAAGGTGATGATCGCTATCCACGTCAGCGCCGCGACGGTTTCTAACATCGAGTAAGGATGTTCTCCAGGCTCTGCTTATCGCAATATGATCGATTTGGTTACGAGTCACACCATCCGGAGAGATCCAGGAGATTTTGTGACATTCCTTGTGTTTAAACAGTGTTCCTCCGATAACCAGATTGTGTGCAGAGCAAAGGTCGCCAAAGAGTTCGCCGTTTTCGTTTATCACCCCGACGGCACCTTCGCGACCCATGTAGTGTTCACGATCCAGGTTGTCTGAGCCCATCTTGGCATTTAGGTCACCCATCAGTATCACGATGTCCCGCTTCCTCACTTTCCTCATGGTTGACTCCAGCTGCTCATAGAATTTCTCTTTTGTATCCGGAAGAGCCGAGTTAGTTGGAGCATAACACTGGATGACGGTGATTTTTCTGACTCTCGAGGAGAACCGAGCTGTAATAATTCTGTCAGATATCGGTTTCCAGTGCAAAAGGCTGTTCTTCGCGCTATGGCTCAATAGCAGTCCAACGCCATACTCCCGAGGGGCAGTCTCATCCACCTTTCCACTGTACAGAAGGGTCGAGCCAAAATCTGATGCTATTTCACCGAATCCATTCCATCTCGTTTCACTTAATCCTAAGATATGAATGTTATAGTCCTGCATGGCTTTGGCTACCTGGGGAAGCCTTTCTGGGCGAGCCATGGTTCTGACATTCCAACATCCAATCCGGGTCCGTAATTTTGTGCCAAAGGTCGTCGGTAAGGGGGGTCGTTCATTATTTCTCTTTGAAGGTTTCATAATCTGTTTGGATTAAGAATGTGCAGGTGATTAGCCCACAGCATCCTGATCACGGCGACGGGGCTGCCATCACTACGTCCGATTATTATATATAGTATATATAGATTATTATATTAGTGTATAGTAGTAATAGTAATAATATTGTTCATTAAAGAGTGTTGAGTAATTTATTATTTAAGAAATACAATACACATGATCATAAAAACCTACATATATAGCATATGTTAAATGTTTGTCCGGTGCTGAATTGGGACGTAAAAAGAATGCTAACCAGCTACGGTTCTTACCAGCATGTCGTAGGTGGCGAGGGGGTAAATGGGATCAATTGCACGATGGGCTAGCAATTTGATATCAATGTTCCATATGACATCACCACCCAATATTTATTTATGAACCTAAAAGTGACCTAGGCGATACTGAATCTCCGAGGTTCTGTCTATATGTATAGGTATGTATATAATCAATAACCAGACTGGTATAAATATAAATTGTATTCCAAATTGTTCGAGAACTTAGTGGGAGGGGCTTACCAATGTTATCTCGCTTTCTTTTCTGGCTAGTGGCCTTTAGTGTGTCAGTTGGCGAGAATGCCACTGAAATTTTAATGCTTGAAGGTGGTTATTCTGCTTATTCTAAAGGAAAGCGGTGGTGGAAAACAATCGACGGTGAAAGATATACCATTTGGCAACTTCGCAGGTGAACGATTTGAAGATTTAATAAAGTCGATTAAATAATGTATATAATGAAAGTTTTGTTACATTGTTTGTTACATTGTTGTATTTGGAAGCCTACCCACTCTAAGCCACAGGGCTTTGCCCTTTTTAGGGGGTATGCAAATGTATATTGTGTGCAAATTTTTTGAAATAAACGTTTATTATTATTATTTTCTAAATTGGTTAGTCGAATTTTCTTGAGTATCTAACAATTTTTCTTCCCCTTTTTAATAGTATTTCTTTAACAACTTTTCAAAAGTAGTTTGTGAAAGTGTGTGTGTGTGTGTCAAAAGAGCATGTATAAGAAGGTTAATGTTTGTGAGTGAAGCAAGAAAGATTTGTCAAAATCGTTCTAGGTGGCGTTATCTCAGCCTATGCCATTAATGACGTAGAGGCGTGAATATATGTATGTATGATTAAAGCAAAATAAAACCTACATTAAAATCAAGCAACTGCAGCCCAGTGATAAAGACCTCTGGTTTCTTCTTAAAGTTCCTAGGTTTAAATCCCGGCTCTGAATATACCAATGAATGAAATTTAATTTGTGTTTTGCATTTACGTACATAATTTACAATCGCTAACGGAGAGAGAAGATATGGTTAGAAAATCTGCCTATTAATCAGATAGGTAATAGCCAGTGCCTAATAGGGCGATACGATTCACTACCTATCACGGTTGCTGTCTATCTAATGAAACGCAGGCTTCGAGTGACCCATATCTTACATGCCTTTGAAATTTCGGCGATAGGCACCCAAGACCTCTGACTATCCAGCCACAATAAAAATGTAATGTGTATACACAAGACGTGAAGTGTATATTATATTTTAAAAATCTATTCACTAACAGAATAGGTACCTTAGTAATAAGTGTCCATTCGGCTACTCTTTTTCTAGCTTCCGAAGAATACCTTTAGAGAATATTCTTCGCACGGAGCCCATCAAATTCTCTTAAATAGGACACGTGTCCCGTCTCTCAAGTGTGATCAGTCTATAAACGTCGCCTTCCGACTACATACATATATTTATAAATTCATGCTAATAAGTGACCTAAGAGTTATTATATCTCCGAGATTCTGTCCACCCCGAAAGGGATTAAAGGACGTAAATGTATATGTATGTATTTGATCGTTATACGCCTTTTAAAATAACAATAAGTCTACGTAGCTGCCCTTTCAATTCACATATATTTTTCCTTTTGCAATCTACAATCGTTCATTCTCAATCTTAATCAGTTTTTAAGAGTCGATTTCCAATTACTTACCTGTGATATAGAGTATATTGGTAATATACAACTATATGAGAAGGTGTATGAGTGTCAATGAAGCAAAAGTGGATTTTCAGGATCGACACAGATGGCGATCCGTGCTCTCTGCCTACGCCTCTACACGAAGACATAGCACAACTTATATATAGCACAGATAATAATATTTGGACATTATTACACCAATTGAACTAGCCCCTTGGTAAGTACATTTAAGACTTGTGTCAAGGGTACTAGTCAACATATATTTAAGAAATATATACCTATTACATATAGATAAATACATGTATACCATATATAATCAACGACCAGACTGGAAAGCATCGGGCGTGATGTGTACTACTATGGTGAGGGAAAACGTCGTGAGGAAACCTACTTAACAGTCAGTATTTGTAAATAAGTACTTCTTATGTCACTCTTTTTTAATATGGCGTCTATGTGACTGTCATATGTATTTTGCCAATCTACTATCATTCATCCGCATAACATGTCCAAACCATCAAAGCATACCCTTTTCAATCTTAATATAATTAATGTTTTATTTATATACAGTATACATGAGCAGATACATCTAGATAACTTAAAAACAATATGTTAATCTAAGTACGCAACTTAGGTTAGCTTAATGTAAGCACACCTCCAATAATAACTTAATAACTTAGGTGCCAAATGCGCTTAAGCACTTCGCAACTTAACTAAGTGGTGTTATTGAACCTCATTTGAATATTTCGTCACTTAAATTTCACCTTCAAGTTGCAAAGGTTTTTTAGACCTTTAGGATTACTTATGCGTGCTAAGTTTTGGATAAGTTTAAGATTATGTTAAGAGCATGATATTTTTTAATAAACACATACGTACATACGCGTTCGCGACCATTAATCCTTGCGGGGTAATCAGAGGTTCAGGTGGCCATCTCCGCAATATTGAAGATAGTAATTCTATGGCCACCTCGAACCCACGCGTTAACCAGATAGTTAGTACTCAATGTGACAGATGGTCAGCCATATCGCCATTTACAAGCACTAACTATTACCTGTTCGGGGAACAGGTAGGTTTCCTCACGATGTTTTCCCTCGCCGTATAATTGGACGCATTTCGAAAATGTACATAGAAATTCATTAAACTTCATTTCCATTCGTACATGCTCAAGCGGGATTTGAACCCTGTACCCACTGATAGCCAAGCCCCAAACAACTGAGCTACGTCGAATTTTAAGAGCATGATATTTTTACATAATTACAGTTATTTGAAATAAATAGGGATTCGTGATTTCTGACACTCTTTCTGTGGGGAAAAGGCGTTATGTGTTAACTTCCTATCACGTTTGTGCTGTCTATTTAGTGAAACACGAGCTTTGAGTGGCTCATACCTAACATGCCTTTGAAAGTTTGGAGATAAGCACTCAAACCTAAGACTACCCCGTCACAATGAAAAAGGCTGTGTATATAAGAGTCATGAAGCGTATGTATGTGTAAATTTTGCACATAACAACAATATCACTCATTTTACTTAAATTGCATATGTTTCTATCTCCACAATTCTTCGAACTTCGAACCCACATATTGACCAGATCAGTACTTAATTTAACAAAAGGTTAACCGTATCCTCTTTACAAGCACTGACTTTTTCGAGACATCTAGAAGCCCAGCTAGGAAGTAAAAAGAATGTTAACTAGCTGCCGTTCTTCCTGACATGCCGTAAGAGGCGACTAAGGGACTAGGGGTTCATGGAATCCATTGGGCGATAGGCTAACAACCTGTCACCCTTAATATTCATGCACAAACGTAATCTAGTAGATATTGCCACTTATGTATGCCCTCACGATGTTTTCAATATTCGGTGTGTTACGCAAATGTATTTATATTGTGATCCTGTACACCCTACGCCATTATTAGGTCTAGCTAGTTGAAAGATAAGCTGGGGGCTGCCCCCTCGAGCATATAATGTGGAAGGTGATCCCATGTGGGAGAAATGAGGCGCAATCGGGGACTCGGATTAGTAGAACTGAGTAGTCTGCGCGGGGAGTAGATACTAAATAGACTAGGCGAAATGTAAACGACAAATATACATATACATTCACGTCCTTTAACTTACTCGAAAGGGATTGAAGGACGTGAATGTGTATGTTTGTCATAGGTAAAGAAAATTGCTATGGTGTATTTATCAAGTAGAGAGGTACAAAAATACAAACAGCCATAGAGACAATTTTACATGTTTGAACTTGATAAATATTGTAACAGTATATATAAACTACTATGATAAACTAAAGTAGGGCAAAAAAGCAATTTATTCGGTGAAAAGGGCAAGTTTATTTTTTATAAGCAACCGGAATCGATTCCCGTACTGGATACAGTTATTTTTTGAAATAAAGTGGGAATGCAGTTTTTCTTTTTTATGAAAATCGGTGACATGGTTCCTAAGAACAAATCTTCGTATGTCTTATACTAGTTTCAGACTTTCCCATACTGACCCATTTGAATACACCTACAGGAATAGTTTACCACCTATTAAGTTGTTACTGATCATCAAGTATCTTCGAAGATGGGCACTCAAGCCTCTGACTACCGCGCCGCAATTAAAAAAGTAGTGTTTATACTAAAGTCATGAAGCGTATGATATGACAGGCCAATAGTCACTAAAACTTTTCGTTGTTTTACCACTACCGCATCTAACCTAGGCACTATAGTCTATATTTAGTATTTATTCTCGTGTGCCTTTAATTCAGCTTTCGAGGTAACTGACCGGAGGGAGTGCCATTCATTTCATTTCACTCGCCGAGAGGACATTTAAGAGGGATTCGAGAGTAACACTAATATAGATAGGTGTTAGCTTTAGCTATTGTGACGAGATGTGTAGGAAAATGTTATTCTCATAGTGTGTGTAGGATCCACTGTGTCCTACAGGTAAAGAGGAAGCTTCCTACCTGGGCAGGTGTTCGTCCAGGCTAATGGCCTGAGTTGGAAATTTGTATATATCTTGTTTCCGATAAATATTTCAATTGCGCGTTCTAGGAAATTGCTTTGTGTAATTATTATTTTATTCTTAGCGGCGTCATCTGTGGTAATTATGTTTAACTAATTGCAACTTACATTTACTTAGGTTTCTCTCTGTGTGTGGCGCTCTAGAGGTCGCCACAGTGTGTCAATATACATAATACATACATACAAATATATACATTCTCGTTCTGTAATCCATTGCAGGGAAGACTGAAACTTTTTACTTCTTGGCATGAATATTGGGGGTTGCGATGTCATAATGGTACATTGGATACAGGTTGCTAGCCCATCGCCCAATATATTCTATTTACCCCTAGTCTCTTAGTCTCCTTTAACGATATGCCGGGAAGAACGGCAGCTAGTTAGCATTCTTTATACGTACTAGCACGGAACAAATCATGTCTATCCTTTTGGTCTATCCACCTCGTTTAAAAATATGGTCGTGTGCAGTGTCTTGCGTGTAGAGATCGGATGTGTATGGAACACTCTCGAAGTTTCGATTTTCACTCGTCATGCTAATGTATAGCAATCATTCGTTATATTCATGATAATCATATTTTTTAATCCTGAAATACATATGTCCCCTGCTAGCTGGGACGTAAATATAATACTAGCTAACTGTCGTCCTTTCATGCATGGATACATGACGTTGGCGACTAAGGAAAGGGGGATAAATAAAATCTATTGGGTGATGGGCTAGCAACTTGTCACCAATGTTCCATATGACACCAAAACCCTAAAATTCATCCTACAAAGCTAAGGTCATAGGAATAAGTGACCTAAGAGGTATTATCATATCTCAGGGTTCTGTCTACTCGAAAAATAAAAGACGTGAATGTGTTTGCATGTTTTTAAGTTCTTTAGTAGACAGTAGAATAAAAAGTTTCGAATCTCAGTGTTGACTTAGGCAGAATTTCAATGTTAAGAGACAACCAGTGTCAGGCAAATGTTTTGACTTTCAATGAATGTACTGTACTTGTTCTTATATTGAATAAAAACATTAGACATTGACTTGATATAGAACGTGACTATCAACTAATTCTAGAACTGTTTTCTTCACAATACAGTATACCCTTTACCTAAATCAACAGCAAGACAACCTAGATCACCCATCCATAACCTGCCCGAGCCCGCATTGCTTAACTTTGTTGATTGAACGAGAACCGATGTGTCAACTAATGCGGTTGTTAATCAATACAACATAATATTAAGTAGGTATATTTGGACTGTTACCAATATTGCTAGCACAATTATTCAAAACGTCGAAAATAAGGTCATATATTATGGTTTGTTAGTTTTAATTACAATGTTATATTAAAATACTAGCAACCCGCTCCGACTTCGCACGGGTATAAAATATATAGCCTACTCCACTATTTAATGGATGTTATTATGTATATAAACCTTCCTCTTGAATCACTCTATCTTTTAAAAAAAACCGCATCAAAATCCGTTGCGTAGTTTTAAAGATTTAAGCATACAAAGGGACAGAGACAGCGACTTTGTTTTATACTATGTAGTGATTTGTACGCCAGAAGAGGCAGCCCATTCTGAAACTAATTTTAAGATTGTACATCCTATTTACGCATGTGACACTAATAAAGGTCCTTTCTTTCTTTCTTTACATCGTCTAAAAGATCCGATTGACCCTCCCACAACATGCCAGGAAGAACGGTAGATAATTATCATTATTATAATGTTCTAAATTAGTTTATGACTGAGTATTTGGACTGATAGTTAAATGTTTTACTATTAAGATAGAAATAGCATAGAATGATATCAATATCACTAAATATACATACACATCACGCTTGATTCCCTGTAGAGCGATAGCTATAGATCACAGATCCCCATCAGTCCCGATCCTGGTAAATCACTTTCGCTTGATTAACACTCATACACACTCGGCGGTCATCGGTACTTCTAACATTACCCTTTTATCAATATGGCGTCTTTCTGCAGTTATATATCCAATTGGGCCGGCCTCTACGTTACCGCCTTCCCATTTTTGTCAATCTACTATCATTCATCCTCAAAAATGTCCAAATCATTTGAACAGTATTGTATGTACAGGTAATCCAAATGAGAGTTAATTGATGAGAGTGAGGCAAAAGAGATTTATTAGGGTCCTTTAAGTTAGCGATTCGATAGTCTACATATGCCTTTAGCGAATTAGCGTGAATATACGTATGTATATACTAGTTACGTAAGAGCCGTCCAAACAATACATATGACAGTCATATAGACGTCATATTGAAGAAGCAGGACTTTAGAAATACGTATAACCGCCAATTGTATATTAGGTGTATGGATTAAAGCGAAATAGCTGCCAGAATCAAGGCAAATGAGAATCAGTGTTCTTCCTACCCCTTTGTAGGTAAACGGGCATGAATTGTTTGTCTTGATAAACAAGTACATAGCTCTGGTATTATGTACGTCCCTCAGTATGTACAGTACGCCGCGTAATAGCGTCGGCTACGCTTAACAGCTTCGAGGCGGCCATAAATCACTTTGGCTCCGCGGCTTGTGAAATTAAACAGATGTAATGAATTATGGCGCGGTCTGTACCTTTTTTGATACGGTCACGTGCCTTAGTAATATAGTTATACAAATATAAATATATTATTTAGGTAATACGACCTAGCTCAGTTGTTTGGAACTTGATTCTGTATCAGTGGTTACAGGGTTCAAATACCGCTAGAGCATGTACCAATGGAAATGAAGTTTTATGGATTTGTATTTACATTTTCGGCATTATTGAATTTTTGGCTCAGAGGTTGTCGTTGGCAATCCAGCGGGGTAACGCTGCTAGTGTGCTGGGGGCTTTTGCTTCTGGGTGCTAAATTCGGCACACTAGTAGCGTTGTGTAAATTTTTACTGTTTGTTAGATTATGGTTTTTTTTTTTTGTTTTAAATTGTACATATTTAGTTTTATTTTGTTTAAAGTATTCAATTTATTTAAATATGTTGTAAATAAAGACATATTCCGGTAAAAAAAAAATATAATATTTTCGTAATAAAAATACATTTGCGAAATGCATCGAATAACACGGTGAGGGAAAACATGGTGATGAAACCTCTACCTGTTTCCCGAAAAAGGTACCAGTAAGTTCTTGTAAATGGTGACATGACTTACCACCTGTCACATTGAGTACTGACTATAACGTCTGACTACCCCGTATTTATACAAATAGTCCCTTACTCAAAGTAACAGATGGTAAGCCACGTGGCTATTTACAAACTACCTTTTCGGAGACCAGGTAGGTTTCTTCATGATGTTTTCCCTCACCACAGTTTTCGTTGAATTCCGTAAATGTATTTTTCGTAAATGTATACGCTTCGAGGCCCTGTACCCACTGCTACCGAATTAAGCTTCTCAACGACAGTGCTATGCCTACCTATTGAACCTAGTTTAGACGACGTCCGTAGTATGTATGGTTAACCACCTGAACGCTAATCGTGATATCCTGGGTTCGATTTCCGGTGGAGGCAGAGTTAAGAACTATGCTTTTCATCTGCTTCTCTGTCCGTCATTGATTATAATATATTATGATATTTATGTATTAATCTTTATCTAATAAGTACACATTTCTTAAATATACGTTAACTAATACCCTTCCTTCTATCCTTAAATCCTTTGGGGTAAACAGAACCTCATGGATATAAGATCACTTAGGACACTTTTTTAGCATAAATATTGGGGTTATGATGTGATATGGAACGTTTGTGACAGGTTGCTAGCTCATCGCCTAATGGATTGCATTTAACCCTAGTCCCTTACTTGGCTTCTGCGACATGGCGAGAAGAACGGCAGCTAGTTAGCATTCTTTTTACGTCATAAACTAGCACGGGACTAGAAAAAAGTCACCTAAAAGAATAAACTTTTCCCTAAAAGTCACTACATAAAGTAATATATGGCAGCCTAGTCGACATGTATTGACTGTTGCTTATTAGAGAAATAGGCAGGTATGTTTCAAATGAAATTAATATTATAAGTTTTAAGAGATTTGCGGTTTATACTCATGATTAATACCCAACGAAAAAATATGAATCGTCAGTCTGCCCGTGACCATGGCTGCTGCAACGTAGCCGAAACATCGGGTTAATAAAGGTAACTTTATTATATAAAAACTTACGCGATAAGTCCCGTTAGTTATTAATCATGAAATTAATATGTTCAATTCTCAAGCGAGAATTAATTTTAATATAACATCAAAGTACGAAAACAAATTCTCATTTGGCAGGGTTTCTTCTGTAATTCAACCTACCCCTTGGGAATATGAGGCCTGAAGACTGAACTAATGAAATTTGGAATTTTGCTCCAAATTTATTGTTAATAGGACTAAAGTAGAAACCTAGATTTTTGATTAATATAATTATGAAATGAAATAAAAATGAATTTTTTTTTATTCAATACATAAAATGACTTATTGAAAGTAAAAAAAATCATTTTTACTAAAAAAATATGTCATTAATATAAACTTATCATTAAAATAAATCAAATTAAACTAATAAACTAAATCTTGATAATTATGCCATAGTATTCTTATATTTGTAAGGCTAAAATTGATGTTGGAGATATTACGTTTCCGAGGTTCTGTCGATCCCAAAACGTTAACTATTTTTATAGTTTTAAGAGATTCACGATTTATACTCATGATTAATATCTAACGGGACTTATCGCTATATTACTTTTAAGTTTAACGTCGGGTTAATAAAGGTAATTTTATTATGTAAGTTTTTATATAAAGGTAACATTTTATATATATTTCAATATTTATATAACATCAGATTGAAAAAGGTAACTTTATTATATAAAAACTTACGCGATTAGTTCCGTTAGTTATTAATCATGGTCAACTATTTTATAAGTATATATGTACCGTGTATATACAAAAGACACACGTCCTTTAATCCCTTTCGGGGTGGACAGAACCTTGGAGATATGAAAACATCTCCTAGGTCACTTACTAGCATGAATATTCGAGTTGTCATATGAAACAACGGTGACAGGTTGCTAGGTCATCGCCCAATAGATTCCATTAACCCCTAGTCCCTTAGTTGCCTTTTTCGGGAAGAACGGCAGCTAGTTAGCATTATTGTATTTACATTTGTAAAATAACATAATTCTTAAATTATGCTTTCGTAAATCTGTCTACATCACAAGAGAAACGGTCGTGAGTCTACAAAATGTAGGTTTAATAAGAACCTTAAATTTCCCCATCGTTTTATCTTTATTATATTTTTAATATTTCCTTTTCTTTTTTATTACAGCTCGGAGATTGGATAAGCGTATTTCTGCCACGACCGTCTCTAGAGATTGTGTAGGCTTTCGGGGTTATTACACGCCTTATAGTCTGACTATTATGTAGGTATTACGCCTGATATGATTAAAAAGATGGACAGGGTCTTTGAGTATAAAAATGTGAGTAAAATTTTGGTCAACAAAAATGCATATAAGTTTTTATTTAAGATAAATTGGTATTTTAAATATTACTTGTATTTTAGGTTTTTGTGATATATTTTGTTGAGAAGAAAGGTAGATGGTTACCAACCCAGTATTAGCGAAGTAAATAAAACAAATTTTACTTCATATGTTACTTTATTAACGTTATACAAGTCAAGTAATAAAAATAAAGTAACTTATTATGTGCTTTAGTTAATTATTTACAAAACGAGACATTTGAAATTTAGTTATTTATAATAATTTAATTATATTATTATTATTCTCATAGTGGTTAGGGCCTTGACTCTGTATCAGTGGGTACAGGTTTCAAAACCCGCTTGAGCATGCACCAATGGAAATGAAGTTTAATGAATTGCTATGTACATTCTCGTAATAAAAATACATTTTGCGAAAAGCACCGAATACAACGGTGAGGGAAAACATCGAGAAGTAACCTATCTGTTGCCCAAACAGCTTATAGTTAATACTTGTATATGTCATGTCTTTCCACCTGTCACATAGAATACTGTCTATCTAGTGGTTCTAGACTATAGAATTACCTCCGCAATTGCGGACACTGACGTAAAAGTGACAAATCCGGTTACAATGTACATTGACAATCTCAAAGTGGATTTGAACCCTGTACCCACTGATACAGAGTCAAGCCCCAAACAACAGAATTACACCGTTCTTTAAACCTAGTATAAGAAATTCGCGATTTATACTCTAATTAATAACTAACGGGACTTATCGCGTAAGTTTATATATAGTTTTTATAAAAAAAACAAACGCATTCACGACCATTAACCCTTGCGGGATAGTCAGAGGTTCAGGTGTCCATCTCCGCAATTGCGAAGGTAGTAATTGTATAGACACCTCGAACCCACGTGTTAACCAGATAATCAGTACTCAATGTGACAGGTGGTCAGCCATGTCGCCATTTACAAGCACTATCATAGTTTTTATAAATATGTATATAATCATACCTAACATGCCTTCGAAATTTCGGAGATGGGCATTCAAGCCTCTGACTACCCCGCCATAATAAAAAAGGGAGTGTGTATACACAAGTCGTGAAGCGTATGTTTTATGTTTATGTATATATTCATATTTATATAACGTCAGGTTAATAAAGGTAATTTTATTAACGCGATAAGTCCCGTTAGTTATTAATCTAGTATAAGAACACAGTATTGTCCGAGTGATTCTCCACTTTAAGAGTGGGTGGAGGGGGGTCCTTTTCGAGAAGGTGCCTTCGGAGTAGAATGAGTCCTACAGAGCCTGCGTTGCAGAAGATTGAGACGAGGATTAACCTGAAAGATGAAAGGTAAGTTAGAAAGAGAAATATACTTACAGTAGCCAATATATAGGCTGTGACCGCGACAACATCGTTATTATTGTCAGGATGGAAACTAGGATCAAGTATTACATACACACACATATACGTACATTGGTGACAGGTAGCTAGCCCATCGCCCAATAGATTCCTTAGTTATCTCCTACGACATACTAAGAAGAATCGTATTTCTATGATTAATAACTAACGGGACATACTAATCATGAGTATAAATCGCGAATCTCTTAAAACTAGAATCGTATCTAGTTAGCGTTCTTTTTAAGTTCTAGACTAGTAAGAACTTACGTAAGTACTTTCAGGATAGTCAGAGGCAGTGACAGTGACATTGTCGTTACTATTGTTAAGTTAGGTACTAAAATAGGTTATTCAAGTATTATAGACAAAAGGACAAACGCGTTCACGACCCTTGCAGGGTAGTCAAGAGGTTCAGGTGTCCATCTCCACAATTGTGAAGGTGGTCATTCTGTGGCCACCTCAAACCCACACGTTGAGCAGATAATCAGTACTTAATGTGACAGGTGGTAAGCCGTATCTCAATTTAAAGCATTGAGTATTAGCTATTCGGGGAACAGGTAGGTTTCCTCACGATGTTTTCTCTCATCGTGGTATAAGGCGTATTTCTATTGGTACATACTCTGAAGTGGCAACCCTTGTACCCTCGGATAGAGTCAATCCCCCAACGACCGAACTACGCCGAATTATGACGTTTAAAATTAATTATGCATGAGTACATACACGAACTCGATAATTCGACGACCTCCGTGGCGCGATCGGTTAGACGCCTGAACGCTAAACGTGAGGTCCCAGGTTCGATTCCCGGTGGAAGTAGAATTAAGATTTACGCTTTTCTTCTGCTCTCCAGTCTGGTTGTTTATTATATATGCTATATATGTATTTATCTATGTATAATATGTATACATTTCATAAATATACGTTGATTAGTACCTTTAACACAAGTCTTAAATATAGTTACCAAGGGGCTAGTCCAATTGGTGTAATAATGTCCAAATATTATTTTTTATTTATTTATACAATACACACATATAAAGACTTACCAATAAGAAAACCCGATATTAGGAGAGGCAACAAGTACCCCAGTTGCTATATAGGAGAAAGCGAGGTGGCTTTTGAAACTAGATGCTCCGTAGAATATGCCAAACATTAGCAGTGCCGTGAGTCCCAGACTAGCAGTGGCCACGTTGCACCAGAGACAACCTGAAAGCATATAAAATTGCCATACATACATACACTTCTCGACTTGTGTATACACTCCCTTTTTTATTGTGGCGGGGTAGTCAGAGTGAGTGCCCATCTCCGAAATTTCGAAGTCATGTTAGGTATGGGTCACTCGAAGGACGAGTTTTACTAGATAGACATCACCCAATGAGATAGGTAGTGAACCATTACGCCGTATATAGGCATTGGTTATTACTTATCCCGGGGATAGACAGGTTTCCTCACGATGTTTTCCCTCACGTAAGTTCACTCACTTCACCTTTTGTAAGTTATGTACGTAAATTGCCATACATATATATGTAGGTAAGTAGGTCTGGATCCACCTATCCCTCTGTAAGGAAGTGTGCGTAATATACACCTTTGTCTCCATTAATTCCTTTTGGAGGTGGCAGACCCTTGGAAACATAATATCTCCAAAATCACTGCTGAGCATAGATATTAGAAATTATTATCATATGTATATAATTCGACGTAGCTCAGTTGTTTGGGGCTTGGCTCTGTGTCAGTGGGTACAGGGTTCAAATCCCATTTGAGCATAACCAATGGAAATGTAGTTAAATGAATTTCTACGTACACTTTCGGAATAAAAACACATTTAAGAAATGCATCGAATACTACGATGAGAAAAAATATCGTGAGGAAACCTACATGTTTACCGAACAGGTAATAGTCAGTATTTGTAAATGGTGACATGGCTTACAACCTGTCACATTGAGTACTGACTACCTGGTCAACACGTGGGTTCGAGGTGGCCATAGAATTACTACCTTCGCAATTGCGGAGATGGAGACCTGAACCTCTGACTACCGCACAAGGGTACCATTAGGACGTGAATGCGTTTGTCACTGTCTATACAAGCTAGTTAGCATTCTTTATACGTTCTACATTCGTTGTTGGTTGACCCGAAAGGGATTAAAAGACGTGAATGTTCAATATAGTGCACTGTTGTTCAGTTGCACAATGTTCAGTAAATGCACTTTACATTGGCACTTACATACACACGAATTGGAATCCAAAATTGAAAAGTATATTTACCAGGTAGTCCAAATATAGGTTCGGTAGGGTTCCTAGTCGCATTCAAAAGGGCTAGACCACTCGACAGGCACGCGAAGAGAAGATGCAGGAACAGCACTATGAGAAGAATCACGTAGAACGTGGAGTTGATCACAGCTGGAACTTCCACTGAAAAGAAGAATACTTTGTATAAGCTTCGTTGGTTAGAATGTAATTTAAGTTTTTTTTTATTATGTTGTAATTTAATCATACAGCACATTTATATCGTACTATTTTGATAAGAATTCATAAATTTGACTGATAATTAGTCTTAGACTAGCTTTGGCACGTAAAAGAATGCCAACTAGCTGCTGTTCTTCCCAGCACGTCATAGGAGGCGGCTAAGGCACAAGGCACCTTTTTGCAATTTTAATCATAAAATGTTATGAACTGTAAGCCTACGCATTCTTTTACTTAATGTTATTAATGTTACTTTATTTTAAGATCTTTCTGTACACATGTTACACAAATAAATGGATCTTGTATTAATTTTATTTTTAACTTTGCGAGTGTATTCAATATTGCGTATTAATTATTTGAAAAAACGGTATAGTTAAAGATATACAAGTTTGCAAAGGGTGTACGTAGCGTTAAGCTTTACCCATTAACCTTCTCATACATGCTCAACAGATGAGCATGTATGAGAAGACTAATGGGTGTGAATGAAGCAAGATAGACTTGTCAGATTTGTTCCAGGTCCTCTACAGGCAAACGGGCGTGATGTGTATGTAAATACAACAACTAATACTAATAGTAATACTAATATTGTATATTGTATTGTAATACTTACAAGGTATTACTAAATGACATCGCAAACCTAACCCCAAAAAATGACCTAGGATATATAATAGTATCTCCGAAGTTATGTCGACCTCAGCAGGGGTTTATGGAAGTGAATATGTATGTACTTACATGGTTCCTGGTCATTGACCACAGTTATGGAGGCACAGGCCGGATTGGGCCTTTGACCATTTGCTAGTAATCGAACCTGAAGGGAAAAGATCAAAAATCAATGATATATCCATCCTGTAAACTCAAACTCATTTTATTAAATATATGTATTGTCCTGTGCTAGTCTGGGACGTAAAAATAATGCTAACTAGCTGCCATTACTGAGATCATTAATCCATCTTAATTCTAAATTAATTGCGCATACTTTTCTGCGCCCCTACAATAAATATGGACGTTATATGTAAATATTTATACATAATACATTCACGTTCTTTAATCCTTTTTGAGAAGGACAAAATCTTGCATTGGAGGCAGGTTGCCAACTCATCTCACAAAATCCATGTACCCATAGTCCCTTAGTCGCCTCCTACGACATGCCGGGAAGAACGGCAGCTACTTAGTATTCTTTTAACGTTGCAGAGTAGCAGGATACCATTATTTATACCCAACTCACAAAAGAGGTAGCTAAGCAAAAAGTTACAATAGCGAATTGAAATATATGTAAATAGACATTAATATTAAACAGCCAGGACCCACGGATTTCCAACACTGAATCCTTAAGAAGCCGAAACATTCAAATATATATGTATTTATATATACACATAAGCATACGCTTCACAACTTGTGTATACACACTACCTTTTTTTTTAATTGTGGTAGTCAGAGGCTTAAGTGCCCATCTCCGAAATTTCGTTAGCGACTATAATGTAGTAGGTACATGCCAGAGTTGGGATTCGAACCTTGGACCTTTCTCATCAGAAGTCAGAGGTCTTACATTTAAGACATTAAAGACTTGTGTTAAGGTTTATCATACATAGTTAAAAACATATATAGCATATATCAACGACCAGACTGAAAAGCAGTAGAAAAGCCCAGTTCTTAACTCTACCACCACCGGGAATCGAACCCCACGATTAGCGTTTAGGTATCTAACCGATCGCGCTACGGAGGTCGTCAAAGTTATATGTACTTCTAGCTTGACTATTTTTCAATATGGCGTCTATCTGACTGTCACGATGTTTTACTTTACTGTATTTTTATGACAATGCCTCTTACACCTTACCTCTTCTTCCCTCGCTGCAGCGTTGTTCTTGCAACTGACAGCGCAGGCTCTCAGTTCGAAGACACAGGTCACTGGAATTTGAGAATATAGTAGTAATAATAGTTTTAAGAGATTCGCGATTTATACTCATGATTAATAATTAAATATGAATCGTCAGTCTGCCCGTGACCATGGCTACTGCAACGTAGCCGAAACGTCGGGTTAATAAAGGTAATTTTATTCTATATATAAACTTACGCGATAAGTCCCGTTAATTATTAATCATGAATATAGTATAGTAAACATCGTGAGGAAACCTATCTGTACCCCGAAGGTATGTAAGTGCTTGTAAATGGCGACATGGCTTGCCACCTGTCACGTTGAGTACTGACTATCTGGTCGACATGTGGGTTCCAGGTGGATATAGAATTTCTACTTTCAGGATTGCAAAGATGGACGCCTGAACCTCTGACTAAACCGCAAAGGTTAATGGTCGTGAACGCGTTTATGTTTATATTTTGTCATTGTCTTAATACAGTAGCCAAGTGGGTAAGACCTCCGACTTCTAATTAGAGGTCCTAGGACCAAATCCTGGCTCTGGCATGTACCAATCAATGTAAAATTGTACAACTTATATATGAGAGTTGTGGATGATCGTATTTTGTGGCGTTCCCTTGGGGACACCTACGTCCAGCAGTGGACTGAAATAGGCTGATTAATTGATATGAGTGGGTGTAGAACAGGGGCCGAGTCCATTAATGCATTTTAGGCTACATCGTACTTTAGTAGTATCTCAAAAGTACTTTAGTAGCAGTAATTTGACACTTATATTTATCCATTAACAACTTTACGGCACTGATATATTATTGAACTGCTACTGACGCACTACTGTTACTGAAGTAAAAAAAACGCTAGTCCACTAATCAATAGTGCCTCAACGCAATTTAATCTTTTTTTTTCTGGTTTTCTACTATTATTTTGTCAGCTTTGTCTATGCTTAATCTTAAGTAAGTAGTAGTTTTAGAGTGTCAACGAATAACAAACAATTTTTTTTTGTAAATTCGTGTATTCCCTATAATATCAACATTTCTGTACTATTGAAGTACGAATAAATCACTATCGACATACAATTGCGCTTTATCAATATTTAAAATACCACTTTTACACTAGTGTCCCGGTAGTATCGCAATAAATTCACAGTAGTATCGTAGTCATAGTAAAATAGTGGACCCTAGGTGGTATAAATTACTCGGAATAGCAGGAGACAGATTCAATATCCAGTCAACAAAGCCATTCCAAATGTTAGTAATTCACATCTCAGTCATTGAGGGCTTGTACTATACATAAACTTATACCTTACGTGTATAAATAGTTAACAGATAGGTTTCTATGGATGTTTTCCGTTATCGTAGTTTTCAGAGCATTTTGCAAATGTTTTTTATTTACGAAAATGTGTATAGAAAATCAGAAAACTTCATATCCATTTACATGCTGTGAGGTTTATAATCTGTTTCCACTGATACAAAGTCAAGCCCCCGACGACTGATCTACGACAAATATCAGCAATATTTCACAAAACCACATCAATCCCAAAGTTCAACTTAATCCTAATATCTCCTATTATCTATCCATCCCAAAATAGGTTAAAGCATGTAGGTTTGTCTTATGATATTGTGACTATAAAACATATGTACATTACAAAGCTACAAAGAACATAAGTAAAATCACAAATGTAAGCAAAGTACTTATTATTAGTCCCATGTTGAATTTTGATCAGATCCTGTTACTTATTACCTAATTTCTTCTAATGAATCAAAATGGTCTTTACTTACTATACAATCGGCTTATGGTTGGTGTTGCCAGCGTATTTAGTTCCAATTCTCCCCGAAATAGGCCGTAATTGAAGAAACTGTGAGTTGATAGTACTTCATCTCGCGCTGTTGATACCACCTGAAAATATATATTTTAGTTTTAAGAGATTCGCGATTTATACTCATGATTAATAACTTACGGGACTTATCGCGTATGTTTTTAAATAATAAATTTACCTTTATTAACCCGACGTTTCGGCTACGTTGCAGCAGCCATGGTCTCGGGCAGACTCAAACAAATATTTATTAAACAAATATATAAATACTTTTAAAACATACATAATTAATCCCTTTCGGGGTGGACAGAACATTGCAGAGAAAACATCATCGTATATAAAGCTATACACTTTTAAGGTGAAGAATACCGTAGTGTAAAACTAGCCTATTCTCGGCTATTCTGTGATAGTCAGTGTTTGTAAATAGCAACCTGAACTTACTGCTAACGATAAATTAAAATATAATCATTCTAAACTCAAATAAAACCAAAATGTAATAATAAATATTAAAATATTTTTTATTCAATATACGAGATATATTTTATACATATGTTGTAAATAATATTTTTTTTTATTTCATAATAATCGTTATACTTAATAATTCAAATATGCTGTAAATAAAATATGTTCTATATACGAGTAAGTACAGTAATTGTACAATCATTGAACGTCGAGATATATTGAGTGGCACTGGTTGCCTTACAACTATGACTCTACTGTTGGTTTGGAAACCATAGCTTGGAGAAGAACCAACGAGAAACTCCAGTTATCTAATGTTATCTTTTTGGCTAAAATAGGTACTGTGTTTTACTAAGAGTAGCTAAACCACTGACTACCCAGTAAAGAATCCTAGTCGTATATGCCTACAATTACTAATACGTCATACAAAGTCCAAATAAGATATTTTTTACGTTTACGACCATTAACCCTTGAGGGGTAGTCAGAGGTTCAGGTGTACATCTCCGCAATTGCGAAGGTAGTAATTCTATGGCCATCTTGAACCCACGTTTTGACCAGATAATCAATACTCAATGTGACAGGAGGTAAGCCATGTCACCATTTACAAGCACCAACTATTACCTGTTCGGAGAATTGGTAAGTTTCCTCACGATGTTTTCTCTCACCGTAGTATTCAATGCATTTCCTAAATGTGTTTTTATTACGAAAATGTACATAGAAATTCATTAAACGTCATACAGTTATCTCAAAATATTATTGTAAGCCATAATACAAATTCAATCTTTGTACATTGTTTGATGAATATCTGGACAGCATTTTTGTACATAGATAAGAGAATTAGTCATTCCATATATACACACGTTCATTATAACTGACTTATACAGGTGGTTATTTGTATCGGTCAGTATGGAAAAGTACAATGAAACACTTCACGCCTCTTTCTACAGAGAGGTAGGCAGAGATCAAGGATGGCTTTTGTCTCGATTATTACAAATTTAGCATTATTAACATTCATACACCTCCTCATACACACTCAGCAGTTATAGGTACTTCTAACGTTATGGGCAATTCTGAAACTATATGTAAGAAGTACGAAAATCTGACACTAAACATTGTACATACATAGATACATACACATCACGCCTGAATCCCTGTGAAGGGGTAGGTAGAGATCACGGATCCCTATTTGTCCCGATCCTGACAGACCACTTTCGCTTCATTGACACTCATACATCTTCTTATACACACTCTGCGGTTATAGGTAGGTCCTACTCCTAACGTCACCCTTTTTTAATATAGCGTCTATCTGACTGTTATGTCTTATTCGGCCGGCCCCTACAAACATTGTTCACCAAAATAATACAGTCCCAATCCAAACCTAACGTTTACTGGTATACTTGGCTATATTTTTGATGTGCATTTCATTATTTTCCAATAATTCTATTAATAATAATAAAAACGTTTATTTCACAACTATAATACACACGAAGACATAATACAAGTTATATATAACACAGATTTTAATACAAACACACACGTAGTTCTTGTGTGTGCCATTGCGGTGTAAAAGATATTAGGGAAATGAAAAATATTAGCACACAGTAAGTAATATTTTATATGAATTTAGTCCCAGATAGCACGGTACAGATTCTATTCTTAATAAACATACCTACTCGTAATAAGAAAACTGAACATCTTTTACTAGAGCATAAATATTGGGGTTATGATGATATTACATATCTATACACTAGTGACCCGCTCCGGCTTTGCACGGGTATAAAATATATAGCCTACTCCACTATTTAATGGATGTTATTATACATATAAACCTTCCTCTTGAATTACGCTATCTATTAAAAAAAACCTCATATAGTAAAGAAAATTAAGAACAGTTAGACTCACCCAATCATCCGTCGAAATAGCAAGAATACTCAATATAACAGCTCCTAAACCCAACAGAAATGCACCAAATATGAAACCACGTCGTGTGGCTGCCATTTTGGAATGAAATTATCAATATAATGACTGAGATAATTGTATTATCGTTTATAGATTAATAGATAAAATGGAGTTTCCTAAACGATTGCGGCAGCGATTGAGTGACGTGTTATTTCAGTCTGTGATTCTATAGGGGTTAGACAGATACTCGGGGCGTATATATCTATATTTACTTAAGGTTTTGAACCTTCATGCAGTCGACAGAACATTGGAGACTTATCAGGACCTTTAGTCTATGGGCTAAACGCAAAATAAACATTGTTAAGGATTTTTTTAGGAACAGTGATTTTGTATAGGACTCACATTTAGTATCAACACAGTTGTCAGTTGTTTAGTGGCCCTGTTCTGTCCACCCTGAAAGGGATTAAAAGACGTGAATGTATGTATTTAGTAATTTCATATCAATACCACTACCTTAAAGGTAGTTACGATAAAATTTACCTAGGAAATTTGTGGCTATTACAACGAGAAAGTACTTATATGCATATATACATTGTCCATTTATCCTTTTCGGGGTGGACAGAACATCGAAGATATTTAATCTCCTTTACACTTAGCATATATATAAGGGTTGAGATAACTATATGATAGACAGAAAATTGTAAAAGAAAAAATATAGGTGAATTGAATGGGCGAATACGTAAGGGTTGACTTATTGACTTATATAAAATGACGTATAGCGATCAAATACATCTATTTCTATTCACTTCCTTTAATCCCTTTCGGGGTGGACTGAACCTTGGAGATATAATGTCTTCTGTCACTTTTTAGCATGAATATTGATTGGACAATGGAACATTGGTAGCTGGTTGATAGCCCATCGCCCAATAGATTATTTAACCCAAAGTTTCTTAGTCGCCTCCTACAAAATGCCGGGAAGAACGGCAGCTATTTAGCATTCTTTTTACGACCGATGGGATGTCACAAGTTAATGTATTTTTCGAAGTTAGTTGAGATTTATCCAACACTGTTTGTCACTAAAATTATTTACCGTTGATTAGGACACGGCTCTTGTTCCAGGAACTAACTGTATAGTTTGAGAAAGTTTCTTGGAATTTTAACTTGTGTACTTTTCCGATGAACATAAACATACATAACATACGCTTCACGACTTGTGTATACACACTCCCTTTTTTTTTTATTATGGCGGGATAGTCAGAGACTTGAGTGCCCATTTCCGAAATTTCGAAGGCATGTTAGGTATGGGTCATTCGAAGCCCGCGTATCACTAGATAGACAGCACTCAACGTGATAGGTAGTGAACCGTATCGCCGTATATAGGCACTGACTATTATCTATCCTAAGGGATAGGCAGATTTCCTCACGATGGTTTCCCTCACCGTTAGCGACTGTAAATTATGTACCAGGAAATTTATTCAATAATATCTCGTGCTATTTACCTTGATACTACGCGGTCTCACATAGTAAATAAAATGAGTATAAATCGCGAGTGTTTAAAAATAACTATAAAACGCATTCACCATAAACACTTGCGGGGTAGTCAGAGGTTCAGGTGTCCATCTCCGCAATTGCGAAAGTAGTAATTCTATGGACACCTCGAACCCACGTGTTGACCAGATAGTCAGTACTCAATGTGACAGGTGGTCAGACATGTCGCCATTTACAAGCACTAACTATTACCTGTTCGACGAATGTTTTCCCTCACCGTAGTATTCAACGCATTTCGTCAATGTATTTTTATTACGAAAATGTGCATAGATATTCATTAAACTTTATTTCCATTGGTACATGCTCAAGCGGGATTTGAACCCTGTACCCTTAATACAGATACAAGCCTGGACAACTGAGCTACGTCGAAAAAATAACTATCTTGTGTTATTTTAGGACTTTTTGATAGTAATGTGTTTTTATCCTATACATATAGTCTGGGAAATAAGCATACAATTTGAATGACTTCTGATATACACACAAATGAGAAGGAAATGCGGACCTCTGGCTACCATTCAAGGGTTAATGGTTGTTAAAATAAAACCTTGATATACTGACTACCCTTTTTAATATATGGGTGTTATATTTATTATATATATTCACGTTCTTTCTTTCCGAAATGGACAGAATCTCGGAAATACAATACCGTTTTAGACTCATCAATACTAATATTATAAATCTGAAGAGTTTATTTGTTCGTTTGAACGCGCTAATCTCAGGAACTACTGGTTCGAATTCAAACGAATTTTATGTTAGATAGACCATTTATTGAGGAAGGCTTTAGGCTATATAACATCACCCAGCTACTAATAAGAGCGAAGAATATAATGTAAAAATTATAATTACAGTGCCATCTATGTGTCATGTAATGAAAATTTCTGAAAAAAATAAATGTGGCAAAGTATTTGATATTGCTTGTTAAGTATATCGAGGTTATGATATTATATGGTAACAGGTTGTCAATCCATCACCATATAGATATCATGGCAACAAATCAAACTGTAAACGCACCTTCACGACCATTAACCTTTTCAAGATAGTCAGAGTTACATGTCCATCTTCGCAATTACAGAGGTAGTAAATCCATGGCAAAATGAAACACAATAGTAAATAAATAGAAAAACGTTTATTATTACACATTTACATTAAGTAATTATACACTTATTTTAACTTAAACTAATGGCACTAAATTATTAATACAAAACTATTTAATATTAACTATCCTGTACTAGTATGGGACGCATATAATTAAACTAGCTGCTTTTCTTTACATAGTAAGAAGATAAACAAACTTTTTAACGACCACATCCCTTGCGGGGTAGTCAGAGATTCGGATTTCCATTTCCACAACTGTAGTGGTAGTTATTCTATAGCAACATCAAACCCACGTGTTGACAAGATAGTCAGTACTCAATGTGACAGGTGGTAAGCTGTGTCGCCATTTAAAAGCACTGACTGTTTAGAGAACAGGTAGGTTTCCTTACAATATGACGTTAGAATCACTACCTCAATACTAAAATGACCTAATTACAGGAATGGTCATATAAATCTCTGACCACCCCGCAAGGGTTAATAGTCGTGAAAGTATTTGCCTTTTTCAATATGTATATTTATAATTGAAAAAGGCAAAAACTTTCATGACCATTAACCCATCATCATATATATATATAGGTCTAACTCAGTATCTTCTATTAACCCCTAGTTCCATAATCATCTCTAACAACATAAGCAGAAAGATAGCTACTTGTTTACTATTTACGTCCCAAACTCGCACGGGACATAATATCAATTATAATTATGACTGTCTAATACTTAATCTTATATCTAAGTAAAACTAATATTTTTACATTAAAATTATAATCATAAGTACTTATAACCACATATACATATATAAGGTAAAGTTACGTAGGGGTCGGCCCAATAATCCATATGACAGTCAGATAGACGCTATACTGAAAAAGGGTGATGTTAGGAGTACTTATAACCGCCGAGTGTGTATGAGAAGATGTATGAGTGTCAATGACTCGAAAGTGGTCCGTTAGGATCGGGACAGATGGGGATCCGTGATCTCTGCCTACCCCTCTACGGGGAATCAGGCGTGCATCTATAAGAAAATAGTGACGTCATCATGTCCCCACGATTTGACCAATGAGACGTGACAACGGTTGTCTGCAATTGGTCAATGTGACTTCTTTCTCATTTACACACGTCTCATTGGTCAGTTTAACCTCTGAATATTATGACGTGATGTGTATGGATGTAAATAAATCGAAAGTGGTTTGCCTGGAAAATTAGGATCCGTGATCTCTGCCTACCCCTTTTCATGGAGACAGGTTGATGGTAAACCCATTCAACTAAGTTTCATATCTACAAAGTTATTTGACCAGAACCAACGCGATAGGTTGTTATTCCACCGTCTTACATAGGTTACAATCATCTTTATATGAATAGATTTTAATAAATGGTCACCCATCCAAATACATCCTACGCCAACGTTGCTTAACATCAGCGATCTAGTCGGAAACGGTTTATCAACACGACTACAACATTATAGAAACAAAATACAATAATTCTTAATCTAAATACATATAAAACATTACCAATAAACATATTACTGAAATGACATACGTATTAGTTTTTGGTTATTACAATTCTTATTAAGTATTGATGTTTACATGTTCTATGCTAGTCTGGGACGTAAAAAGAATGCTAACGAGCTGCCGTTCTTCCCTGCATGACGTAGGAGGCGACTAAGGGACTGGTGTAAATGGATTCTACTGTCCTATACCTGTCAACCTGTCATCAATGTTTCATATAACATCACCCCAACATTTATTCTAAAAGGTGACTTAAGAGATACTATCGTGTTTCCAAAGTTCTGTCCACCCCGAAAGGGATTAAAGGACTTAAATGTATATGTTATAAACCTGCCTTATTCTCAGCATTGTAGTATTCAACATACATCATGGATATCAGTGACAGGTTGCTAGCCCATCGCCCTATAGAGAATTCGTCTTAACCTAACTGTGGACGGAATATTAGAAAATAATCTTTAATATTGAGATTCATTCCAGTCTTTTGTTATATTTATAAAAGTACTACAAAAATATATTCAAAGGTACACATTAATTGTTATATATCGATAAAAATCGTTATAAAAATACGTAGGTACACATTATAGTTTTAAGAGATTCGCGATTTATACTCATGATTAATAATTAACGGGACTTATCGCGTGAGTTTATATATAATTAAATTACCCTTATTAAGGTTAATAAAGGTAATTTTATTATGTAAATTAATGTATTATTAATCATAGGTCACATTGTTACTACCATCCGTTTAGGCATAGACAGAACCATAGAATATAAATGTAATCTGACACTTTTTGTATGTAGGTTCAGAAATATGATAAAGAAATATGTTATACCTACAGATACTAATATCTGGAAAGTTTAGTTTCTATAATAAACTGTATACATATGGTGTTGAAATCATATATTTCTACATATTTACATACACATTAAAAAGTAAAATTAAGTACCTACGAATCATTGAAATTTAACGTTATTCAAGCTTCTAAATACCCTAAAGGGGTCATCATTCGTAATAAGAATACAAATTCATTACACAGACGTCAATTATTATCCCAAGGTTATGTCCATCCCTAAAATCATTATAGAGATTTAAAATATTACAAACAAGGCTTTTGTACAAAAATATGTATATGCACGCAGCGTGAAGAACAGAAGAGCATGTATGAGAAGGTTAATGGGTGTGAGTGAAGCAAGAGATTTGTCAGGATCGTTCAGGTGGCGATCTATATTCTCTACATAACCTGTTCTACGAGACATAAATATATGTATGTATTTACGTTGGCTAGTACCCTTAACACAAGTCTTAAATGAACTTACCAAGGGGCTAGTTCAATTGGTGTAATAGTCCTAAATATTAATACAATTCAGTACAGCATGATAGCTCCGTTAACCTTCTCTTCTAAAGCTGGCGCGATGGAATCAAACTCGCGACCTTCCGCTGCTGCGATGCTGATGCATATCAAATTGGTCACCGATGCCACTGAAGCAGCTACTACTAGCCTGTAAGGGAGACAGAGTATTAGTGTATGTCCTGTGCTAGTCTGTGACGTAAAAAGAATGCTAACTAGTTGCCGTTCTTCCCGGTATGTCGTAGGAGGCGATTAAGGGACTAGGGGTAGATGGAATCTATTGGACGATGGACTATCAACCTGGTGCCAATGTTCCATCATGACATCGCAACTCCAATAGTCATGCTAAAAAGTGACTTAAGAGATGTTATATCTCCGAAGTTCTCTCCACCCCGAAAGGTATTAAAGGATGTGAATGTATATATATGTATACAAATATAAATGGCATTGGCTTATACGACATACCGGGAAGAACGGCAGCTAGTTTTAATGTACCAGCTGGATTTTTATAAGACTTCTCTTTTCCAAACGCTTTCACGTCCATTAACCCTTGCAGGGTAGTCAGCGGTTCGGGTTTACATCTCAGGAATTGCGATGGTAGTAATTATTTGGCCACATAGAACCCACGTGTTCACCAATCACTATCCAATATGGCAGGTGGTAAACCATGCCACCATTTACAAGGAGGCTAAGTCTACTAATGCGTTTTACCACAAGGGTAGTTCACTTCACTTCAGTAATAGTGTGAAGTCGGTATTTAGTTGATTAGCAAAAGTGTCCATATTTCACCATTAACGACAGCAATAATGCCAAATTTCGCCTTAAAATTGCTTCATCTTCACACTGTTACAGTTATTGAAATTTTTTTTTTAAAAGCATTTGTGAACTTGGGTCCAACCCTGACTATTATCTGTTTGGGGAACACCTCGGTTTCCTCATGATATTTTCCTTCACCTTAACATTCGGTGCATTTCTCAAATGTATTTGTATTACTAAAACGTACATTCATTTCCCATTAATATACGCTCCGAGATTTGAACCCTGTGTCCCCAACAACTGAGTTACTGTATCCCAAATAAACATATTTATTTCTTTCCATTGTACCAGCCAGAAAGAGAAGCCAAGATATACCATACTGGCTTTATCCTGAATTACTATATTTGTCTCTTTCAAACTGTACCAACCAGTTTTAAGAGTTTCGTGATTTATACTCATGATTAATAACTAACAGGACTTATCGCGTATGTTTTTATATAATAAAATTAGCTTTATTAACCCTACGTTTCGGCTACGTTGCAGCAGCCATGGTCACGGGCAGACTGACTACTGATGCACGTAGCCGAAACGTCGGGTTAATAAAGCTAACTTTATTATATAAAAACATACGCGATAAGTCCCGTTAGTTAATAATCATGAGTATAAATCGCGAATCTCTTAAAACTGGTTGGTACAGTACAGTACCGTTAGTTAATTCATGTACCAACCAGAATGAGTAACCAAGGTCTGCCATGCCGTCTGAAGTCCAGGCGTTAGCCAGGTCGCCTTCCATCAGCACATTGTGCTGTAACCGCACCAGAAACTCCGTCAGCCACGCCGCCACTCCACCCAGAAGAAGCACCACTGGAAAGTATATGGAGAAAATTATATACATATCTATATTATATTCTATTATATATCTATATTCCGTGCAAGCCTGGGACGTGTCCCAACTATCTGGGACTATATATTTACCCTACTAGCCTGAACTTCTAGGTACTACACTGACAAAAGAACTACCTTTTTCACACCATACACACACTCTAACACGATTTCCATCTAATCACTTATACCACATACATAGTATAATCATTCATGCCCTTTAATTCCTTTCGGGGTAAAAAAATCCTTGGAGATATGTATAATATCTCCCAGATCACTTTTAAGCATAAATATAGTATGTTTTTATATAATAAAGTTACCTTTATTTCCCCGATGTTTATTATATAAAAACATACGCGATAAGTCCCGTTAGTTATTAATCATGAGTATAAATCGCGAACCTCTTAAAACTATAATGAATATAGTAGTCACGTCATATGGAACATTCCTAACAAGTCGCTAGCTCATCACCTAATACATTCCATATACCCTAATCGCCTGACCAGACCAGTACCAACCTCAACTAGTTATTTACTACAACTAGCTATTTTCCAAACTAGCATATAGCCCACTTACCGCACAGACTATTGCTGACCACCAACGGCTTGGGCGAGGTCTTAACCCTGGCTGCGGAGCCGATGACGGCCAGCACCGCAGAACCACATGCGGAGACCAGCGCCGCACTCAGCAGCCCTGCCGTACCCAGCCAAGCCCAGCGGCGAGCTGGGTGAGTGCCGGATTTCACTGGAAAATGGGCAAGGAATGGGTTAACATACAGATCAAATTGGAGACATTCTTCTCAAGGGTGTACGTAGGGACGAACAGAAGAGCATGTATTAGAAGCTTAGGTTAGGTAATGGGTGTGAGTGAAGCAAGAGATTTGCTAGGTTCGTTCCAGGTGGTGATCGATAGTCTCTGCCTATCCCGTTGGGGACGCGAAGGCGTATGTACGTAATACATGTGTATTAACGATTTCTTACACGGGTAAAGTAGTTTTGATCGAAACCTAACTGCAATAATAAACCATAAAAATGTCTCGATATCGAGATTTTATAAAGTATTTAGTTAAATTCCCATGGCTTACTATTCTCTCCCAAGATCGCGTACTGAACGAGCGAAGCCGGAATTTCATACAAGTATATATCGTTACACTCGACCTTATATTATTCCATCTAACTTAATATATCGAGACTGGTATCTACATGGCAAGCGAGTAAGTTAAAATAACTCTAAATTAAGTGTACTATTCAAATTCGATTACTTTTATGGATACTATATGGACAGTAAATTTTCCGTAATAATGCCATCATAACGATATGGAGTTATACTCCAGTTAACTAAAGAAATAATGTCTATGTTCTAACCACGCCAAAAACATATATTCATAATCTTATTACACAGAATATAGCTATTAATATAAGTTCTAAGAAACTCACCAGAAAAATCATGGTTCCGCAAACCGATTCCAAAATTCAACTCCTTTCTACCCTCAAAGAGTCCAAAGTTGATTCTCCCTTCAGAATCTAAGGGCTTAGAGGTCCTATGGGCCCTTGCTTCTACCCAGTGATTAGTACCCAACGAGGCCACGATCAAGGCAATCGTGATACACGCCCCGAAGAAGGTCGCAAAAATCATGGTCCGCTTAAACAGATTCAACTTCATCTTGTCATAACAAATTCAAATGCATTTGTAACGGTTCCACTACTTAGTTCGCGTGTTCGCGGACAGATGACGCTGTTTGTTATTTAGCGCATCGCGTTTCTTTTCTTGAGAAATCTATATCGTGAGTTTCACCTTTGGAACCGATGACCTGTGAACAAGCAGAATCGATTAAAACACTTTTTGCTACTTACGTCACTGAATTGTTAACAAGTGACAGAATGGTATTTAGTCTCAGGCTCAATGACGTGAATAAACGCTAACTATCTGCCTATCTTCCTACCTAGTCGAATCTAATTAAGGATTAGGAATCGATAACCAATATTAAGTACGACTTTCAGTTAAATTGTTTGGGGCTTGACTCTGTATCAGTGGGTACAGGGTTCAAATCCCACTTGAGCATGTACCAATGGAAATTAAGTTTAATGAATCTCTATGTACATTTTCGTAATAAAAACACATTTACGAAATGCATCGAATTATACGGTGAGGGAAAACATCGTGAGGAAACCTACCTGTTCGTGGAACAGGTAATAGTTAGTGCTTGTAAATGGCGACATGGCTGACTACCTGTCACATTGAGTACTATGTGGTTGACACGTGGGTTCGAGGTGGCCATAGAATTACTACCTTCGCAATTGCGGAGATGGACACCTGAACCTCTGACTACCCCGCAAGGGTCGTGAACGTTTACGTAGTTAAGTTAAGTATAGTTAGTAATTAAGAATTAAGAGAAAATTATATGCTCCTGAGGATCTTTTGCACCCATAAGGTTGGGGTAATTATTATGTAAGTATAGAATTTTATTCGAAATGATGTATTATGTATTTTCTGAACTGTAAATGTGTTGCTAGTAAATCATTCTATGCGTAGTACAATCATTGAAATATCCCGCGTTTAGGAAGAATATTATAAAATAATAAATGAAAATAGGTAAATATCGGGCGAATAGCTTGTAACCTGACACAAATATTCCATACTAATACCATCATAATCCTGACAAACCAATATTGATATACGATAAGATCATTTACATAGTTAAAGCAATATATATAATACACACTCGCGCGGTTATAGGTACTCCTAACGTCACCCTTTTCCAATATAGCGTCTATCTGACTGTTAGGACGGCCCCTACGTAACCGCCCTTCCACTTCACTGACATATATTCCTTTTGTCAATCTGCTATCAATTATCCGCATAACATGTCCAAATCATCGAATCATGCCTATGGAGTGTGTATGAGAAGATGTATAAGTGTCAATGAAGCAAAAGTGGTCTGTCAGGATCGGAAAAAATGGGGATCCGTGATCTATCCTACCCCTCAGGGAATCAGGCGTGATGTGTGTGTATGTATGTATAAAAAATATCTTAACAAACACACAGTAACTTTACAAAATCTATACAATACTTTCTTAACTTACTACTTAGGAATATAGTTAGTTAACTATATTTAAAAGGTGACAGAAAAGATATTTGACCTAACCTTAAAATCCATGCAAGGAAACTATTAGTTACCTATCCGAGCAAGAAAGAAACGCAACTATTTCCCATATAAGGCATTACCAACACGTGTATACTGACACACATACACACGGATCGGTTATGTAAATACCACATTAACATACATAGCACATATAAAAATGTCACTTTAACGAATTGCTCGCGAATTTATATTCATGATTATCGAATAGTTACGCAAACGAATACGCTAGTTTGGAACGTAAATACGATGATATTACCTGGGGCCTTACTCCACTAATGCGTTTATATAGAAACACAATTCAATATCAATTCATTAATAGTGTAAAGTTGGTAAGTGATGACCAAAAGTGTCAATTTTCACCATTGAAAACGGCAGTGTTAAAAAAAACAAAATTGTCGCTTTATAACGGCGAAATTTATTACTTTTGATAATCCACTACCAACTTCACACTATTATTGATCTGATATTGAACTGTTATTTTGCAAAAAGCATTAGTGGACTAAGGGCCCTGCTTTTTAACCCCATAGAGGTTAATGGTCGTAAACGCGTTTGTTGTTTAAATTAAGGTTATCAATATACAACATGAATAGTTACATAAATAAAAACCGGGCTTGGAACAAACACGATTTTGTGTTAAATAATAATATTTATATATAACCATAGTCAAAACTTGATAGACCGGCCATAGAACTACCTAACAGTTAAAATAGCCAATGTGACTTTCCCACGCGAACGCATTTTAATATACGTATCAAAGCATGCGGAGAAACATCATAAATAATGGTTAGGTACCAATATATACTGCAACAGCTGTTTAGGGTATTGGAGTGAGAAAATCTAACTATACTATACAACGTCATCAAAACATAATGAAAAATTACATTAGATACAAATATTAATGAGAAATTATGAAGTGTCGTGCTATCTGAACGTAAAAAGAGTGCTAATTATCTGCCGTTCTTTTTGTCATAACGTAGGAGGCGACTAAGGGACTAGGGGTAAAAAGAATCTAATGGGCGATGGGCTAGCAACCTGTCACCAATGTTTCATCATGATATCACAACAATATGTTATGTATTACGAGTAACTAATAAGAAAATCTCATTATGACAAACCCTGTTTCTCTAGAATAGAAATAAATTTTTATCTACTAAAATATATAATGATTGATATATGTATAATCATCACGCCCGTCTCACGGATATATAATAACACACTTCCGCTTCCTTAACATCCATACACCTCATACACTCTCGTTAGTTACAGATACTTATATTACTTTACTTTCTATTTATTTCATACTATACTTTCTAAGGAGGGTGTACGTAGTGTGAAGAACAGAAGAGCATGTATGAGAAGGTTAATGGGTGTGAGTGAAGCAAGAGTCTCTGCCTATCCCGTTAGAGAAGTAGAGGCATGAATACATGTATGTATTCTTGTGTGTATGATATCATACCTACAGAACCATTGAATAAGAATGTTAAACAACTAAAGAGCATAACGAATGATTGCAAATGTATCATGACGAGTGAAAATCGAAACTTCGAGAGTATTCCATACACATCCGATCTCTACACGCAAGACAATACACGCGACCATATTTTCAAACGAGGTGGACAGACCAAAAGGCTCTATAGAATTGAAATTCGGTATAAACATTTAAAGAAATTATATTTAGGACACTATTACACCAATTGAACTAGCCCCTTGCTAAGTACATTTAAGACTTGTGGTAGGGTACTAGTTAGTCAACGTATATTTAAAAAATATTACTTATTATGTATAGAGGTATTACAATACGTACACCCTTAAAAGATTATAAGTACATGAATTTTATTAATAATATTACAAATCACTCTTTTCACAATTGAACTAGCCCCTAGCTAAGTACATTTAAGAGCTGTGTTAAGGTTACTAGTCAACGTATATTTAAGAAATATACTTATTATATATAGATAAATACATAAACAACGACCAGACTGGAAAGCAGAAGAAAAGGGTAATTCTTATCTCGTTCTCCACCAGGAATCGAACCCGGGTCCTCACGATTAGCGTTCATATATGTTATTGGGAACAGAAAAAAATATAGGAGTCTAGACATGATTTGTCTCGTACTAATCTGGGACGTAAAAAGAACGCTAAGTAGCTGCGGTTTTTCTCGGCATGTCGTGGGAGGCGATTATCAATCAAATCAAATATGCCCTATATATTGATTTACCCCTTGTCCTTTAGTCGATTGATAATTTGATATAAGAAACTAAGTATAACTTCCGAGGTTCTGTCATATTGAAAAATGATGATGTTAGACGTAACTATAACCACCGACTATGTACGAGCAGGTGTATGACTGTCAATGCAGCGAAAGTTTGTCAGGGTCGAGACATCGTGATCTCTGCCTACCTCTTTACAGGGATTCATGTGATGTATAATATGTATGTATGTTCTGTCCATCGCAAATGGAATAAAATAACGTAAGTATATGCATGTCGTCACGGGTGGCTAGCCCGCACTCAACCATGTCCAAAATGACCAACAGAGGCTTAATTACATTCACAACGAAGTGACGAAGCTAAATAACTACCAATCTGCTTTATTCGGCATAGCTCAGGTCGTTGGGACTTTGCATCAGTACAGGGATCAAACCTCGGATCATGTACCGTTCTTTTTCTATGCACATTATCGCAATAAAAATATACTTTGCGAAACTAATTCACTACCTTCGCAATTGCGGACATGGACACCGAACCTCTGACTACACCGCATGAGTTAATGGTCGTGAATGCGTTTGTCTATGTCGTGTTTTACTAATTCACTAAATATCACGATGATGAAAAACATAGTAGAAGCCTATCTGTTCCTCGAGCAAGTTATAAGTTATATATTGGTTGTTTAACTAACTTAGCTTTCATTCAAACTTAAGTTAACTAAGTATGTAGCATTATGAGTGATACTGACCACATGTGTGTTCTATCAAGCGTGACTTGCCACGGAGGGTGAGCAGAGCAGGTGGTTCGAGAATTTATTTTAAAAACTTGCGTCATTATAACATCACATGCACATTACTGGAAGGGATAGGTAGAACTTATGTATATAACAAACAAAAATCGAGCTTTATATATTACGTTTTATACGATTGTTTACTAATAATAAAGATATACACTTAACTGCAATATCTTTATATCAATACCATTTTATACATACATACACATCACGACTGATTCCCTGTACAGGGGTAGACATAGATCACGGATGTCAATCTGTTATCATTCATCCGCATAATTTTATATAAAACTATTAATTACATAAATTTCAAGTGATTTATAAAACTGTCAATACTAAACATTGTCACATCAAAAATCATAAGCTACTAACGTTTGCCAGATATCCAGTACACAACACAACAGGTGGCCAGTACATCATCATTTACAAATACTAGGTAACTATTCCCTATTAAGTAATTCGGTGTGGCTCAGTTGTTGGGGCTTGACTCTGTTTCAGTGGTACAGGGTTCAAAACCCGCTTGAACTTGTACCAATGGAAATGAATTTCTATATATATTTTCGCAATAAACCATACATTTGCTAAGAATACTAAGAGTGAGGGACAACACCGTGAGGAAACCTTCCTGTTCCCCGAACAGGTAATACTCAGTGCTTGTACTTAAATGGCGACAAGTCCTACCAATTGTCACATTGAGTACTGACTATCTGGTCAACACGTGGGTTCGAGGTGGCCATAGAATTACTACCTTTGCAATTGCGGGGATGGACACCTGAACCTCTGACTATCCCGTTTTTTTGTATTAACTAGTTAACTATAGAGAGTTTCTATTCAAATCAAAACAACATAACACTAACTAGGCAAAAACGAGTAGGTACATTATACCTAAATATAACTAACTATTAATTATAACACCGAGAGTGTATGAGAAGATGTATGAATGTCAATGAAGCGAAAGTGGTTTGTCAGTGGGACAAATGGGGATCCGTGATCTCTGCCTACCCCTCTACAGGGAATCACGCGTGATGTGTATGTATGTATGTATGTATGTAAAACTAACTACTACTTAGTACGAGCTTCACCCTACATAACGTAACAGTTACTAATAACCCGTTGTTAATTGACCGACCGAGGAATGAACTTGAAGCAGCCGTCCGATAATGCACCAGTTACTACTCAACGGTTCGTTTTACTATCACGCACGCTATTCCTAACTGGGTGGAACGATTTAAACTGTTCACATTACCTGTCATTAATACCTATTGAACTATGTAACTATATTACTGACGACCTCCGTGGCGCGACCGGACACCTGAACGCTAATCGTGAGGTCCCTGGTTCTATTCCCGGTGGTGGCAGAGTTGAGGACAACGCTTTTCTACTGCTTTCCAGTCTGGTCATTGATTATATATGCTATATATGTATTTATCTATATTAGTATGTATACTTTTCTTAAATATACGTTGACTAGTACCCTTAAAACAAGTCTTAAATGTACTTACCGAGGGGCTAGTTCAATTGGTGTAATAATGTCCAAATAGTACTATTATTATATTTATATAATTACTATCACAATATCGTAGAAATACTAAAGGTTACCGAAAAAATACTATGTCTCGAGTTCTGTCTACCCCAACAATGTTAGACGAAATAATTAAAAATGACTTTGATTCTTCTGCTATACATAGTATAGGTATTTTATTGAAAAAGAATCAGATTTATAAACGCTATATTGAAAACGGGTGACGTTAGGAGTACCTAATTATAACCGCCGAGTGTGTATGAGAAGATGTATGTCCAAACCATCGAAGCGTGCCCTTTTCAATCTTAGTACTTCATCTTCTTTCAAACCACAACGTTCACAAACTAGTTATTCGCACTATTTTCAATTCATCATTCAATGTAAGTGTTTATATAATACAGGTAACCACTAGGTACAACTAATTAATCGAAAAACTAAAGGAAGTGTCAAACTGTGAATAAGCAACAATAGTAATCGCTCTTTCACTCCATTTTGTTGTTCAATCATTGCATTATATTGGCTAACGGAACTGACTTTAGTTTCATAATATTTAATTTACCATGCCACTGGGGATTTGGATTAGAGTGATCAGCTTGCGTCATTTGAGGTATGGATGTAATTTTGAATATTTACCGGTCATGGGTCATCAATTTTTGCAATCTGAATAATGAATTAACTGCCCCAATTTACACGGCGAAATGGTTTAGAGATTAAGGAAAAAAATCGAAATATTAACTACTGAGAAGTGGCAAGCGAAATACATACAAATGATCGTTCTTTTTGCGCGACTTTATCATATGATTATAGGCTTAATAAAAATTAGTAATAGACAGGTAATAGTCAGTGCTTGTAAAAAACAACATGGCTTACCACCTGTCACATTGAGTACTGACTATCTGGTCAACACGTAGGTTCAAGGTGGCCATAGAATTCCTACCTTCGAAATTGCTGAGATGGAAAGCTGAACCTCTGACTAGTTACCCCGCAATCGTTACTGATCGGGAACGCGTTTGCCTTACTAAAGGTTTAACTAACTAGCTTAAACCTACATAGTCAAAACCCCTAATCCTTTAGTCGCCTCTTACACCACATCGACGATGCTAATTACATTATCTTCACGTCCCAAATCACCAAGGGACTACATATTCATAGAAACGCACTTTCACTCACATATAAAAATTTCTCCATACTATGTTAATTTGGGCGCGGTATGCATTGTTTCACTATTTTCACTATTGTGAAACTTACCACGTGTCTTGCATATATAATACACACTATTTAAACGTTCTAAAGGTCCGTTATGGTCTGGTATTAGTTTACTATATTACTTCCTATCGACCCGCTCCGGCTTCGCACTTCTGGCTATTTAATGGATGTTATTATATACATATAAACCTTCCTCTTGAATCAATCTATCTATTAAAAAAAACCGCACCAAAATCCGTTGCGTAGTTTCAAAGATTTAAGCATACAAAGGGACATAGGGACAGAGAAAGCGACTTTGTTTTATACTATGTAGTGATGAAGTTTTAAGAAGTTCTTAAATCCACAGGGAATCGAACCTCACGATTAGCGTTCTGGTGGTTAAGCGTTCGCGCTACGGATGTTGTCTGATATGTATGTGGAAGATAAACAGATAATTAAATTGCAAACTGATCCCAAACAATACCGTAATAGGATGTGACGTAAAAAGAATGCTAACTAGCTATCGTTCTTCCCGGCATGTCGTAAGAGGTGACGAAGGGACCCGGGGTTCATGGAAATTTATTGAGCGATGGGCTAGCAACCTGCCACCAATGTTTTATATGATATTACATTGTGCTGCCCAACATTCATGCTAAAAAGTGACCTAGATTTTATACCTCCGAGGTTCTGTCCACCCCGAAAGGGATTAAAGGACATATTCACACCTGCCACGTTTGGATACTAATAGCTGAGCTTTGAGTGTATAGTTACGTAGATACAATTGTTGGCACTCAAGTCTCTGACTACCCTGAACTGATTAAGGGTTGTGAAGGGTATGTATGCTCAATAGTATATCCCCTATGTAACTACCCTTCTACTAGTCTATCTAGTTTTTTCTTTTTTTTGTCTTATTAGTAGTAACGTAGGTCACGTATGCAGAAGGACTGATGGTCGCTGGAGCAAAAAAGTCCTAGAGTGGAGACCACGTCTCAGTAAACGTAGTGTGGGGCGCCCCCCGGCAAGGTGGGAAGACGACCTGCGCAGGTTGGCCGGCATCAAATGGATGCGAACGGCCACTGACAGGGAGAAGTGGCGTCATTTGGGGGAGGCCTATGTCCAACAGTGGATTCAGACAGGCTGATGATGATTAGTAGTAACTATTAGTAGTTTGTAGTAACTATTAGTCTTTTTTTCTATTTAGTGTCACAGATTCATGAGCAAGTAAAGTAGTTGATGTTCTTAAATAAACTGATGATACTCTGGGATATTTGCAATCAGTTTTAGAATAAGTAATTAGTTATTGGGATTATCACCAGGATGCTATCCCATCACTGAACAGATTCAGTTGCTAACTAAATTGTGCCAAAAATAGTTTATGGTAGGAGTTTATACCATTCAATGTAAGTACCAAACTATCACAGAACTATAAACATAATTTAACTCATTTTAATTTTGGGGTAGAGGTTCAGGTGACCATCTTCGCAGTCACGGAGGTATTCATTCTATGGGCGCCTTAAACCTAGTTACCAGATTGTCAGTAGTCTATGTGATCGGTAGTAAGCCATGTTGCAAATTACAAGCACTCGTTAACTTTTACCTGTTCTTGTACCTGTACTTGTACCTGTGGAACAAGTAGGTTTCATCACGATGTTTTCCCTCACCATAGTATTTGGTGCATTTTGAAAAAAAAAATATTACTAGTGACTGCTACACATTAGTTTACTACAAATCATGTCTTATGTAAAAAAACTCAACTTGTAGAGATTAGTTACAACATCTTTTTGAAATGTAATGTCATGTTAATATCACAAAAACAATTGTCATGGTATTACAAAATGCACAACCGAGTACATAATTATTTACTATGGCCATTACCATTATAAAACAAAGTTTGGAGTGGCAGTGAAAGTGAGTCATTATAGAAATGTTTAATAGGCCGTTGAATGTGATGAGAAAAGCGTTTTAGACTTATTTGTGGTTATAAGATTTCTGTGCTAGTAACGTAGTGCCATAACATAAGCTTTACAACTTATGTTTACATAACTAACTACTCCCTTTTTTATTGAGACATGGTAATCAAAGGTTTAAATGCCCATCTCAAAACTTTTGTTTAAGCCACTCAAGCCACGTTTCACTAGATAAACAGCATCCAATGTGATAAACGTGATAGGTAGTGAACCCTATCAGCATTTACAGGCCCTGGCATATCCCAAGGGATAGATGATTTTCCCACACAATGAAAATATACATTTCTAAATTTCTTTCCTTGATACATGCCAGAGCCAGGCTTCGGACCTAGGACCTCGAATAAGAAGTCAGAGATTGTAACCACTTGTCTACTGCGGCCACTGCTCAATTGGATAACCAGCTGCTTTCTTTTAGGTAACTATAGGGTTTTTGGATGATAAACAGGGTTTTAAGAGATTCGCGAGATGAATCTAAGGGGATATGGGCTAGCAACCAGTCACCAATTTTATGCTAATAAATCACCAAGGAGATGTTTTCATATCTCCAAGGATCTGTGCAACCCAAATAGGATTATCGGATGTAAATGTATATGTATGTAATAACTTTAGTCTACATGCTCACAGCAATTGATGTTTTTCCATATGAACACATTAAAATAATGTATAGACTATCATTATCGTAATTTCTTCTTAAAAATATTAAATATTTTTACCAAATGTTTTTCTATACTAACACACACTAACACATTAAATTAATAATACACATAATATTATTAAAGCATTGCTTCCCATAATACTGTACTGTTTTCACAGTGTTAATAAAATATTGATCTACACTATAGCACTTTGTAAGGCAATTTTGGTAACAAAACAATAATAGTACTGCTAATTATCTATTTAGTAACATTAAACATACATTTGGAAAGTAATTAAAGTTTTAAGACAAATGAAGACACATTACTTGTTAAATACGTTAATAATAAGTTCTATAGGGCCGCATCCTGAAACAACATTGTAATATTGAGGTAACTAGGCAACCACCTCTATTTTTTACACAATTATTGTGATTACTTTGCATTCTTGTTAAAAAGACGGAAAACAGGTACTCACCTCACATAAGAAGCTAGCCTTGGTGAAACAAGAAACTTGAGCAAAACACAAAACTCATCCAATAGTGATGCAGATGTCACAAAAAAAGAGAAATTTAAAACTCACAGGCAAAACAAACAGGCGATTTCTAGAACTAAACACTTTTTTCACTTATATAAACCATCTATAAGTATATTCCACGCTTTTATCTAACAGAAATGGATAAAAAAATATGTTAGTAATCTTTCAAAACTAAGTTTAATATTTTCGAAAACTGTTTTGAGTTGTTTGACACGCGTGCACTTTAGCTACGTCCAACAACAAGTGTTACTTTTTATTTTATCTGACTCTGACATGTCAGTAATTACTAAAGTTAGTTACTCACTATCTCACAAATGTCAATTTTAAAGTGAATAATACAACTACATCAAATTCAAATATATAATAAAATAATGGCATAATGGATCGATTTTTTTTGCATGTGTTTGCCTCATATTTATACCAAAAACAAGATATTCTCCTGCTAGGTTGTTCAAACTAAGTTGTTCCTCAGCTTATGTCATAGGAAAAATACTATCAAACTTGTTTCATATACATTCTATCGCAGTCCCTAACCCTTAGTTTTGCCTATAATATTGTATATTCCTGTATTTTATACTCTTATACATGCATGAGGTACAACTGCCACTATCATGTTATCCCTTATTGTATAGTGTGCGTACGAAACCGCGTCTGTTCACGGCACCTAGTACACATCCACATTCGAACTGAAAAACAGCGGTTTATATAAAATATAACTATTGTTTGAACTGTGCTAAAAGTGAATAAAGAGTTGTGTAGACCCAACCTAGAAAACCGTCGATTTACGTAGAGATCGTAATGATATTTTTTTATTTGGTGTGATTCAGGAAACAAGAAAAGAACATTTTATTTGTACGAATAACTCCTTATATTCAATATATGTATTTCAAGTAATTTATTAACAAACAACAAAATGGAAGCCCAATATTATCTTATATTTAAAATTTGTATTAGAGCCTATGTGGATTTTGAGGATAAAACAATTATATACAAAATCAAGGACATTGTGAGCAAATACATATACATCTACAAAGGTGTCTGTCAGTGTCAAATGCTGAATTTACGGGAGACAAGACTTATAGATAATCTCTTACATTCCTGCTTTTATAATGGCCAAGTATATAACATACTTCCGTGCTAATTTGGAATTTAAAAAGAAAGCTAACTAGCTGCAGTTGTTCCCGGCATGTCGTATGATTCGACTAATGGACTAGGGGTAAATGGAGTCTATTGGACGATAGGGTAGCAACCTGTCACTTATGTTCTATTATGAACTCCAATATTCATACTAAAGTGACCTAGGAGATATTAATCTCAAAGGTTCTGTCCGCGCCCAAAGGGATGAAAGGATGTGAATGTATGTATGTGTATATTTATTTAAGACAAATTCATAAAATAACAAGGCTTGTGTATGATGTACGAAAATTACAGTGCATAACAACTAATTTGTAACTATTCAGTGTCACATTTTATACATTCATATTATACTAAATATAATTATCTCTATTTTGCATAACTTAAGCTATTTAATGTTTATTTGCCTTCATCTTCATGTTATTTATATTGTGCTCTTCGGTTTATAGTCTTGTAGTGTTTATATCCCATGTAGTGCTTCGCTAGATTCTTTCTTTGGTCTTGTGCCAAAAATGGTAGAGCCTACTCTAACAGCCGTTGATCCCATTTCAATCTGTAATACATATACATAATTACACAACAAAAAAAACAATATATAGGTAGTAATTTACACAATACATTGTACGAAGAAACAGTATGTTTATAAAAATAAATTGTCTAAAATAAATATAATTATTAACATAACTTATATATAAAAAAAATTATATGTAAATTAATTTATAGATTGATAGAAGGGGTATTTGTTGAACACTTCTCCCTGAATGAATATGATTATTGGGAACAATTTACTGATAATCTACTTTAGTCTGGAATTTAACCGGACTATATAATCTTTTTCCACTTATGAAAAAGTAATATACACACTTATCATATCCCATTATATTTATATTATTTATCATAGCTATTGAAATAAAAAAAAAAAAGTAAAAGAAAGCGAACTTGCTGCCATTCCTCCCGGCATGTCATAGGAGTATGTATTGGGCAATATGCTAACATCTCAAGCCCAATATTTACTCTAAATAGCAACCTATAAAATACTATTGAACTATGAAGTTTTGCCCACCCTCATAGAGATTAAAGTATGTAAATAATCTATATATACACACTTACCGCATGTTCAAAATCAGCCGACATGCCCATAGACAAATTAACCTTATTTATATCCAAATTGAGTTTATGGCACACCTCTGCTCGACATTTTGACAACGTGACAAAGTCTGGGTTGGGACCTGCTGTCACATCATAGTCATACTGACCAATTGTCATCAGACCAGTAAAGGAAAGATTCGGACAGTTGTCTATGATGTGCTTAACTAAAGCACACGTTTCTAATGGATGGACGCCATGTTTAGCTGTAAATTAAGTAAGGAACAATAAGTTGGGATTCATAATGATGTAAATGATATAAAATACAACTGTGACTTTTAAACATTAACTTTATTATGGTAGTTAGTGGATGGTGTTTGTCCATAACTAAAGGCTTCAGGCATATTATGTTGTGACATGTAACTGGCTGGTCTGTCACAACTGATACTGATTAATAGCTATCCAGTACTTATCTTTATTTAAGATTATATATTCAGATACTTAAAGTTGGTCAGGTTCGGCTGTGTACAACTTATGCAGATCAAATTGGAGACTTTCTTCTCAAGGTAGGAGTACATAGTGTGAAGAACAGAAGAGCATGCATGACAAGGTTAATGGGTGTAAGTGAAGCAAGGGAGATTTGTCAGGATCATTCCACTTGGTAATCAATAGTCTCTGCCTATCCCATTGGGGACTTAGAAGCATGAATACATGTATGTATGTACTTACATTCCTCTTGGCTAGTATTGACTTGTACCATGACCCTCATTCTGGTCTCCTCGGAATCTATGCGGAACTTTGGCCATTGCTTGCTCACTAGATCTGCTAGTTTCGCAGAGTCTATTGTTTCTATAATGTGTAACCTGTAAGCAATGACAAATAAAATGAAAACAATATTAACAGTCGTCTATGGTGCGTCAACAAAGTCAGCAGCTCAGTGAAAGTTGAAAATACAAATAATTATTTTCGGTTGCTTATTTAGTCAGTTGTGATGCAAAATTGGCTAAATATGTTTGCTTTGGGATTTTATTTGGATCCTCAACTGGAACGAAAGGAAGAACAAGGAAGAGAAGAATTGGATGTTTGTTTTTCTTCGGTTGTAGTGGCTGGCGGCATTGATGTAACCATGGCGATAGAAAAACAAGAAGTTTAAACGCCGTGGCATCAGTGTTTGTACTTCAGCCGACATAACCTTAGTGGAAAGAATAAAAAAAAAACAATATTAAGAAACATAAGATTACAATAGGTTTCTTACGTTCATGGGCCTGGGCATAAAAATGTATAAGCGACATTGATCAAGAAGGGCTACTACACTGTGAAAGACTTTTTAAAAGATGTTATGTGATGTTTCATTTTGTGTGGTCATTGCTTTCGTTCCGGTTCTTATCTGGACTCCCCTTAAGTTCGTTGTAAAACACTATTTGTTGAATGTGAAGCTTTGATCATGTTCTAATGAATTATTATTAAGTTTAATGTACACATTGTCTGAAGAGTTTCTTGGCACTTCTTCTCTGTAGAGATTTTTCTTTACGAAGTGCCATTAGTTTTATTAATTCTATTTGATTTATTTCAATAACTAGTGTATATTAATGACATATTTTTTTATAAAAAAGGTTTTTTTGTGAAGTGATTTTATAGTCCTTATATTGAATAAAAAGATTTTCATTTCATTTTCATTTCACTATGTTATCCCTTGCCAAGGAAGTGCAAGTTTTAAATTATGAATACTAGTAACATTTCAAAGGTAAATGTGCAAAGAAGAAATGTCAAGCACTAAACAATCAATTTATAACAATTTAAACTTAATTACAACACAATTTTAATTTCACATCAAATATAATTATTATATTTGAACAATGTGAAGAACAGAAGAGCATGTATGAGAAGAACAAGGTGTGAGTGAAGCTAAGAAGAATTTTCAAGATTGTTCCAGGTGGTGATCAATAGTCTTTGCTTATTTATGGATGTAGATGTATGAATAGTGGTGATCAATAGTCTTTGCTTATCCCCTTATAGATGTAGATGTATGAATAGTTATATAAGTATATATTACCTAGGAACTCCCAACAACTTATTGACTTTGTTAGTCTGTAAATTGCCAATGAAGTGCCAGTGTATTTCCTTGCATTTCTCCATGATCTCTGCATTGTGCCCTTTCTCTGCTAGCTCATTCACATAGTTCTCGCCAAAATGCCTCTGGCCTGCTTCATAGGCTTGCAATATCGACTGCACAGGCTGTATTTTGGAAACAGCTACCAAAGTTGGTTTCACATTAGGTAAGGCCTGAAAATTACAAAATTTAATATAAAATTGACTCCGGTCGCAACATCTGCCTGGGATTTCAAAGACTATTTGATAAAAAACAGTCGCTACAGCCGAACTTGACATTACTTCCAAAGTCACTATAGCCATATGTTTGTACATACTAAAGTATGCTTTAATTCAAGGGACTTAGATTTAACATCGCTATAGACGAATGGTCGCTACAAACAACATCATAATAAATGAAATCCACTGTAATATAAAATACAAATGTCCTTATTTTTAGGGTCTATTAATGATCTTTCTTACTTTCCTTTATGAGACATGCAGAATTGATAAGTTCCAAAGAACACTTTTTTAATTCCAACAAGTTATTAAAAGTTATGTTACTTACTCTTAACAGCAGCACACTAGTATTTGATATGTAAACAATATTTCAGTATAACAATACACTATTATAATATTTGCATATTAAAACATAATAGATGCAGCTTAGTACTTGAATATTTACTATACGATAACCTTATGTACAATCATGATTTCTGTTAGGTATAATAATTATAGATTATAGAGTACATAACCAATACTGCTAGCTTTTCAAAGATTTCTAGGCTTTTCCCTAAGCTAAATTATTTCTAGAACAATTCCTAAGCATGTAAAAAAGCGTATTATTCGAGAAAATACTTACGGAAGCCCTTTTTGCAACTGCTAAGTCGATTTTGGACAAAACCGACTGTAGATTCGACATCACGTCATGAACTTCAGCAGCCATTCTCATATCAACGGAAGGTCAATGGGTAGGAAAGATATTTATCAGGTTATGATATGGGATCGGAAATTAGTAAATAAACTCACTGGAATTTATAAAAGTAATGGACACATAGTAACCAGCCAACAATAACAAACCGCGAATAGAGATGGGACATAACAAAATATCTGTCAGCTTTATCTATTGTCTGAGTGAATATGTAAAAAAAATGGTTTAGTATCAAGGACTTTCAGATTGACCTTGGATTAAGTTATTTATCTGCATTCGCTTTGGTGATTTAACACTTACATAATTGTAACTAATTGGGACATAAATAAAATAAGGAAAGATATCTAAATGTAATTAAAATAAATAGCTGAAAATTGAACCGACAGAACAACGAGTCATGACAATTGTCCATTTAAGCTACCTTTCGTTTCATTCGCCAATAATTGAATAAATTACGTATATTGACAACAGGCCTAATTAGTTTACGGTGGGTAAGGCTAAAACTACGGAGGGATCCTTAATCACCCACCAGTAAACATTTGTAACTATTGGCATTGGGTTAATAGCGATTCCTACCGTGAATAAATTCAAATACCCAGGTACTATGTTAGAGATCGCGCCACATAAGGTGGCAGATGGAGGCGTCGCCACAGTCGCGTAATTCAGTGTTACCAGTAAACACGCCAAAACTAGCACTCACTGTGCCATACGGCTCGATACATTATAGGTTTCATTTGTAATGGTCTTTGGTTGCAGAGCTATAAACTCAAATAAAACAAATTAATAGAGATCCCGCCATATAAGCTGGCAGTAGCCAAACTTGGAACTAAATTTGACGTTTCCGCAATTGCGTGTTATTTTGTATGAAAGGTAAATTTAGTATTACCAGCGTTGTGTTTTTTGCCCACTCTTTGTAATTTTTATGTTTGTTAAGGGTGATTATAATAAATTGATTTCCGGAGTTTCTTGTTAGTTCTTCTCCAAGCTAGGGTCTCCGCTGATCTAACCTCGGTAAAAAATATGTAAAGACAATGCTCAGTGCCATGTTTGAAATAATAGTTTTAAGAGATTCGCGATTTATACTCATGATATAAGATATAAGGGTGTGTATAAGATTGATTGCAGCTGTGGGAAATCCTACGTCGGACACACTAAACGGTCTATTGCGGACAGAGTGAAGGAACACATAATATATGTAATATATAATAAGAAGGATAAGTCCCGTTAATTATTAATCATGTTTGAAATAGTTTAATAAACATATTTTGACTTTGATATATTAATTTGTTTTATTTGAGTTTATAGCTCTGCAACAAAGACCGTTATAAATGAAACCTATAATGTATCGAGCCGTATGGCACAGTGAGTGCTAGTTTTGGCGTGTTTACTGGTAACACTGAATTACGCGACTGTGGCGACGCCTCCAACTGCCACCTTATGTGGCGGGATCTCTATATCAAAGTCAAAATATGTTTATTTAAAATAGGCCCTATCACAAGCTCTCTTTGAATGTTATCTTATGATCTAAGTATAAATTAAAAAAACTATTTCAAACATGATTAATAATTAACGGGACTTATCCTTCTTATTATATATTACATATAATATTATTTGTTACTTCACTCTGTCCACAATAGACCGTTTAGTCTGTCCGACGCGACGTAGGATTTCCCACAGCTGCAATCAATCTTATACATACTCTTATATTATCTTCTATCATGAGTATAAATCGCGAATCTCTTAAAACTATTATTTCAAACATGGCACTGAGCAATGTCTTTACATATTTTTTACCGAGGTTAGTTCAGCGGAGACCCTACCTTGGAGAAGAACTAACAAGAAACTTCGGAAATCAATTTATTATAATCACCCTTAACAAACATAAAAATTACAAAGAGTGAGCAAAAAACACAACGCTGGTAATACTAAATTTACCTTTCATACAAAATAACACGCAATGGCGGAAACGTCAAATTTAGTTCCAAGTTTGCCGTCTGCCAACTTATGTGGCGCGATCTCTAACACCAAAATTAACAATGTTATAACCCACACAATGATTGAGGCTTGGCATAACTATATCAGAGTACTGTGCTATATTGGTATTTCTCTAAAAAGTATAGAATAATATACAAAACTGAAGTTCGCCCGGACATATTATATGGCTTGGAATGTTATACGGGCATCGAAAAAATGTATGAACTAATTTATTACATACATATATTCACGCCTCTAGCCCCCAACGGGATAGAAATGAAATGAAATGAAATGCTTTTTATTCAATTTAAGGATTATAAAATCACTTATTGAAGGTCAAAAAAAAAAAACATTTCCACCGGAAAAGTTGTCATTACAGTTAATCAATTTAAATAAAAATATTAAATAAATCTAATTAAACTAAACTAATGGCATTTCGTAAAGCAAAATCCTGCAGAGAAGAAATGCCAAGAAACTCTGCAGACATATTTCAATACAATATAACAACTTAATTAAATAATCCATCAGAATGAGACTGCAGCCTAACCAGCAACCAACGAATATTATGAGCAACATATTAAAGGTGTCCCAATAAGAACATGCATCGTGTGGCTACAATCACACCAAGATGAAACGTCACATTACATCATTTAGATAATCTTTCACTTTGTAGTAGCCCTTCCCGATCAAAGTCGCTTTAGTGCAATCTTTAAATTTGTCTAGAGGTAAGGACTTTATAGCCTCTGGAAGTTTGTTATACATTTTTATGCCCAGGCCCATAAACGAATTGTTTATTTTTTTTAGTCTCGAGCCACTATAATACAATTTATTTTTATTGCGTGTGTTACAATTATGCATGTCTCTTACAAGCCCGTAATCATTAATATTTTTTTTAACATATACTAAGTTATCATAAATATATTGAGAAGCCACAGTGAGTATATTTATTGTCTTAAACACATCTCTTAAAGATTCACGAGGGCCCATACGGTAGATCGAGCGAATGGCTCTCTTCTGCAGCACAAATACTGAATTAATATCAGCAGAATTGCCCCACAAAAGAAGCCCGTATGACATGACGCTATGGAAATAACTAAAATAAACAAGTCTCGCGGTATTCACGTCAGTCAAGTGTCTTATTTTCCTAACCGCATAGGCCGCAGAACTTAGCCTTTTCGCCAGACCACCGATGTGCTCACTAAACTGTAATTTTGAGTCCATTGTGACCCCTAAGAAGGTAGTGGACCCCGCAATATCTAAAGCCACATTATTAATTACGATGCTAGTAGTTGAGCTCCTAACATTTGGCAAAGTAAATCGTACACATTTTGTCTTATTACAATTAAAAGCAAGATTGATAGGCAGAGACTATCGATCGCCACTAGGAACCATCCTGATCTTGCTTCACTCACACTCCTTAACTAATAAAATAGTGCAATTACCATTAAAATCTGCCGAAACCAAAAAAGGCAAAGCTGAAGCTGATAGGTTGACCTAAAGCTGTTGACCTAGTTATCAAATATAAAGAAAATAGAGAGAGCCCCGCTGCCTACTGAGACAACTCAGTACAGATTAATTTGGTGTAGAAGAGTAAGAATACTCGACTCTAGATTATAAGACACGGGAAGAAAGAGGAAGCATTTATACTGGTTGGCCAGTACGGGGGAGGAGGTATAATATTACCTCATAATTATTTTTCTTATTGTGTTTGACATTCTGTTTGACACTTCATTGAATTAAATTATTTACAAATTAATTAATAATAAAACTATAAATAAAATATTTGAGCTAAATCACTGCAAACAGGGAGAGTGGCCTAGATGCTGGCAGCATTTCAACGCTGAATGGCCAAACTAATTCTTTGGCCAAAATAGGCTCCAGCCATTGTGTTCCCGCTTCCTCGACCTCCTTCAGGCGACCAGACAAATCGTTGATAATTAATAAATTTTAAAAAGGTTGCTAGCCTATCACTCGAAACATCTTCCCATACCTATCCGACCTTTGACATAATAATAACTGACATTTACCATATGATCGTAAATATTTTGACTGATAGGAGGATTGTATTGTATTTACTCAAGTGCTTGTGTGGATTTCCGAAATATTATTTTTTGATGAATAATACTTATAATCAAGTTTTTAGTCATAAAATGGATTAGATTATAATTTACATGAATTTATCTATATGATCCGTTATCCAACAACATAACGGTAACATGAATGTCTTGGAAAAAGCCAAAAAATCAATAGAATTCCTAGAAAATGCAGATGGTTCTACTAAGTAAGTGCTTATCTGTTTATTGTTATTGTTTTATAATTGCCGGACAGAATATAGCAAAACTTCCATAAATCCAACATTAAAACATTTCTCTCGTTTTAAAAATATTAACTTAATTGTGTACATCCTCATTAATCTCAAAATAATATAATTATTATCTTTTCGTCATAATGCGTCAAAGCTAATTCTTCGAATTCATATTCATTTGTTGTAAGGCTATATATTATCTAAACAAGGGAAAAAAACCTATGATACAAATTTATCATACATTTAATTGCATTTCACTTGCTTGAACAATATTTATTGATTGTCATCTCAATAATATATTCAGTAACACTTCTCTGAGACACCATGATTCATTATAAACATATATCATTATTCTATCACATCGCCTGGAAGCCTATTGCATTAATTTTATGTTATTAATTTAATGTGTTTTTGATTTGATTTCTTATGACAAAAGAGAGAGATCTTTTATTATGAATAATCCTATTTAGGCATTTTCCTAGAAGTCTTTATTTATGAAGTAATTATTGGAATTTAAGTAGGTATTTTCTTTACATAATCCAATGTTATTTGATGGTTCATTGTTAGTCTAAGATAAAATTAGAATATTGACTAGCTGCCATTCATCCTGGCATGTTTTAGGCATTTAAGTGTCTTGGAATCTAGTGGACTATGGAGTAGTAATCTATCACCAAATTTTTATAAGACCTCACAACACTAATATTAATGTTACAATTGACCAACAACATATAATGTTTCCAAGGTACTGTCCATTGTGATTGGTATTACAAAATGTGCATCTAGGTGTAGTGTAGTAGGACCTGTAATGTTAAAGTCTAGGGATAAATAAACAAATATATTTTGTCTTTTCCCAGAATACATGAGCTGCAAGCAGCAGCGGGTACATTGGGCAGATGTTTGGGTGCCATTGGTAGCAAGCAGAACTATTCTAAGCATTATTCAGGATGGCTTCTCAATGCTGCTATACCTACTTTGCTCTCTCTGGCTAGTAATGATAGTGTAAGTACATATCTGACATATTGGAAAATAGTGACATTAGAAGTACCTATAACCACCGAGTGTGTATGAGGAGGTGTATGAGTGTCAATGAAGCGAAAGTGGTCTGTCAGGATTGGGACAAATAGGTTTCCGTGACCTCTGCTTACTCCTCTACAGGGAATCAGGTGTGATGTGTATGTATGAATTAATGCCTCTTCCTAATTGAGACAGGCAGAGACTATTATTTGCCACTGCAAAAGATCCTGATAAAACATCTCAAATGCTGCTGTCAAGTCTTTCGCATACAGCATTTTGCTTTCCATTAGTGCTTTTACCTGTTTGTTATTCACACTAAGTAGATGCTTCTTTACTGTATCTTTTGATGTAGAATTAGTCGGGGTAGGCCACATAGAACTTATACACATATAATTAGAGACATTCTTCTCAAGACCGGTATATGTATATGAAGAACAGAAGACAATGTATGAGAAGGTTAATGGGTGTGAGTGAAGCAAGAGATATTTGTCAAGATTGTTCCATGTGGCGATCAATAGTCTTTGCCTATCCTGTTGAGAACATAAATGTATGTAATATAAAACATAAATGTATGTAATATATGTAATACAAAACAACAAACACACTCCCTTTTTTATTATGGCGGGGTAGTCAGAGGCTTGAATGCCCATCTCCGAAATTCCGAAGGCATGTTAGTTATAGGTCATTCAAAGCCCGCGTATCACTAGATAGACAGCACCCAACATGATAGGTAGTGAAAATACAGTTCACTACCTATGTAATATATATGTGTAATAATATTTATTTTGGTTACAGGCGGAAGTCAGATTAGTGGGAGATGAGGCCCTCAACAGAGCTATGGTGGGAAGCTTTGCGTTCCATGCGCACAAGACCAACATTATACTACTGAATTCCATAAGCTCTAACCAGAATGCAAGGTAAGACTGTATTATTAAAAATATTATCTTCCATATAACATATAATTTTTTGTCTCTTGGTGTTGAATTTGGTGGGTCTTGACTCTTTATCAGCGGTACAGTGTTTGTATCCCGCCTGAGCATGTACCAACAGAAATGATGTTTCTATGTACATTTTCGTAAGAAAAATACATTTGCGAAATATACCTGATTACGGTGTGGGAAAACATCATGAGGAAACCTACACCAAACAGGGAATAGTCAGTGCTTGTAAATGGCGACATGGCTTACCATCTGTCACATTGACCACTGGCTATGTAGTCAACAAGTGTAGGCGTCAATGTAATGTATTCGGTGGTGAGCTAGTAACCTTCAATTCAAACATTACCTAAAAATGCGAAAAGTGAGATTTAATGTCCTCAAAGTTCGGTCCACTCATAAAGAGATTAAATTATGTGTATTATTTCAGATATATCCGAGCGGCTCTATCAAGGGTATGTTTAGGTGATAACTGGCTAAGACCTGGTCCAGGTATCATTAGGAACCAAGCGCAGACTTTATTCCTTAAACTAGCCCAAATTGTGAGGGGGACGAGCGAAATTCAACTTATACTGGAGGCGTTAGAGTCTAATTTGCAACGGATTCTGGAAGGGATGGTCGATTACACTATGGATGAGGAGATTGCAGGTGAGTTTGTTCATGATTAATAATAATTAACGGGACTTATCGCGTAAGTTTAATTATAATAAAATTACCTTTATTAACCCGACGTTTCGGCTACGTTGCAGTAGCCATGGTCACGGGCAGACTGACGATTTATATTTCTTCGCCTCCACCGCAGTGTTCTGTCAGATTCTTTGGTGATTTTGTTGATAAAAGATTGTTTTCTTTGCTAGCCCATTGCTCAATTGATCCCATTTACGTCTAGTCGCTTAGTGGCGTCCTACGACGTGTTTGGGTAGATTGGCAGCTAGTTAGCATTCTTTCTACGTCACAGACTAAGGAAATTTCTTTTTGTTAACTATGTATAAAAAAATATGTTGATTAGTACCTTTAAGTTTTCTCAAACGTCTTAAATGTACTTAGCAGGGGAAAATTCCAATTAGTGTCCTGTCTAATCCTTTTCTAAATCTAGACATGATTATTGGATTACATATATAACTAATAATTATTAAAACGTCTATTTTACTACTATAAAAACACACGCGAAGATATAATAGAACTTATAAAAAACACAGATTTGGTGACAAACATACGTCTGTGCTAATGTGGTGTAAAAAAGGTTCCGTCTCAGCTTGGCGTGTTACGAATCGTAGACAATCGTAACGCTGATATTATGTCAGGACCGGAAAAGGGCAACACAGTTGTACCAATTGAGTACTAAATACTGTACTACTAAAAAGTTATTGATTACATACATACATACACATTACGCCTGATTCCCTGTAGAGGGGTAGGCAGAGATCACGGATCCCCATTTGTCCCCATCCTGACAGACCACTATCGCTTCATTGACATTCATACATCTTCTCATACACTCTCGGCGGTTATAGGTACACCTAACGTCACCTTTTTTCAATATAGCGTCTATCTGACTGTTGTCTGATCTCTCTGTCTGTCTTATTAGGCCAGCCCAGCCCCTACGTAACCGCCCTTATATTTTATTTATTGATTCTCGATCAATTAAATATATTTATTTTCAGATTTGTCAAAAGCCCTACTAAAACATCTAAGCAGTCAAGAGCCGGCTGTAAGAAGGGGCGTGGCTAACTGTATCGCCTTACTCTGTAAATACAGGGATACACTACTGACTAGTGTACTGGATAGTGTATATGGTGAGTTATATTAATGTTTATATATGATATACATGTATTTACGCCTCTAATTCCCTAACGGGATGGGCAGAAACTATCAATCGCCACATTGAACGATCCTGACAAATCTTACTCGCTTCTCATACATTCTCTTCGGTTTTTCAGCCGACCATGTTTAAAATATATACAAATACGTATCTATACGCATTAATCTTTTAACGTGTGTGAAAAAATATATTATATAATAATGATAGTGTATAGGTAACCAATTGTGTAAACATGTGCTCTTGATTTAGGTGAGGGAAATTATTGTTAGCCAACCTACCTTATTCGTGGTAATAAATAGTTAGTAAGGTTACTGACTATCTGAAATATTAAGTTTTGAGGGTAAAAAGTCAATATTCTTATTACCTCATAAACCAGACAAATCTCCCTTGCTTCACACCCATACACATAAATACACCCATTAATCTTCTCATACATGCTCTTCTGTTCTTCACGCTACGTACACCTGCCTTAAGAAGAATTCATTTTATCTTATTCTTCGCAGATAACCTATGGCCAGTTACAGATGAGCCGGAAGTAGTTCTAGGCTGGTTCAATGTTGTTAAGGCAGTCTTCCAGCAGGCAGACCTTGATAAACTGGTCGAGAACAATCTCTTTTCCACTCACGAATATTTAGAGGTAAGATCAAGTGATAGTTGTATTGGCCCGTGCTAGTCTGGGACGTTAAAAGAATGCTAACTAGCTGCCGTTCATCCCGGTATGTAGGAGGTGACTAAGGGACTAGGGGTAAATGGAATCGATTGGGCGATAGGCTAGAAACCTGTCACCTTTTTTTAATATAACATCACAACCCCAATATTGTACTAAAAAATGACCTAGGAGATATTATCGTATCTCCGAGGTACTGACCACCCCGAAAGAGATTAACGGACGTAAATGTATATGCATATATAAATCTATATATACTGCGAAGAGAAGAGAAAAACATCGTGAGGAAACCTACCTGTTCTCCGAACAGTCCATAGTGCTTATAAATGGCGACATGACTTACCACCTGTCACATTCAGTACTGACTATCTGGTCAACACGTGGGTTTAAGGTGCCTATAGAATTACTACCTTCGCAATTGCGGAGATGAACACCTGAACCTTTGACTACTCCGCAAGGGTTAATGGTCGTGAACGCGTTTGTCTTCATAAATCTATATATCTGCCTATCTTTCCAGCTCTACTATCTATGCCTGACATACATAGAACACTCAACAGTGTCACATAACGTGCAAAATGCGGTCATGGAGTCTCTGACCATCCTTTTGACGATAGGGTCGGGAACATTCAGAAAAGTGCTACTAGGGAAGAGTGCTAAGAATGTGAATTTGGACCAAAGAGTACGGAAAAGAGGACATAGTCGGAATATCAGTAAGTATACATTTCTCATGTTCGATGTTGCAATCTTGCTGTAATGATGTCAAGTTGTATCGATGTTGCAAGCTGAAGTGGCAGTGGGCCGGCCACGTCTGTCGCAGAACCGACGACCGTTGTAGCAAAGCGGTTCTCGAATGGCGACCGTGTCTCGGTAAACGTAGTGTAGGACGCCCCTCTGCTAGATGGACCGATGACCTGAAAAAGGTCGCTGGTAGTGCTTGGCTGAGGTCCACGAGTGATCGTATTTTTTGGCGTTACCTTGGGGAGGCCTACGTCCAGCAGTGGACTGACATAGGCTGATTGATTGATTGATACATTTTACAAGAAAACGGGACTCATCGCGTATATTTTATAAAATAAGTATTACCTTAGTGTAGAAGTGACTTAAAAAATGAGGATATATGGTGAATCTGATTGATCATTTTGATGGAGGCGTAGATATATTGCTCGCACGTGTTGTCCAGATAGTCAGTATTCAATGTGACAGGTGGTAAGCCATGTCGCCATATACAAGCACTGACTATTACCTGTTCGTAGATCAGGTAGGTTTAATCACGATGTTTTTCCCACGTATCACGATCACGGATCCCCACTTTTCCCGATCCTGACAAACCACTGGCTTCATTCTCACTCATACACCTCCTTTTTTTCGTTTCGTTTCCATTCACATCGGCGGTTATAGGTTATTTTGTCCTGTTGATGTCATAGTGTCCTGAATATTATTATCAAACCTTTTTTATATTACAGGTTCAACCAGTCTAGTGACATCCACATTGTCGATAATGCAAATAGAGGATGTGTCAGATAGCGATCCAACCGCTAACGAACTGATGTTCAATGGAGCTCTTCATTTTGGCAGTTTGTCTCAACTGACATCTCCAAGACTTAGTGTTGAGGACTTGACTATTGATGTGAGTAGCAAATTAGTGACTATTAATTCACCCTTGGGGGGTAGTCAGAGGTTCAGGTGTCCATTTCTGTAAGTGCGAAGGTAGTAATTCTATGGCCACCTCGAACCCACGTGTTGACCAGATTGACTATCTGGTCATATAAATACATACAAACATACATAACATACGCTTCACGACTTGTGTATACACACTCCCTTTTTTATTATGGCGGGGTAGTCAGAGGCTTGAATGCCCATCATATAATATATAAAATCATATAAATACATTTACGAAATGCGTCGAATACTACGATGAGGGAAAACATCGTGAGGAAACATACCTGTTCCCCGAGCAGATAACAGTTAGTACTTGTAAATGGCGACATGGCTTACCACCTGTCACATTGAGTACTGACCATCTGTTACTATCTCTACAATTGCTCAGACTACCTCGCAAGGGTATGTTTCTTTCTATTGTAGTTGTTTATATAACTATCTCTTTCCCTCCCAGTCGCCGGGCACGCCGACAAGCGAGACGGAGATGCCGGTCGAAGAGACTCAGTTAACTAAAGATTTGACAGAGAAGTTGGAGCAAATTGAATCGAGAAGGGACGAAGATCATATTGACAGTTGCGAACATGGAATAGGGGTTAAGGTAAGGATAAAGTGTATAAAAATATAACATATATGCATAGCTGAAGTGGCAGTGGGCCGGTCGCGTCTGTCGCAGAACCGACGACCGTTGGAGCAAAGCGGTTCTCGAATGGAGACCGCGTCTCGGTAAACGTAGTGTAGGACGCCCCCCTGCCAGATGGACTAATAACCTGAAAAAGGTCGCTGGTAGTGGTTGGCTGAGGGCCACGAGTGATCGTGTTTTGTGGCGTAACCTTGGGGAGGCCTACGTCCAGCAGTGGACTGACATAGGCTGATTGATTAATATATGCATAATATAACACTATCTCTATTATAAGTACTAATCTGGGACGTAAAAAGAATGATAACTCTTCTCGTCTTAGGAGGCGACTAAAGGACTAGGGGTAAAAGAATCTATTGGGACACCAATGTTCCCCAAAATTCAAGCTAAAGAGTGCAAAGACACATATATATATATATGTGTGTGTTTGTGTGATAGGTTATGGAATAGTGTGATTTGTGAACGTTGTGATATGTGAGAAGATGTAAACACGAAAATAGAGAAAGGTATGTTAAGATGGTTTGGGCACATGGAGCGGATGGATGAGAGGGAGGGTTACGAAAGGAATTTATAGAGCCAAAGTGGAAGGTAGATTTGGCCCTGGTATGCCGCGTAGAACGTATACGGAGACATTCTTCTCAAGGCGGGTGTACGTAGTGTGAAGAACTTAAGAGCATGTATGAAAGTTTAGGTATGCTGAAGGAACGATCCTGACAAGAAATTTCTTTCTATCTAAATAATAATAATAATAATAATGTTGTAGGACATAATTACACCAATTGAACTAGGGCCTTGCTAAGTACATTCAAGACTTGTGTAAAGGGTACTAGTCAACGTAACGTGTATTTAAAAAATACAAAATACCTATTATATATAATTAAATACATATATAGCATATATAATCAACGACCAGACTAGAAAACAAAAGTGTAGTTCATAACTCTGCCTTCACCGGGAATCGAACCCGGGACCTCACGATTAGCGTTCAGGTGGCTAACTGATCGCGCCACGGAGGTCGTCAATGTGAGTAAAGAGTGGAGTCAGTGAGCGAACAATATCTAGCTAATTTGTTTAATAGGTTAGCATACACTAAGTCTCTTAGTCGCCGCTAACAAAGCCTTTTTTCTTTTGTCCAGATCAATATAGGATCTCTATCAGACGATGATATCCCGTTGAAGTACTGCGCAAGACTCATAGCGTCCAAGTTCTTATTGACTGGCAATAAGGGCGATATTACATCGGATCGGTGAGTTAATAATTTATATATCATACGCTTAACGACTTGTATACACAGTCCTTGTTTATTGTGGCGGGGTAGTCAGAGGCTTGAGTGCTCATCTGCAAAATTTCGATGTCATGTTAGATATGGGTCACTCGAAGGCCGCGTTTCACTAGATAGACAGCTCCCAACGTGATAGGCAGTGAAACGTATCGCCCTATACAGGCACTGGCCTAACCCGAGCCATAGGCAGGTTTCCTCACGATGTTTTTCCCGAATGAGACATATAATAGACATACATATACAATCACGTCCTTTAATCCCTTTCGAGGCGGACAGAACCTCGGAGATATAATATCTCCTAGGTTATTAGCTCGAATATTGGGGTTGCTATGTCACAATGGAACATTTGTGTCCCAATACATTCTTTTAGTCGTCTCCGAAGACATGCCGGGAAGAACGGCAGCTAGTTAGCATTCTTTTTACGTCCCAGACTAGTACAAGACACGTATAATAGATAATAATAGTATTATGTTATATGTTATAGATCGGTCCGCGTATCAGTAAAATCGTCGGCGCTGAGTTGTTTGTCGGAGATATTCCTCATCTATCCGCAAGCGTTCACACTGTATTTGGATAAGGATGCCGAGATGAAAAGTCAGAATATTTCAGGTATGTAACGGTTTTTCTTTAACTAGTACCTGGTTTACCTTGCGGGGTGCATAGGATTTTGGAGATTTTGTGTTACCTCTTCTTACCTTTATTAAGTATAATAATAATTTATTAATTGCAACGAAATTGCAAAATACTCTAATCTAAGTAGACCCGAGAGTGGAAGTTACGGAGACTGGAACAGTCGAGGGTCACTATTGTTACTACGTTGACAAACAGCGATGCGGAAGGCAAAGGGAAGACCACCGCATTAACTTTTCCCAGGAAAATCATTATGGCTCAGTACAAAAATACAACGGCCCTCAGTCCCCGGCAGACCTTAAATGGTCAGAGGGTGCTAAGAATCCCCGGGTGTGCCATAAAAATTGCGACATGGAACGTGCAAAGCATGTTTAAGGAAGAGAAGTTTAAAAACGTAGAAAAGGAGTTCAGGAGACTCGAAGTCGACGTACTGGGGATAAGTGAAGCCCGATGGAAAGGAAGCGGTATAGAAACGACTGATGATACCGTTACCTACTACAGTGGTAACGACGACAAACATCACAGAAACGGAGTTGCAGTTATGATCAAAAAGCATATTAAGACAACAGTAATTAACTTTCTACCAGTATCGGACCGCATAATTTTGTTACAATTTAGAGCAAAACCTATAAATTTAAACATCATCCAGGTATATGCACCTACTGCAGATAAAAATGACAGCATTCTTGAAGAGTTTTATAAGGACTTGAAAACCGTACTCACCAAACTAAAAAAGTCAGAGTGTACTGTAATCATGGGTGACTTTAACGCTAAGATCGGTGAAGGTCCTATTCAAAATGTTGTCGGGCTTTACGGCTTGGGCATGCGCAACGATCGGGGAGATCGTCTCATTCAATTCTGTCAAGAAGAATCTCTGGTAGTAATGAACACTTATTTTAAGCTACCCCCACGCCGTCTTTACACTTGGAAATCCCCTGCTGATTCCCCGACAAATATTATAAGAAACCAGATAGATTTCATATTAGTCAACATGAGGTACCGTAACAGTTTTAAGTCGGTTAAAACCTATCCGGGAGCAGATGTTGGTGCAGATCACAATCCTCTCTTGGGAGTCTTTACCACGAAGCTAAAGAAACTGATACCATCAAAGGCGTCATCAAGGATTGATGTTTCTCAACTTAGGAATAAGGACATAAAGAGAAAGCTTCATTGTGCCCTCCATAATAAATTCCATGAGTTACGGGAACAAATCAAACTTCAAACGCCAAAAACCTCGCCAGAACAAGTTTGGAAAGATGTCAAAGGTGTTATTATAAATACAGCAAAGGAGATGCTCACGCCGGCTAAAGCTGTCAAGTCAGGAGAATGGATGACAGGGGGAAATCCTAGATTTAATGACACAGAGACGACTGGTAAAACATACAGACCAGAAGCAATATAAAGAGGTTCACAGAGAGATCAGACGGAAATGTATCGAGGCTAAGGATTTGTGGATCAATGACAAATGCACAGAGATAGAAGAGTTACAAGCCAAACATGACGCCTTCAATATGTATAAGAAGATAAACGAACTCACTGGGCAGAAAAAACGACGATCAGCCTCTACTCTTCAGGATAAAGATGGCAACTACGCCATGAGTATAGAAGACCGTCTAAGGATCTGGAAAGAATATGTTGAGGAGCTTTTTAATGACCAAAGAGGGGAACATTTAAGCACAGATGTACAATTAACTGGACCCCCTATCACAAAAGATGAAATTTCTTATGCAATAAAATCTGCAAAGAACGGTAAGGCCGTAGGCCCAGATGAAGTACCCGTGGAAGTTTTGAAATTGCTAGAATACGACCATCTAGATGTCATTGTGAATCTCTTCAATGTTATTTATAATTCCGGCACAATTCCTTCAGAATGGCTCCATTCCACCTTCATTACTCTGCCAAAAATCAGCACCGCAAAACGATGTAGCGAGTACCGCACCATATCACTAATGAGCCACGTCCTGAAAATCTTCCTTAAAGTTATCCATAAACGAATATACAGAAAGTGCGAAGATAACATTTCAGAGACACAGTTTGGGTTTAGAAATGGCTATGGAACGCGGGATGCTTTATTTGGTTATAAAGTGCTGATGCAACGCTGTTGGGATATGGACAGATGTGTATACGTCTGTTTCATAGATTATGAAAAGGCATTTGATCGCATAAAACACGAAAAGTTGATTCAGATCCTCGAGAAAATAGGCCTTGATTCCAAAGACGTCTTCATCATTAAGAACCTATACTGGCAGCAGACCGCTAACGTACGCGTGGAACACCAACTTACCGCTGATGTGGAAATTCTACGAGGAGTGCGACAGGGTTGTATTTTATCGCCCTTGCTATTTAATCTCTATGCCGAAGAGATTTTCTCAGAAGCCCTTGAGAATGCAACCGAAGGGATCGTTGTAAACGGGAGGCCCCTCAACAACATCCGATATGCGGACGATACAATCCTTTTAGCTAGCTCTATGGGAGATCTACAACAGTTACTTAACCGTGTTGAGTCGATCAGTGCTAGCAACGGTCTGAACATCAATATAAAGAAGACCAAGTACATGATCGTAGGTCGTACGCCACAGATGTCTGCAGTTATAAGCGTTAAAAACCAACCACTTGAGAGAGTCCGTTCATATAAATACCTTGGATGTATGGTGAACGACCAAGAAGACCAGAGTGTAGAGATAAAATGTCGCATAGAGCAAGCCAGAGGCGCTTTTATGAAGATGAATCACCTTCTTTGTAACCGGAATCTGAAACTCTCCACGAGATGCCGCTTAGTGCGGTCTTATATATTTTCAATCCTGTTATACGGAGTAGAAGCCTGGACACTAACCCAGACGTTATGTAAACGGTTAGAAGCATTCGAAATGTGGATATATAGGAGGATGTTGAAAATATCATGGACGGATCGTGTAACAAATGAAACGGTTTTACTGAAAATGAATAAGAAGTTAGAGCTCTTGAAGACCATAAAAAGGAGGAAACTGCAATATCTTGGTCATATTATGCGCGCCGACAAATACAATCTACTGCAACTTATTCTGCAAGGCAAAGTTGAAGGTCGAAGAAGGCCTGGCCGCAGGAAAACGTCGTGGCTGCAGAATCTCGCAGAGTGGTTCAACACGAGTAATATAGAACTCTTCCGAGCGACAACATCGCGTGATCGTGTAGCCTCAATGATAGCCGACCTCCGATAGGAGATGGCACCCAAAGAAGAAGAAGAAGAAGAAGTAAAAGAGCGACATCTCCTATCGATATACGGAACTAATATCTGAGTAAAGTTTTCACTAAAATAATATAATTTATTAAGTTTTAACTACATATTTCAGAAGGTTAAAAAACTTAATAGTAGGGGCATTTACATGTCAAATAAAGTACATAATACATTATAGTATATAATTGTTCATTTTTGTTATATAGTACGCGTATATATATTTTAATAATTTAGTCCATTAATGTGGAATATTTGTGACTATAATATATTTGTCAATGGCGACATGGCTTACTATCTGTCACGTTAAGTGCTGAATATCTGGGTCAACACGTGGGTTCGAGGTGACCATATAATTGATAGAATAAATATAGAACTTTCGCAATTGGACACCTGAACCTCTGATTACCCCGCAAGGGTATTGTGTGTCACTGGTTACTAGCCTATTATCCAATACATTTTATGTACAATTACTTCCTTAATCTCCTCTTCAAAGAAAAAAACAGTCAGTAAGTATACAGAAAACTAGCATAGAACCTAAAAACATTTAATTACTAAATTCATTTCAGGCTCCTCAGAAACAGGCGAATCGACTAGTCACATCAACGATTTTATTCTAGAAAGAAACGTCTGTTACCAGGACTCCATAACGGAATCAATGTTGCAAGAAATGTTGAGTAAAAACACGCAATCACCAAAAAGAACCTTAGGAAAATCAAGTGAGAGTCTAGATCAGAAAAGCACGAATTTTGACGTATCCAGCGCCATACTTGACAGAGCTCACATGACTGACAGCTACGTCACGTCAAACTCGCAAATGTCAAAAAGTAACGACTTTATGTCTTCGAGTGGTAACGTGTTGTCAAGCAGTACAGAGTTGGACATGAAGTTTGATCATTTCGGAGACTCAAATGTGAAGGAGAAAAAGCAAAAGATTAGTTTAAAAGTAAAAGAGGTTAAGAATGAGGTCGCTACCAAAGAGTTTGAGTTTCAACATATGTGTGACTTGGTTTTGTATGGAGACCACGCTGATCCTCAAATCAGGGGGTTGGTAAGGGTTTGTATAGGGAACTATTTGTTCGCAGCTTTAGATCTGGCTCATGGCGATTATTATAGATGGCGGAATTTGTGCTTTTTGCCCAAGTATGTCTGTGATGTGTTGAACACGGATTTCCTAGTCGATTGTGTGTTGAAGGTAAATTTAAACACAGATTATACATGTATATATCCCCCCTGAATCCCTTTCGGGGTAGATAAAACCTTGGAGACTTGAAATCATTTTGGTCACTTATTAACATAAATATAGTGGTTGCCATATCATATGGAACATTGGTGATAGGTTGTTAGCGTATCGCCCAATAGAAACACAGATCACGTTTACATTTTTTTTATATTTATATTCTGTTTTACAATTGTCCTGTGTCAATAATTATTTGAATGCTAAATTTTTGCGGACGACCCCGAAATGACGTAGCGATATTGACTCCATTTGTCTCGATCTTGACAAACCGATTCTGCTTCATTAGCATCCATGCACCTCGTCATACACACTCGTAGTTTATAGCTACATCTAACGTAGCCCTATTGCAATATGTACCTAGAAGATGAGGTGTAATGATATAATAACGACAACTATGTAGGGAGAGGATGTATGAATAAATACATACATACAACTCACGGTTGATTCCCTATAGAGAGGTAAGCAGATATCACCATTCCCTATCTGTTCCGACCCTGACAAACTATCGCTTCATTGAAACTCTTACACACTCGGCGGTTATTTATACTTCTAACGTCACCCTTTTTCAATATGGCGTCTATCTGTCAAAATAAAAGTTTTTTTTTATTTACAGGGTCTCTCAGACACGATACATTCATCCGTAAACCACGCTTTGACAGCTCTAGGGAGAATAGCATCGGCTTTAGCGTATAGTACGCACTATAAACTATTAGAGAACATATTCAATGAATTGCGATTGGTTGAGACTAACAAGTACTGGTTGTGCAAAGTTAGTCTGTGCAAATTGTACGAGAAGTTGCCATATGATAGGTGAGATATTTCAAAATACATACATACAAATCACGCCTGATGCCCTGTAGAGGGGTAGGCAGAGATCACGGATCCCCATTTGTCCATTTTCGTTTCAAATATATATATATATATTCGTATATATTTTTGTTTAAATATATACGACTATAATCGGACGTGCGAATGGTTATCCATCGAGGTCACAAGTCCACTAATCCTTTTTGCAAATATCAGTTCAATATTATTTCAGTAATAGTGTGAAGTTGTTCGTTTAAATAGCAAAAGTATAATGGCGAAACTTGACACTTTTGTTGTAACTATATCAACTTCAGACTATTACTGAAGATGATATTGAACTACGATTGTGCTACATCGCATTGGTAGATCTGGGACCGTGAATGCTAATCGTGAGGTCCCGGGTTAGAGACCTGGTAGAGGCAGAGTTAAGAATACGCTTTTCTTCTGCTTTCTAGTCTGGTCGTTGACTATATATGTTATATAGGTATTTGTGTATCTGGAAAGTATACTTCTTAAATACACGTTGATTAGAACCCTTAATATAAGTCTTATGTACTATTATTTATTCTGATGGTATGTTTACTGATTGTGATACAGTCGCTAACGGTGAGGGAAAATATCGTGCCGAAACCTTGGGATAGGTAATAGCCAGTGCCTATACACGCTGATACGGCTCACCACCTATCATGTTGGGTTCTGTCTATCTAGTGAATCGTGGGCTTTGAGTGACCCATACCTAACATACCTTCGAAATTTCGGAGATGGGCACTCAAGACCTTAACTACTCCGCCCCAATAAAAATGGGAGTGTGTGTAATATACAAGTCGTGAAGCGTATGTATGTATATTTACTGACGGTTTTTCCGGTTCTATTTCTCGTTAGATCAAACAATCTATTATCATTGTATAGTTTACCCTTACTTTGCAAAACGAGCTTCAACTCTATATATGTATGTATTACAATCTTTTCTTATTCTTTTAGGATATTTATAGTATACCCAGCATATAATAGACGAACCAAACTCATAACAGAAGCCATGTTTAGACTGTTATCAGACGAAGATCAGAAAGTAAGGCAAGCGGCTGCTAACACTATCGCAAGGTGAGTCTATCATACATACATACATTATAAAATAACGTATGATCGCCGAGTGTGCATGTGGTTGTGTACGGATGTTAATGAAGCGGAAGGGGTTTGTCAGAATCGGGATCTCTACCTACTCCTTTCTTCGTATATGTGTCTACCTACTCCTTTGTTGGTAAATCTATCTGTATATGTATGTATGCTAAAGATGACCGAGTAGATGTTTTCAAGTTTCTGTGTACTCCAAAAGGATTGATTTCCAAGAGTATATACTTAGCCAGTCGTCGAGTCTCTTTTAAAGGGTCATGAAAGTTGAAAGTATCGTATCGTAAGTATTTTATCGACATGACAGAGAACTTAGCATAATTAACGGATCAAAATACTTACTCTTCAGATATTTAAATCCCAACTAGTATTTATTTAATATACTCATTCTATTACGCAACATTTTATTGACTCCATAAGTGTGTACAGATTTGGTACATAGAATATGGTAGATAAAATTGGTACATAGTTTCATTATGATCCCTGGTGGGCTTCGCATTTCAGGAGAGAGGAAAGTAATACAACTTATATAGATAAACTTATCTTGTACATATTAGCTTATGCGGTAATCTATCAATCAGCCTACCGCAGTCGACTGCTTGACATAGGCTTCCACAAGGGAACGCCGCAAAACACGATCACTCGTGGCCCTCAGCCAACCACTACCAGCGACCTTTTTCTGGTCAACAGTCCACCTGGCAGGGGGCGTCCTACACTACGTTTACATCCAAATGACTTATGATGTTATAAGTCGTATTAATTATATATTTTCCTTACAGCATCCTACCAAAACTCTATATAAACTCAAAAATGACACCGACAACAATGCTCACAAAATCCGCGGCGGACCAAAGCAAGTTTTTCAGTTTCGCCCCAAACAAATCCTGTTTGGAAGTGGTGAGGGATATGCACTTTTACAACGACCTGCCGGAAGGTCTGAAGATGAAGGTGAGAGTGGAAGATGAGCAGACCCTCAGGGTTGCGCTCGGTGACGTACTGATGAAGCTTCTGGGGTCGAGTTGCAGGTTTTATACGGTGAGTGCTTTTGTCTCTTGCTAGTATGGGGCGTATAAAGAATGCTTACTAGCTGTTAGACTTCCTGGCATGTAGTAAAAGGCGATTTAGGGACTAGGAGGTCAATAGATCTGTTGAGTGATGGGCTAGAAACCTGTTACCAATGTTCCATGTGACGTCACAACCCTAATGTGTATACGAAAAGTGACCAATGAGATAGTATCGTGTCTCTGATGTTCTGGAAAAGGGTTTAAATGACGTGTATGTATATGTATTATGCTTTTTGTGCAATATTGTATTATCTTAAATGCAATATAATGGGAATCCGTGATCTATGTCTACCCGTCTAAAGGCGACATCCGCGGCGCGATTGATTAACCACCTGAACGCTAATCGTGAGGCCCCGGGTACGATTACCGGTGGAGGCAGAGTTCAGAACTGCGCTTTTTTCTTCTTTCCAGTGTCGCCGTTGATTATATATGCTATATAGGTATTTCTCCAATATAATAAGTATATATTTCTTAAATATACATCGACTAGTACCCTTAACACTAGTCTTAAATGTACTTAGCAAGGGACTAGTGCAACTGGTGTAATAGTGTCCTACAATATTATAAAAGGAATCAAACGTGCTGTATATGTGAGTATGTAATCTATAGTATGATGACTGTACTCATTTCCTTTTTTTTTATTTCCAGCAAGGGTTACTAGAAACTCTACAAGCTATAATGAGGAAATGGCCACCGTACAACCACAAGTGGGCATACAGTGGCCTTGGCTTACTGGAGTATTGCTTGGCCAGTTTGGACACTTGCAACGGGACTGTCACTTCTAGAGGGATCATGCTGGAACTGTGTACGGCTGTGTATCCAGGTATGAGTACATATTATACACCCTTAGTCGCCTCCTATGGTACCCAAAAAGGGCAGTTAGTGAGTATTCTTTACGTTCCAAACCTAGCAAGGGACAAGCGGATAAATAGAATATGATAGGTTAGAAAAAATAAATTCACTTACATGCATACATATAACGCCCGTTTCCCTATAGAGGGATAGGCAAAGATCATGGATCCTCATCTGCCCTAGTACAGGAAAACCACTTTTGCTTTATTGACACTCATACACACTCGGCGATTATAGGTATTTTTAACGACATCCTTTTTCAATATGGTGTCTATCTGACTGTCATATGTCTTATTGGGCTGGCCCCTACTAACCGCCCTTCCATCCTCATGAATTAATATTAATATCAATGATTAGTTTAACATCTTAAATTTGAACGTAATGAAAATTTGAACGTGTATAATTTTCTAAGGAATTAATCCATATGAATGGCATCATAATCCCAAAAAGCATAAAGTGGTTTAGGGGACAATAAATGCAGTGTTTTTCATCAAAAAAGTTATAAGGAATGTTGGTACATACCTAAACATGTCATTGAAAATTAATTTTCACTAAAGGTTATATTATAATTAAATTACAGTAAACATAACTTAAATATTACTTACTTTTTTTACCAAATGATATACTCGTATTATAGTTTTAAGAGATTCGCGATTTACACTCATGATTAATAGTTAACGGGACTTATCGCGTAAGTTTTTATATAATGAAATTACCTTTACTAACCCGACATTTCGGCAACGTTGCAGTAACCATGGTCACGGACAGACTGACGATTCATATTTCTTCGCCTCCATCGCACTGTTCTGTCAGATTCTTCTCCGACTACCATCACTGCAACGTTTTTATCAATTACACGCGACCTACACACTACACTCACAGTATATCGTGGCTTCACACGATCATGCTAAGCCGAATGGGGATCTATTACGGTATTCCACGCCGAAGACAGTTTGTAACCTCCTTCACGATTGAATGTACTGTGCTTTTTTATTTTTACCATGGCTACTGCAACGTAGCCGAGACGTCGGGTTAATAAAGGTAATTTTATTACATAAAAACTTACGCGATAAGTCCCGTTAATTATTAATCATAAACGATATATTATTATATCTTTTTATTTCAGTGGAAATCCACACCTTACTAAGCAAAGAAGGAAAGGGACAGGAAACACAAGAGAGAGACAAAAGCAAGTGGGCGTTCCTTAACAATGACAAGATGGCGGCCACAGCTGATAAATTTCAACTAGTACTTCTGAAGTTACTGAACATGTTAGTGCATCTAATCGAGGAAGTAAGCCCTAGTGTTCAAGTCAAGAGTGTTATACCTGGCAGCCCTGTTCGGAGGAGTAGTGGTGAGTGATAAGTATATTTGTTAATATAACATACATTACGTACATTGGTTACGTAGGGGCCGGCCTAATAAGACATATAACAGTCAGATAGACGCTATATTGAAAAAAGGTGACGTTAGGAGTACCTATAACCGCCGAGAGTGTATGAGAGGATGTATGAATATCAATGAAGCGAAAGTGGTCTGTCAGGATCGAGACAAATGGGGATCCGTGATCTCTGCCTACCCCTCTACAGGGAATCAGGCGTGATGTGTATGTATGTATGTATGTATTCATATTAATTCCTTTCGGGGTGAACAAAACCTAAATGACACGATAATACCTCTTAGGTTTATTTTTTAGTGTAAATATGCATTTGATGGGGTTGCGATGTTATTTTGTACATTGGTGACAGGTTGCTAGCCTATTGCCTAATTAATTCCATTTACCCCTAGTCACTTAGTCGCCTCGTATGACATGCTGGGAAGAACGGCAGCTAGTTAGCGTTACTTTTATGTCCCAGACTAGCACAGGAGACTGGCACTATTTGTTAGTATATAGTCAATTTAGGTCAATTTTATACAAACGTATTTTAGACCTTTTTCAATCCCTTTCGGCATAGATTAAATTACAATATGAACTCTGGAGTTACGGAGAACATTAGTGATTAGTTTCTAACCCATTGCTAATAAATTCTAGTTTGATTCTTGGTATTATTTTGTCGACATTTGTATGGAGTTGTCCTTATTAAATAATTTTCAACTTTGATACATTCCATTAACACCCAATCCTTTAGTCGTTTCGTAAAACATGTAAAGCCAAAGTGGAAGGTAAAGTTGGACAGGGTAGGCCGCGTAGAACTTATACAGATCAAATTACAAACATTCTTCTCCAGGCGGTGTGTAAGTTACGTGAAAATATAAGAGCATGTATAAAGTGTAAAGAACAGAATAGCATGTATGATAAGGTTAATGGGTGTGAGTGAAGCAAGGGAGATTTGTCTAAACCGTTCCAGTTAGCGATCGACAGTCGCTACCTATCCCATTGGGGTCGTAGAGGCGTGAATATGTATGTAAGAGTTAAAAGTAGCTATATAGCATTCTATATACGTATGTATGTATGTATGTTTCAGAATCTTCTAGAAAGTCGACGGATACCGATGAAAAGGCGCAGAAGAAAAAACCGCAAATGGTAGTTGGAAACCCTAGGGTCACGTTTGCTGGCAATTTCTGCAACGAACCCTTCTACATGAAGCTGTATGATAATTTGAGAGCTACGTATAATAATTTTAAGGTATGTTTTCGAATGGCAAGGTAAATGAATTTTATTTATATCGCTGATAAAGTTTGTACGTTTCTTACTAGGCTAAAACATATGATTCGTACATTTATATTCACGTCCGTTAATCACTTTAGGGATGGACAGAAACGAGAGATATAATACATGCGTTAAAATTATTTAGCAAAGCTACTGGGTTTTAAGGATGGCATTGATATAGAATATTGGAGACATGTTTTTAAGTCATCGACCAATATTATGAATTGATCATTAATGCCTATACCGCGTTCTAAAACATGCTGGGATGAATGAAAACACCTTGGCATTCTATTTAAATCCCAGATCAGGATGAGATACTAATGTATGATGTATAAATATAGGTTTCCTGTAGCTTTAACAATTACTCTTAATAGAAACCCTGTGCTAAATGGGACGTAAAAAGAATGATAATTAGCTGCCGTTCTTCCTGACATGTCGCTGGAGTCGACTAAAGGACTAGGGGTAACTAGAATGTATTGGGTGATGGGCTATCTTATAACACCAATATTTATGGCATAAAAAGTGACTTAGAAGATATTATATCTCTGCGGTTCTGTCGTGAATATTATGTATATATGTATGTTTTATTAGAATATAAGAAAGCTTATATATAAAACTAACGACACGCTCGCGCTCTGCACTTCTGGCTATTTAATCGATATTATTATACATATAAACCTTTCTCTTGAATCACTCTATTTATTTAAAAAAACTACATCAAAATCCGTTGCGTAGTTTTAAAGATTTAAGCATACAAAGGGACAGAGAAAGCGACTTTGTTTTATACTATGTAGTGATTCACAGCGACATCTGTTATACTTTTCAGGTAAACTTGAACCCGAAGTCGACAATGTTTTACGAATTTCTCTCAACAGTTTTAGACGCATTAGCAACGCATCTAGAATTTTCTACCGAGATAGAGTATGGAGTGTACACAGAAGAAATATTGTATTATTTAAAAGTCCTCATGCCGACCAAATCTGATAAAGCCGTATATTGCGTCACTCAGCTGTTAAAATGTCTCTTCGGGACCAACATGGCGAACGAATATGGCGACTACTTGACAATCGCCGACAGTTGGACGACAGTTGACAAAGTGACGTTTTACGATGACGTTTTGCTGATCAATAATTTTGACAGTTCGGTGAATAGCAAGGAGGTGGTTAAAGAAAGGGACTTTTTGATAGCGATCGAGAATTTCTCTCGGATCAAAATGAATAGGAAATGGAGTACCAATAAGAAGGAATTGGAAAGATATATACGTTTGTTCGAGCAAGTTGTCATACAGGCTTTAAAGGTGAGTATTTGCATCATTTTTATCCAATTTGGGGTCGACATTTTGCTAACAAGCTGCCATTTTTCACGGCGTTGTGTTTAGTTAGTCTTGTGTCTAAAAAAGTGTTTTTTTATTAGGTGCGGTAGAATGACAGATATACGCCATATTGTAAAAGGGTTAAGTTATAGTCCATTCGCGTTAAAAAAATAGTGACGTCATGATATTCAGAGGTTAAACTGGCCAATGAGACGTGAGTAAATTGGAAAAAAGTCACATTGACTAATTGCAGACAACCGTTGTCACGTCTCATTGGTCAATTCGTGGAGATATTATGACTTAACTATTTTCTTAAAACGAATGAACTATAGACATAAACACATACGCTTCACGACTTGTGTATACACTCCCTTTTTTATTATGGCGGGGTAGTCAGAAGCTTGAGTGCCCACCTCCGCTACGCTATATAGGCACTGACTATTACCTATCCTGAGGAATAGACAGGTTTCCTCACGATGTTTTCCCTCACCGTTAGCGACTGTAAATTATGTACGTAAATGAAAAACACATTGAAATTTCATTCATTGGTATATGCCAGAGTCGGGATTCGAACCTAGGACCTTTCACATAAGAAATCCGAGGTCTTACCCACTGGGCAACAGCCGCTTATACGTTACGTTACGTTAGAATGAACATATAATCGCATAATGAGTAACCGGTATAAATGTCTATGAAGCGATAGTGTCAGGTCATATGAGATCCGTGATATGCCTATCCCTATACAGGTAGACGATTGATGTGTATACCTAATTTCTCCCATTACAGAGTTACACGATCCAGAGCGACCCGCACCTGCAATGCGCAGTGTTGCAGCTGCTGTCCCAGCTGTTAGGGTTGAAGGTGAACTATTGCATGCTGGACAGTGAACAGGTCTTCATTGGGTACCTGATGAAGCAGCTGGATTTGGTAGAACAGGGGGAGATACCGTGAGTATACTATAAAGTATTCGGGATTCAAATCTAGGAGAACGGTGAGGGAAAACATCGAGATGAAACCTGCCTTATCCCTTGGGATAGGTAATAGCCAGTGCCTATATACGGCGATACGGTTCGCTACCTATCACGTTGGGTGCTGTCTATCTAGTGATACGCGGGCTTCGAGTGAACCATACCTATCATGCCTTCGAAATTTCTTCGAGTACCCCGCCATAATAAAAAAAGGGAGTGTGTATACACAAGTCGTGAAGCGTATGTATGTATGATTCAAATCTAGGAGCTTGTACCAATGAAATTAAGGTTTTTTGTTTTCTATGTATATTTTTGCAATAAAAATACAAATGCCCTGAATACTATGGTGAGGGAAAACTTCGTAAGGAAACCTACTTGTTTCCCGAATAGGATATAGTCAGTGCTTGTGGCTGTAAGAATAGGTAATTGTCTATTAGGTAAACACGTGTGTTTGATGAGGTTATAGAATTTCTACCTCCGCAATTGCGGAGATGTACAGCCGAATATGTGACGATAACGCAATGGTTGATGGTCGTAAGACGTCGGTTCATTTCGAATATATATATATATATATATATATATATATATATATATATATATATATATATATATATATATATATATATATATATATATATATATATATATATATAAATAAATATATATATATATATATATATATATATATATATAGTATATTTGTGAAATTGTACATAGAAAATGGTAATACTTCATTTCCATGTACAAGCACCGATTATTACCGTTTTGATAACTACATTGTTGATTTGTTTTCTTTTCAGTAACTGCTGTGAGCTTGTTAGCAGCATAATGCTGTTTCTGGTTCAGCTATCATCATCGAAACACCATACGAAGCAGATCATAGAAGTGCCCAAGGTAAATTGCTACCAGAGACTCAATTCCACTAATACTCGTACATCTTCACTTAAAAGTTACAATTCACCTTAACGTACATATATATTCACGCCTCTACGTCCCTAAGAGTATAGGCAGAAACTTTCGATCGCTACCTGAAAAGATCCAGACAATTCTCTCTTGCTTCAGTCACACTCATTAACATTCTCATACATGCGCTTCTGTTCTTCACACTATCTACACCCGCCTTGAGAAGAATGTAACCAATATGTTTTTTTAACTTACACAAGTTCAATAATTGATACTTATATTGTGAGTATACACATATATTATCCATTGTGTAGGAGGCGACTTAGGGACTAGGGGTAAATATAATCTGGTCTGGGCTAGCAACTGTCACCAATGTTCCAAATAACATCGCAACCCCATCGAATGATGCCTATCCCGTTGAGGACGTAAAAGCGTGAATATAGGTATGTACAAACAATTGAAATTCGACGTAGCTCAGTTGTTTGGGGCATGGCTCTGTATCAGTGGGTACAGGGTTCAAATCCCGCTTGAGCATGTACCAATGGAAATAAAGTTTAATGAATATCTATGTAGATTTTCGTAATAAAAAACACATTTACGAATTGCATCGAATTATACGGCGAGGGAAAACATCGTGAGGAAACCTACCTGTTTGTCGAACAGATAGTTTGTGCTTGTAAATGGCGACATGGCTTACCACCTGTCACATTGAGTACTGACTGGTCAACACATGGGTTCGAGGTGTCCATAGAATTACTACCTTCGCAATTGCGGAGATCAGCGTTGCGTTTGCCACCAAACGTAACACACCCAGCTGAATTAGAACCTTTTTGCTGCGACAATAACATGCACAAGCTATACCTCCTAGTTTGTAAGTTTGATTTGTAAAATATTTGTATTGTGTATGTTTTTGTAGCTGTAAATAAATGCTTTATTATTATTATTAGATGGAAACCTGAACCTCTGAACCCCGCAAGGGTTAATGGTCGTGAATGCGTTTGTCTTTTCCAAACAATATAAGTACCTTTCTTTTCATGGAGGATTGGCGTTGTGGGCTTTGGCCTGCAACATATGCTGAGCCTGGGCCCTTTCACAGTGACAGTGCAGTTTCTTGTCAATTGTAATAATTGTAAATGTAAATGTTTTGTACCTGTGCTGTTTTTATGAATAAATTTTTTTTCTTTCTTTCTTTTCTATTTCCTAGTTGATACAACTGTGTGACGGTCTCTTAGCTTCCGGGGCTGAGGCGGAGTGTATAGCAGGCTTAAAGAGAGTGGCGGTGAAGGTATTCTCGAACCAGGGTTCGGTGCTCGGGAGATCACAGCAGCAACAGACTGCGGCGGCACGTGAGGTCCTCTTCGCTATCATCATGAAGACTGTTTGCACGGTTAAGGTGAGCAGATATATGGATTTGTGTAAAAAGTCTAATCGTATTCGTACAAAAATATCAAAATCGTACAAATAAATAGTAATAATATCTGGACATTATTACACCAATTGAACTAGCCTCTTGCTAAGTACGTTTAAGACTTGTGTTAAGGGTACTAGTCGACGTAAATTTAATAAATATATACTTATTATATATAGATATATGTAGCATATATAATCAACGACCAAACTGGAAAGAAGAAGAAAAGCATAGTTCTTAACTCTGCCTCCACTGGGAATCGAACCCGGGACCTCACGATTAGCATTCAGGCGTCGAACCGATCGCGCCACGGAGGTCGTCAATTTAACTAGCTAAATAGTAAAATAGTATTAAGCTGAATAGTATTTACTAAATCTACATACGATGCAATAAAGGTTGACCTTCTAAGCGAGCGTTATGTTGGTATATGGCCACCCGATATCTACGTTTTATCTCGTAATCAACATCTAACGTGCCAGGTCGTAAACCATGACATATATTTCTTTAATATAAGTTGTCTGTAGAAATACGGTGTAGCACAATTGATTGATTGTTGATTCTGTATCAGTGTGTTCAGGGTTCAAATCTCGCTTGAGCATGTAGCAATGGAAATGAAGATTATTGAACGTGCCAGGTCGTAAACCATGACATATATTTCTTAAATTTATGTTGTTTTTAATAATTTGGTGTAGCTCAGTTGTTTGATTCTTGATTCTGCATCTAGTGTGTTCAGGGTTCGAATTTCGCCTGAGCAAGTACCAATGGAAACAAATTTTAATGAATTTCTACGTCCATTTTCGTAATAAAAATACATTTGCGAAATGCACCGATTACTACAGTGAGGAAAAATATATTGAGGAAACCTACCCGTTCCCAGAAAATGCAATAGGTAGTGCTTATAAATGGCGACATGGCTTACCACCTGTTACATTGGGTACTGACTATCTGGTCGACACATGGGTTCAAGGTGACATAGAATTACGACCTTTGCAATTGCGGATATGGACACCTGAAACTCTGATTATCCCGCAAGGGTTAACGGTCGTGAACGCTTTTGTCTTTTTATATTATATTTCGACTATAAATATATTTTCAATTTCTTACAGACTCTCAACCTAACAAGAACAATACTAATGTTATCGATGGACCAAACAGAAAACTATAGACGCTGGTCGCAATTAGCTCTAGACACGCTATATCCAGCGCTAATCAAGAACCAAGTACATTTAGAACAGAGAGAAGGAGTAAAAGCGCTAGAAGCGTTGCTGGATGCGGTGAATAGCGATGTTTTGCTAGAACAATCAAGACTCGAAATGATTTTTAAGATTTTGTTCCGAGCTCCGCCGGATCAAGTGAGTGTTAATATTTCGTACATAGTTATATATTCACGTTCTTTAATCTCTTTGGGGCGGACAGAACCTCGAAGATAAAGTATCTCCTTGGTCACTTTATGGGATTGTGATGGCATCAAGAACATTGATGACCTCGTTTACCATCTTCTTGGTCTCTTTATGGAGTTGTAATGGCATCAATAACATTGATGACAGGTGACTAGCCCATCACCCAATAGATTTAATTTATTGATCTAATATTTGATTTATTTGAATGAAATGTAATTTTATGTATTGTGTATTATGTAATCAAATTATTGTCTTTGAATTCTATTGTATGTTGAATATTGTATGTAATTGATGTGGATGTCTCAATAAAGATATTATTATTATTAGTTAATATAATTTCATATGCTAGAACGGTATTGGGCTAGAAACGTTTCACCAATATTTCATAAAATGCTAAAGGTAACTGGGGAGATATTATCTGGACAATATCGAGGTTCTGTTCATATGGTAAGGGATAAAAAGATGTTAGTATATATGTATTTGTTATATAACATATGGTCAATCTAATAACCATTTATTTACAGGCATCATCACCTTTGAAAACGAAACTCCGTTACCTAGCAACGGTGTCAATATTGCTCAAAAAAGTCGTGGCTAGAATACCAGAAACCGAATTGATTTTAACCATAAACAACATCAAATCGACTCAGGTGTCACCACAAGCGCTGTTTTTCAATGTCCAAACAGATATAGATCCTCTAAACGTGGTCAATATAAACGAAAACTGCGCTAGTTTGCCGTCAGATGTCGTTTTGTCGCGTTTTCTTTTCCGTTGTCTGACGTATGTCATTTTGGAAGTTGACAGCTGTCAGAATGGGGAGGTGACCGGAGTTTTGGACTTTACGAGTAGTGGAAATAAGGACGAGAGTCGCAAGTTGCTGTATTGTATCTGCGTGAACCTTGTTTGCCAGGTCAAACATATGTTGGAGTTAAAAGGTACGTGTGTATATTTTGACTGGTTGATTAGTTTTTAATAAAACAGTAATAGCTTATATTATTCAAGTGTTAATAGTCCTTTTTAATATTAATAATATTAACTCAATTTTTCATGTACAAAATTCACATTTTTAAAATTTATTATTGTGTTTTTTGTCATGTTATTAATTTAATTTTCCTTTTCCTTTTTTATTATGTCATAATGTAACTTAGAAATTCATTTATAATTTTCCTAATAAAATTATCCCTTTAGTTTCAATTTGTTGTTAGTTTATAGCAATTATCTACCGACCGGTTGGTTGCCATAGTTTAGTTATATATTATACCATTAAACAACATGAATAATATTTTTTGAATTCAGCATGAATGAATTAGCCAACGAATGAATGACTTAATGAACGAATGACTGACATTTTAGACCAACCTCACTCCAATTTATTTTCCAGACGGCTGCAAATTTCCCTTAACAGCGCAAACGGCTCAAAACCTTTTAAACAACGAACAAAGTGGTCTCAACACTGGTCTGTACACCCCAGAAGAAAATATCCCGTTGGAACTTCTCAATATGATCTGTTTGAGGGCTGCCCACAAGATTCCGTTGCTGACTGTACATTGGTCGCATTTGCTCATTCGGTAAGTGTGGACATACATACATATTACGCCTGATTACCTATAGAGGGGTAGATAGAGATCACTCATCCACTTTCGCTTTATTGACAATCATACATTTTCTTATACACACTCGGTGATTGTAAGTAATTCTAACGTCACAAAATGTATTAATTACGGCGAGAGAAATAATTAGATATGTTACTTATAACAGTTGTTGGGTTAATGGTTAGTGTTTTTAAATGGCGACACGTTTTATTAATTTGTCATATTAGCACTATGTATGTGCTGACTAATATCATAACATATGGATTTGAGGTGGCCATAGATTCGCTAACTGCGCAATTGTAGTTTAATTAAACTATTTTTTTTCTTATGAAATATTTTCAATAAGTGTTTTTTATATTTATTTTAAATAAATGATACTTAAAGGAAAAAAAGAAAGAAAAAACATTGTATACTTGTGATATGTAATAAAGAATTACAATTTAATTTAGGAATATCCGATTTACAAACACTTAGTGCCATCACGTACATACATACACGGCCATTTCCGTGTAAAGGGGTACACAGTAATCACGGATCCCCACATGTCCATTTCCTGTAGAGGAATAGGCAGAGATCACTCCCTATTTGTCCCGATCCTGACAGGCCACTTTCGCTTCATTGATACTCATACACCTCCTCATACACACTCGGTGGTTAAAGTCACTTCTTATATTGTTTAATATTATTGTTCCCAGGCTAAGATTTATCGAGCAGAAGTACTGGCAACACCTGTTAGGCTTCGTGAGGGACAACGTGCTGTCTCCAGTCACTTCTAACAAGGTGCGAATGGACCGGGATTTGCTGCAGGTTGGATGCTTCATGGCCTACTGTGAATACTTTGTAAGTATGCCTATGTAGTTTCGTGATTAATAAGAAACGGGACTTACCTTTATTAACCCGACTAATAAAACTTACGCGATAAGGCCCGTGTGTTATTATATCACGAGTATAAATCGCGAATCTCTAAAAACTATGTAGTTTCGTGTAGCTAAAAAAAAAGTTTTTTTTGGTTTCCTCACGATGTTTTCCCTCACCGTCGAAATAATGTGTTTTGTATCCATTCTTTTGACAATCCAGTACGGTGCGGGAATAATAAATTATGTGTGATAGATAATAATTGTAGTTATAATTATATGCTCAAATGAATGTAAGAGAAAGTATCTTCACATTAACGTCATCCATAGCCTAAATAAGTTTATTTATTTATATTTTTATCTATTACAGGTAGAAAACAACCCTAACGAAGCAGTACACTTAAGCTGTCTCCTGATCAACCGCGTCCACATTTTATGCAGTTATTACAAAGAGAGGGTAGTTCGTAATCTAGTGGACATGGTACAGACGGAGCCCGGTGCTTCTGTCTTGCTGTTGCAGGCGATCGCCGCTAGATGTCAGTCTAGTTTGAAGGTGAGAATTTAGCCTATTATGAATTCGTCATATATATATATATATATACAGTGCTAGCTGGGACTTAAAAAGAATGATTGATATTCTTCCCGGCATGTCTATTGGGCGATAGGTTAGCAAACTATCACCTATGTTCTATGTGATATAACAACTACCATATTATGCTAATAAGTGACCAAGGAGATGTTGTTGCCGCCAGGGTTCTGTCTACACCTAAAGGGATTAAAGGACGTGAATGTATTGGACTATTATAAACACTGTTACGACTTTAACACATCATAGGGATAATAGTTGCTAGTTTTTCTTTCGGCTTAGCTAGCACGGGATAGTCCTATAGTCCAAATAGTCACATATATGTACAATAACTTTCATTAATATGACGACCTCCGTGGCGCGATTGGTAAAGCACCTGACCGCTAATCGTGAGGTCCCGGGTTTGATTCCCGATAGAGGCAGAGTTAAGAACTACGCTTTTCTTCTGCTTTCAAGTCCTGTTGTTGATCATATATGCTATATATCGCACATCCGCTAATATAGTGTCATAAATCAAAATCTTTCAAATTTTAAAAAAGTAAGCCACTGTTGTTAAAATTTCATGTATTTTATTCTACAAAAACACCACATTTCTAGTTCCACAAAAAACCCTCCAAATGGCGTTGTGATGGTTATAATATTATAGAAGATTGTCCCCCGCCCTTCCTCAAACAGTGTTACATTTCGCTTTGTGCAAGCAACAACTCGAAAAGATACAGTGTTTTTCCTACCTATTTATCATACAAGACAATCATAAGTCAAAATATAGAAAAATCTATGCAAAAAATATTAGACATTTTGTCATAATTTAGTGTTATAACTCAAAATTGTTAACCTAATTATGACAAAATGTCTAATATCTTTTCTAAAAAAGTGTCATAAATGTAGTTTAGACGGCTTTTTATTTAATTTATTATTAAAAACTAAAGAGTACGTTAAAAACTGATTCTAGTAATGTAAGGCAAGTTACTGGTTAATAAAGATTTATATTATAAATAAGTTGTTTTTTTTTTAAACACGTTTTTGCCTGTACTGAAAAAACATGATTTTTGAGTTATGATAGTATTTTAGCGGGTGTGCGATATGTATTTATCTATATATAATAGGTATATATTTCTTGATTATACGTTGAGTAGTACCCTTAACACAAGTTTTAAATGAACTTACCAAAGGGCTAGTACAATTGGTGTAATAGTGTCCTAAATATTACATTATTATATATCCATAGGGTGATTTTGGAATGAATGCCTTGGAGATCCTGTGGAAATGCCACGAGAGCCTCTCTGGGGCGCTGGTGTTCTTCACCTGCCGCGTCCTGGGGAAACTGGAGCCGGCCTTGGCCAAGAGGTGAGTGGTTACTAGTCCTTCGCTCTTATAATAATATTATGTAGAACAATATATACACGAGCGGTGAAAATAACCTTGAGTTTAAAACTATATATAAAACAGGTCTGTGATTCCTAGTTTGTGTAAAGTTCGGGAAGAGTTCTTATTTTACAGTGGCTAACGGTGAGGGAAAACATCGTGAGGAAACCTCGGGATGGGATATAACAGTGCCTATATACGACGATACGGTTAACTACCTATCACGTTGGGTGCTTTCCCTCTAGTGAAACGCGGGCTTGGACTGACTCATACCTAACATGCCTTCAAAATTTTGAAGATACGTACTCAAGCCTCTTATTACGCCGCCACAATAAAAAACCCAAGTCGTGAAACGTATGTTTATGTCGAACATTCATTCATTTCTTCTAGTGAAAACTTTACGTCCCGTGGCCAAAGACTTTAAAACATAGACATGACCCAAGTTCCTGTAAAAAGATAGCATGTATATTATAGGTTATGTTAGGTTAGTATAAATATAAAATCTTTTTTTCAGATTCGTCGACCTAGCGAAGCAAAGATGCAAAATGGTACAGATTCTCTCTTTTGAAGAGATAAGGAAACAGTTCACCAAAGAGGATTTACAAGTGGCCCTAGAGATACTGCTTAGGGATAAGATGCATGTTCGGTAAGATATATACATATATACACGAGCCTTATACGCTTTAAATTATGGGTATAAATCATGAGTACATATTTTAACGGTAAATGAGATTTGTTTTTGTTTCATACATACATACATATCACACCTGTCTCCCTGTACAGGGGATAGGGAGAGATTATGAATCTCCATTTGTCTCGATCCTGACAAACCGCTTGCACTTCATTGACACTCATACACAGTCGGCGGTTATAAGTAGTTCTAACGTAACTGTTTTTCAATATAGCGTCTATCTGACTGTCATATGTCTTTTTGGGCCACTTCGCCCACATATATTCTTTTTGTCAATCTACTATCATTCATCCGCATAACATGTCCAAACCATTAAAGCATGCCCTTTTAATCTCAGTCACTAAATCTTCTTTCAAACCGCAACCTTCCCTCATCACACTTTTTTTAATTCTATCATTTAATGTCATGCTTCTCAGTAACAGCATTGCGATGGCATTGATTCTTACTATGTATCAATAGTATTGTTATGTATCTAATTTTCTTTTTCCAGCTACCCTCATTTAGTGAACGAGCTAAATGCTCTCGCCTCGACAGTCTTCGATTTGTCCCCATTGACCTCCTGCCAAGATGGGCCTGTGACCCCACAAGCCTTATTGTCTACGAAGGTAGACAGAGATTGGTTGATCGAGTTCATTAAGAATCGGTGAGTTTGTGTTAGAGTAGTAAATGAGTGCTTTACATGCTTTTCAGGATATATAAGTCTAACATACATACACATCATGCCTGATTCCCTGTAGAGGGGTATTCAGAGATTATAGATCACCAGCTTTCCCGCGATACAATTCTTGTGGTTTCAAAATTTCTTTGGTCACTCTTAGGATCAAAAAGTTGTGATAATGCAATATTGGTGACAAATTGATAGCCCATCGCTCAATAGATTCCTTTTTTATCTCTTGTTGTTTTCTACGATAAATCGGGATATAAGGCAGCTAGTTAGCATTCTTTTTACGTCCCAGACTAGCACCGGACTGTTGTATCGATTAACCGCTATCATTATTAATATGATTGTAAAATTCATGGTAGTTTTGCAATACGCCAAAACAATATATTAAAATTTTATTTTATTTATAGGTGTGCGAAAAACATCTATTCAACAGATGAAGTTGAGATACGACTTACATTAGCAGAACTGCTGTCAAACTTGACAGCTGAAGAATTGTCAACTGTCTACGTCAGTCAAGAGTTTGACAGAAGAATCCTAAGCTCATGTTTCCAATTGGCAACAAATAAGTATTTGAAAGAGTTTACAACAATAGTATCGACTTACGAAGCGCAGGAAGCAGAAAGAGACAGAATTAGGTTTCAAAGGAACGCTAAAAAGAGAGAGGAAACACCAGTCGATAGTAATAAATTGAATCTTGTTAACAACTTGCATGTTTTTAAGAAGAGTGATAAGGAATGTAAATCGCAGTTCTTTATTCCCATGTCTGATAACAAGGAAGAAGGTTTTGGTGATTTGAAACTGACTGATGATAACACTGATATTGAACCACCGATTCTGCCGCCTTTGTATTCGGTAACCATGGCAACGTTTGACAGATATCTAAGTGATATTGTCAACCTTTTCCCTAAGCAAAGCCAACCTAGCCAGTTAGAATCCTTAGATTTGACGGCAAATTCCATAGATGAATATACGATGATATGTCACAGAATATTTGAAGAAAACTCGTTTTATCAAGATTTTGTTACACTGCACACAGTTTTAGCAGGTTTTCTATCGAATTTGGCAAGAATTATGTCGTTTTTCGAAGAGATTGACTGCGATTTGTACGACAAATACATAGAAGATATCCTGCCTAGTAATCTGGTTACAAACATTGCCTCATTTAGTTTGATTTCTTTGCAATATATGTCTTATTTGATAAGGAACAAGAGTGCTGTAGAAACTCCGGTCAGTCAAGATATGTCGTTCCGAGTAGAAGCGACTGTAGAACAAAGGATAATCATAGATAAAGTGATGTTTTTGTCTATGGAAAATGTTTCAAAAGCTTTAAGTGTAACGGAGATTTGGTCGTCGCTAAATATTAGTAAAAATGGGAATGTAATTCAGTCTGCAATCAGTTGCTTTTATGGAATCGTTGAGTATTTTGTTAAGGTAAGTTTTATTGTGAAATAAATGACGTCATTTTCTTAGTTTTAAAATAATTATAAGTCGTTTGCGTAACGAGATCGATATTAATTTCTACACTCTCATTTTTTATAGTGATTTTCTTTAACGTAGTGAAGAAAAATATACCGAGGAAGCCTGCCTATTCCTTAATAATTAGCGAATATATATTCTAATTACACTAGTAGTTTTAATATAGGCATAAAACTTTATAATATCATAAATGGACTTCTGAATGACCTGCTAGAGATAGCACATATGTACATACATATATATTCACGTCCTTTATTGCCTTTTCAGGAGGATACAGAACTTTGGAGATGTAATATCTCCTAGTTCACTTTTTAGCATAAATATTGGAGTCGCGATGTCATAATTGAATGCCCATCGCCCAATAAATTCTATTTACCACATTCCCTGAGTCACCTACGTCATGCCGGTCAAAACGGCAGCTAGTTTACATTCTTTTTACGTTCCAGACTACCACAATACAGATAGATATAGCAAACAATTCCTCACTTATAATTGTATTTAACCTTATTATTTTCATTTCAGGATACGAAACCACTTAAACTGAATAGTTACATCGGGTTCGAAGGACCAAAAACCAACTTTGGTGTAGTCTGTGATAAGCTTTTGTCTCTCATAGAGTATTGGGAAGAGAATTTCTATAAACCGCAATTGTTTAGGAGTGACTATATAATGCGTGATAGCCTGAGGAAGCCTGCAGAAAGGCTCTTAGTTGGGTTAGCAAGGTGAGTGAACTATACTTTTGAATGAACGAAACTTGGAAGTTGTTTAATTTATTTAAAGACAATTTGTCCGTAATAGTATTTCAATTTAGGAAAACATTTATTTATGACTTAATTTTTATTTATAACAGATTTTTATTGTGCATCTCACTAAATGATAATATTTTTAACAGAGTACATCACTTTTACAATAATCCGACCAATTTAAAGCGCCATTTCCTGGTGAATGTTGTCTATTAGAATCGTAATATTTCATTTTAGTGGATTATATAGTTTCGTCGGCTGTAAAACCGGGCCTATTAGAATGGACCACGAACCAAATATGAAGAGGACCCGGCGTAAGGAGCGGTCCCCGTTACGCGGTGCGGAGTCCAAATGGCGTGTTTTAATTGGTGCGGAGTCTAAAAATGTGTAGTAGAAAGAATATACCTGATTTAATTGGCCGATGCGGTATTTTGATTGGTTGTAATATCTCCCCTCCATCTCGCGTACCTCGTTCCACCCCGCGTAATGCCACGCTAGTTTCCATACAAATATTGCGTAAGGCCCACTCCTCTTATTAATTACTCCATAGAATGAACCTACTATAATAGTCTGTTCTTTTCCAGATTTGATATAGTCAGCAGTATAGCTTTGATACCGCCCCTGGCTTGGGCGGGCGGCGGGGAATTCTCGTCCAAAACCGAAATGGACCATAAGGCTGAACTTCCCATGCAGGCTTTGCAAGATATGGATGTGTTAGAAGCCTTTCTCTTCAGGTAAGAAGCGTAAGAGGTAACTTAGGGATTGCGGGTTTTTATAGGCTTTTGTATCGTCATTAATATTTCTAATAAAAATTATTATTACACAGTTTATTACAGGTAATAAAATAAAATTTATTTATTTGTTTTTAACATCAATGTTGGATGATAAATGATTACTTGATTCAACTGAATGCAGTAGAAAAGGCAATCTGTTGTTCATACTAATAAGAAATTAAATCGTATCTTTTCATTAGCAAAACTCGTGTCCATAGTATGTCTTATAATAGTTTTTATTATTGTTCATAATTTTATATACAATCCAAATGGATTCCCTTTAATAAATAATTATTATTGTAGCTTTGGTGGTCTTTAACTTTATGCCGGGAACAAAACCACCTACAAATCTAAATGACACTCAATTTACGGCTATAACTTCGTCTACACGTATATTTTCACATTCATACATATATTCTCACATCTACGTTCCTAACGGGATATGCAGAAACTATCGATCGCCACCTATAACTATGCTGACACATCTCTTACTTCACTCACACCCATTAACCTTCTCATACATGCTCTTCTGTTCTTCACTACGTACACCTTTGAGAAGAATATGTTATTGAACCTACATTCTTCTTTTTCTTACTTCCAGAGTAAACCTAATCGGTTGGACATCAAAGAAGCACTTTGAAGAGATATGGGTGGCCCTACTCTCGGCTTTGCAAGGGAATGGCAGTCATTGGGCTGTCAGAGGCTTGGCCCAGTTACTCATGAGTAGCCTGCCCAACGGAGTCGGTGGCATGGCCAGAGGCGATGGCATGGTACCCCCTAGTTATTATGAGAAGTGAGTGGTAGTTTATTTATCATATTTATCGTAAACAAATACATAGTCCTTCTCTGGTTCAAATCCAATACGGTGTGCATGCATATATATATACACATACATACATGCAGGTTCTTTTATCCCTCTCGGGGTGTACAGAATCTCGTTAACTAACAATTTGTATGTACATACAAGTTACGTGTATTTTTTTTATGGAGAAAAGAATTTAGTTGATGATTTTGCACCTACGGCATTTATGTTGATTTTTTAAGTCTCATTGAATAAAGATACACAGAAGTCATGTTTAAAAGAAGGCATATGAATCTCATTGTCTTTAATTTAACACGTATTTATGTGGGCAAATGTTTTGACTTTCAATGACTATACTGTACTTGTATTTATGTTGAATAAAAACATTTGACTTTGACTTTATAACATTAACTTCTATGTGTGCTTACGTGTGTGTATGTGTGTTTAACATAGATATATGTTTCAGTATCCATCGCCTGAAAAGCATATTGATTGGCACCCATCTGTATGAAGCGCAGTTCAATGATGAAAGCTTAGAACAAATACCCCTTTTCGGGGGAGACAGCGTGTGTTGTAGAAGACTGAACACAGAGTTCCTAAAGTTAGCTGCTGGTAAGTATATATTTAATACCATAGTTAATTTATTCCCGTTCCGTTTTAGTCTGGGACGTAAAAAGAATGTTAACTGGCTGCTGTTCTTCCTAGCTGCTCTTATTCTAAGCTTGTTATAAAAGGCGACCAAGAGACTAGGGGTCAATGGAATCTATTAAGCGATAGATTAACATTATTTAAGGAGTAGGTCTGTCAGGATCGGGACAAATGGGGATTCGTGATTTCTGCCTACCCCTCTACAGGGAATCAGGCGTGATGAGTATGTTTGTATTTGTGTTAAGGAGTAGGTAACCGAGGACATATAACGTCTCCAATATTATAACCAATTTATAAGGACGTGATTTAATTATGTAAATTAGATTAAATTGAAAAACAGAAAAAAATATGACACACATTATACATATAAAAATGAATGCAGTGTAGGAGCAGTATAAGGTATTGTGTCAGTAGGACCTGTGCCATGCAAGAAAGCAGCATCATGGGAGACGACTAAGGTCTATAGGTATATGGAATCTATTGGTCAATAGGATGAGCATGTCCAATAGACGCCATATTGCAAAAGCCGTAAGAAGCAACGATAACCGCTGACTGTGTACGAGTATGTGTATGAGTGTCAATGAAGCTAAAGTGGTTTTGAAAGCATCGGGACAGATGGGGATCCTTGATCTCAGTTTTATCTCTACAGGGCATCGGGCATGATGTGTAAGTATGTATATATGTATAAGAAAATAGTGACGTCATCATGGACCCTCGATTTGACCAATGAGACGTGACAATGACGTTGTCTGCGATTGGTCAATATGACTTTTCTCATTTACTCACGTCTCATTGGCCAGTTTATGTATTAATACCCTACTTTTCCCTTTCAGAAATAACAGAAGATGCGTCGTTCAAAGTGAAGCAGTCTTTGAAGAGACTGCGACGTAGACAGCTGATCGACGCCAACAGCTGTCTGCAACTGCTCATGGATGTAGCGAACGAGATGCTCGAGCCTAAGGTAGCATACCATCAATCAGCCTATGTTAGTCCACTGCTGGACGTAGGCCTCCCCAAGGTTACGCCACAAAACACGATCACTCGTGGCCCTCAGCCAACCACTACCAGCGACCTTTTTCAGGTCATCGGTCTATCTAGAATACAAACAGTGTATATATAAACTAATAACTAGTAAGGCGACATTCACATATATTGATGAGGTCTTTAATCATTTTGTTTACTATTCAATCAATCAATCAATCAGCCTGTATTAGTCCACTGCTGGACGTAGGCCTCCCCAAGGGTACGCCACAAAAGACGATCTTTCGTGGCCCTCATCCAGCCACTACCAGCAACCTTCTTGAGGTCATCGATCCACCTGGCAGGGGGGCGACCTACACTACGTTTGCCGAGACGTGACCTCCACTCAAGAACCGCTTTACTCCAGCGGTCGTCGGTTCTACGACAGACGTGACCGGCCCACTGCCACTTCAGCTTACAACAGCGATAGACTATGTCTATCACCTTGGTTCTTTGCCGGATAATCTCGTTCCGGACTCTGCCCCAGACGAACGAGATACCCAGCATTGAACGTTCCATTGCTCGCTGAGCGACATGTAGTCGGTGGGCTAGCCCGACTGTCATGTTCCACGTCTCGGATCCGTATGTCATTACGGGTAAGACACACTGGTTATAAACCCTGGTTTTTAGGCACTGCGGTAGTGGCGACGAGAAGATGTGACGCAACTTCCCAAATGCTGCCCAGCCCAGCTGCACTCTTCTGGAAATCTCCCGCTCGAAACTGTCTCTACCCAACTGCAATACTTGGCCCAGGTAGACATATTCCTGGACAGTTTCGAGCGCCTCTCCATTGATCGCAATCGGCTCCGGGACCACAAGTTCATTGAACATGACCTTGTCTTCTCGTCTTGTCCAAGTTCATCCGGAGACCGACTGACCGTGAGGCAGCGTTCAAACTGTGCAGCATTTCCTGCAGATCCTGCAGCGACTCCACCATCAAGACAATGTCATCAGCGAAGCGAAGGTGCGTGAGGTATCTGCCATTGACATTGATACCCATCCCAGTCCAATCCAGAGTTTTGAAGAGCTCCATCAGTGCGTTTGAGAACAGTTTTGGGGAGATAACATCCCCCTGTCTCACTCCTCTGAGCAACTGTATAGGACTCGTGCTTTGGTTTTGGACTTGAACAGATATCGTTGCCATACTATATAGGCTCCTCAGCACCTGCACATATCGCCAATCGATCTGGCATCGCTGCAGTGATTCCAGAACAGCCCAGATCTCGACCGAGTCGAAGGCCTTCTCGTAGTCCACGAAGGCAAGACACAGAGGCCGGTTATACTCATGGGACTTCTGTATAACCTGCCGCACCGTGTGAATGTGGTCTACGGTACTATAGCCTTTTCGAAATCCGGCCTGCTCCGGCGGCTGGAAGGCGTCAAATCTTAAGGCGAGACGATTCGTAAGCACCCTCGAAAACAACTTGTAGACGTGGCTTAGGAGCGCGATTGGTCTATAATTCTTCAGTAGGGCCTTGTCGCCCTTTTTGAAAAATAAGGCCACTACGCTCCCACTCCACGCCTTCGGAGTAGTCCCATTGGCTATGACGGAATTAAACAAATCCTTGAGCCTCTCCAGGAGCGGAGATCCTCCCGCCCTGAGAAGCTCAGAGGTGATTCCGTCCTCGCCGGGAGCCTTCACATTACTAAGTTGTCTGAAAGCATTCCCAACCTCGTCTACGTCCACGAGTGGGAGATCGTCTGTGAAACGGCGCACCAATGCAGCCCTTGGGTCCCTCGTATCGGGTGGGGGCCTCGTGGCATGCGAGGCGTATAAACGGCCGTAGAAGCTCTCAACCTCGGCCAGAATCCCTGGAATTGAGGTGACGGTCTTGCCCTCTGAGGTTTTCAGCTTCGTCAGACCAGATCGACCCATTCTTTTATTGAAGACTTTAGACCCCCGATTGTTTACTACTTGTTTACTATTACCGCAACTATATTTGCAACTCGCCAAATGACGGCATAACATGTTGAGACTACTATCATTTTAATGCCTATTTGTAGACATGTTATACAAATAAATGATCTTTGTTAATGTATGTTTCTGTGGCAACCTTTAGGCCCACAGAGCAAGAAAAAACTTAAGTTATAATGAAATTATCATACATACCACAGATGGCGCCAGCACAAAAACCACTTAAAATATCTAACGGAAACAAGATATATACGAATTTCCAACTCAGACCATTAGCCTGGACGAACATACCCAGATAAGAAGCTTCCTCTTTTAACTTCCTCTTTTCCTCTACGCAGTTTATCCTACATTACCATTTACCTTTTCAGGCGGAGACCGGCCTAGCCACTCGCGCTGCATTGCTGGCTTGCCTCCTATCTTGTTCGTCTTTATTCTGTTCCGTCGGGCAATGGTGCGCGTTCGCCCACCAAGTGTCCGCGGTGGCGGTCGCTCAACCCAACCCGGCTGAAGCGGCTACCCTGCTCAGCAGTCTGGGTAGCTGTTTGGCTATGTTGCATGACGTGGAGGGACTTACTGTAAGTATGAAAATGTATTTGCGAAATATACCGAATACTACCTGTTACCCAAAAAGGTAAAAGTGAGTGCTTTTAATTGGCGACTTGGCTTACCACCTGATACATTTAGTATCTGGTGAACACGTGGATTAGAGATGGTCATAGATTACTACCTCCGCGATTGCTTTCTTGCATCTTTCTTTAAATGACGTTCGTAATTTCCTAAAGGGTTACGTAATTATTTCTTGGAATGTTGCTTATTTAGCTTTTCAGTGACGGTCTTAATTTCTGCCAAAGGTTATTTAATTGTAACAGTTTGGTTCTATACATCATTATTTTGTCTTACTAAATACAGTACTTAAACCAAGCCCGCTAGAAAATGAACTACAATTTAACTAAATCTATTTACATTCTTTCATATTAAAACACCTTTAAAACACACTTTAAAAAAAGATATTTATGATCCTTACATTGAATAAATACAACTATAATTTCATATAATATCACAGCAAGAACTGTCAACGGTACATCAGAAGCTTTTAAAATCTCTGACGTCACACGCGGCGCCCGTCCGTCAGGCGGCCATCTTGGGCTGCCTGCAACAGCTGCGTGACGTCACGGCGACATCTAGCGACGGCGGCTGCGAACTAATCACGCAACTCAACGTCACCGTCACACAGTACTTGGTGGCTAATAAACGGTAGGTATATTGTTAAGAGATTCGCCATTTTTATATACTGTTTTTATTTTATAAGAAAGCTAACTAGGCGATACGATGTTAGGTAACAAATGTAGTTTTTTTTAATAAAATCCCGTTTTCTTATAAAATAGGCACGTATGTCCATACAGGTTATGTTTATGAAAACAATATATTTTTTTCCTATGTTTACAGAAATATATAAATATACACAGGTTCTTTCAGGCAGAACAAAACCTTAGAGACATGAAAACATATTAGTTACTTATTAGGATGTATAATGGGGTTTTAATGTCGTATGTAATAGTGGTAAAAAGTTTCTAGCATATCCAATAGGTTCCATATACCCCTAGTCCCTTAGTCCCTACGACATGCCGGAAAGAAAGACAGCTATTCATTCTTTTTACGTCCCAGATTAAAACAGGACTATATTACCAAGGAGATACTAAGTCTCTAAAGTTCTATTCATCCTTACACCGTGTTTTATGCTTGCAGAATCTCCCTATACGAGCAGTGTCTATATTGGACAGTGCTGTTTGCGCTAGTGGAAAAAGGTCATAAGAACCTGATAAATATTGCAGTGGACTTTCTACTCAAGAATCCAAGACATTACTGTGCCGATCTTATTGTTAAAGCAAGTATATAGTTACTAGCGACCCGCTCCGGCTTTGCACGGGTATAAAATATATAGCCTACTCCACTATTTAATGGATGTTATTATACATATAAACCTACCTCTTGAATCACTCTATCTATTTAAAAAACCGCATCAAAATCCGTTGCGTAGTTTCAAAGATTTAAGCATACAAAGGGACATAGGGACAAAGAAAGCGACTTTGTTTTATACTATGTAGTGAAGTGAAACCTGTATTATTATTATAAAGAGGTAGGTTTAAAAATTTCTGATTGTGGTTAACTAATTTCCCTATGTATATATTACGTACAGTCAGCGCTAAAAGTGCAGTTCCAGTAACTTATTATAAGGTCTAAGTTTATAAGAACAAAAGAGAATATTTTACATTTTAAAACTGGCACCACTATGCATTGTCATGGCCACTATAAGTTCGCGTGCTTTGGATTAAAAAATATTGTTTTATGTTCTTATAAACGTAAACCTTATAAAAAGTTAGTGGGACTCCACTTTTAGTGACTGTACATATATCTTTATGTTTTGATATATTTTGTATGAAGGGGTAAACGAAACATATTAATTAACCCGTTAGATACATTATCAAGTGAAAAGTGGGTTTAATTTGCCATTACTTATACCGCAATTGTGAAGGTAACTGCCGCAAGGATATGAAATTTATTATTAATCATGATACGTGCTGATGTATTTATATGCATATTTATATTCAGAGTTTCTTGGCATTTCTTTGCTTGGCATTAGATTTATATTAATTTTATTATAGATTAACTAATTTAAATGACAATTGTTAAAGTGTAATTTTTTTTACTTTCAATAAGTGATTTCATGATCCTTATGTTGAATAAAAAGCATTTACTTACACTTCATATATGGATGAAAACATATGTTATTTAATTAACATGTTTGTTTTGATACAGGGAATAACAACAACTATAAAACTACAAGTTTTACCAAAGGATGTGAAGAATACAGTCATTGAAAAACTTCTACAAAACTCGAGCAAATATAGCGAAAAGCATTCCATACAAGTGTTGATGGTTCACCTCTTTTCTGGTATGTATAGTCACTTTACAAGTGGTCTGTCAGGATCGGAACAAAAGGGGATCCGTGATCTCTGCTTACCCCTCTACAGGGAATCAGGCGTGATGAACAGAACCTTCGAGACATGATGAGAATGATTATCTTTCTTTTGACAGCTATTAAGAATGGCATGTCGTAGGGACTAAGGGACTAGGGCTATATGGAATCTATTAACCGATAAGCTGGCTACCTGTCACTAATATTGTTTACGACATTAAAACCCCATTATACATCCTAATAAGTGACCAAGATGTTTCCATGTCTCTAAGGTTTTGTACACCCCGAAAGGAATTGAAGTACATGTATGTACTTTACAAGACAACGGGAGTTAGCGCGTATATTTTATAAACTAAGTATTACCTTAGTGTAGACGTGACTTGAGAAGCGTTAAAATGAGGGTAGACGGTGAATCTGATTGATCATTTCGGTGGAGGCGTAGACATCTTGCTCACATGTCAGACCCGTGACCATGGCTATTGCAACATGGCCGAAACGTCGGCTAACAAAGGTAATACTTTGTTTATAAAATAAACGCGATAATATTAATAATTAGAAACTATTACATCAATTAACTAATCCTTTGGTAAGTACATTTAAGACTTGTTAATCAACGTATATTTAAGAAGTATATACGTATTATATATAGATAAATACATATATAGCATATATAATCAACAACCAGACTAGAAAGCAGAAGAAAGTGTAGTTCTTAACTACCTCTTAACTCGAACCTGCGACCTCACGATTAGCGTTCAGGTGGTTTGATTGCTCCACGTTTTCTTGTAAAATAATTAATTCCCTTTACAGCAGACAACAAACTCCTGAGTCCAAAACTGACCAATGACGTATCAAACATGGATCCAGACGTCTTAATGTCTTCAATGGAGAGAATAACCCTCCTTTACAAGTCTTTAAGAGAAACCAAAAGCCCGTTATCCAAGCAAATTGTTAATACAGCTCTCAAGTACTTTTTAAGGGAAACTCTACCGCCTACCGCTACGCTAAGTCGAGTCGTGATAGAGTTTATAGAGGCGTGCAAGGTAGCACAGCGGGACAGGGACAGCATGAACGAGAGAGCGAGATGGATAGACACGGCTGTCGTGAGTGGGGATATTGTTTTTGAGGTAGGTATTTGATCCCTTTAATTTACGTAGTATTTCCGCGATTGCGGATATATACGCCGATTGCGGCTACGACGGTGTGGTTTGTGGTTGTGAATGTTTTTATTTATTTATGTATACGAGATAAATTTCGGGGTTGAACCACGGAGATCTTGATCTTTTGTCTCTTTTAGCATTCTTATCGGTTTTTTTATATGGAATATTGGTGACAGGTTGCTAGCCCATTGCCTAATAGATTCCTTAGTCCTTTAGGTCTTGTACTATATTCCGGTAAGAACGGCAGCTAGTTAGCGTTCTTTGTACGTCCCTGACTAGCAAGTAACATATATTACATGTACAATGTTTTAAATAAAAATTAATAATTGGTCCTTGCTAGCTGGGACGTAAAAAGAATGCTAACTAGCTGCCGTTCTTCTGGGCATGTCATAGGATGCCATTGAAGAACTAGGTGTATGTAGAATCTATTAGGCGATCAATTAGCAACCTGTCACATTCATGCTAAACAGTGACTTAGGAGATATTACATCTCCGAAGTTCTGTCCACCCCGAGAGGACGTGAATGTATGTATAATAATAATAATTGGACATCATTACACCAATTGAACTAGCCCCATGGTAAGTACATTTAAGACTTGTGTTAAGGATACTAGTCAACGTAAAAATTTAAGAAATATATACATATTATATATATAGATAAATACATATATAGCATATATAATCAACGACCAGACTGGAAAGCAGTAGAAAGCGTAGTTCTTAACTCTACCTCCACCGGGAATCGAACCCGGGACCTCACGATTAGCGTTCAGGCGTCTAACCGATTGCGCCATGGAGGTCGTCAATAAGGATGCATATGTAGTAAAAATTATGACTTAAGATTGTATTATTGAGTTAATGTCAATTTGACTAACTATCTTTATTATTGTCAACGAAACAAGATGGTTGTTGAGAAATTAAAATAAAACCTTATCTTACAAAAACATGTGCATTGATAACAAATTCCTAAGTACGATAAACATTTATGATTATGATGAGATGTCCCGTGCTAACCTAGGACGCAAACTAGCTGCCATTCTTCCCAGCATGTCGTAAGAAGGGACTAGGGGTCAATGAAAACTGTTGGGCTATGGGCTAGCAACCTGTCACCAATGTTTCATATACTACCACAACCCCAATATTCATGCTAAAAAGTGACCTACGAGATATTATCGGCTCCAAGGTTCTGTCCACCCCGAAAGGGGATTAGAGGACGTAAATATGTGTGTATGTATGTTGCCTGCACACCATATTAGTTCAAATCTGTAAGGGAGTGTATGTTGTCATAAAATATATGAATCATCACATCACTCATCTCTCTCGGCAATCGAAAAAACGACAGCCAGTTAAAGTCAAAGTCAAGTTTTTATTCAACATAAGTACAAGTACAGTACATTCATTGAAAGTCAAACATTTGCCTGACACTGGTTGTCTCTTGGTATTGAAATTCTACCGTTGGTTCGGAAGCCCTGGCTCGGAGAAGAACCAATAAGAAACTCCGGCTTTCAGGATTTTTGCCCAGTGCCAGTTACAAAAACAAATTATAAAGAAACATAAAATTATCTTTGTACATATAGCTTAGATGCACTCATTGCCAACCCTGAGCATCGACAAGGTAGTCTCCGACCGCGTAGTAAGCGCCCCTACTAGCATTCTATTTACGTCCCACTCCGCACTATTTTATATTTATTTATTTATTACAGGTCTTCCAAACATCGCTATCTCAAAACCAACTGCCAGTTCTAAGCGGATGGATATTCGAAGCTCTCTGCCATTTAGTCAAAGGAAACTTGTCAGACGATTTTGTACCTTATTCCCTGGTATTACTACTAGCGTCTGCCAGTTCTAACCCTGCCATTAGGGATCTTAGACCTATGGTTCTACATGTATTGAGGAGAGGTTTTAATAGTGAATATTCTATGGGAGGCAAGGATAAAAGATTGTTGTGTCTTATAGCGTTAAAATCGGGGTATTCAATGCCGCAATTGGAAAAGTTAAAGGAGATTTGTGATGTTAATGAATGGTTGTATGATTTTAGGAATTGTTTGGATTCTGTACAAGTAGAATAAGATAATAGCTGGTTAGTGGGTAAGACCTCTTCTTGTAAGTGGTCTTAGGTTTGAATCCTGACTCTGGCATGTACCAATGATTGTTAGAAATGTGATTTTCATTTACGTACATAATTTACAGTCGCTAACGATAAGGGAAAACATTGTAAGGAAACCTGTCTAACCCTCGGGATATGTAATGGGCAGTGTCTGTATACGGCGATACGGTTCACTACCTATCACGTTTGGATGCCGTCTATTTAGTAAACCCGGGTTTTGAGTGGTTCATACCTAACGTAACTAAAATTAAAATAATTTTGGAGATGAGCTCTCAAGACTCTGACTACCCCATCCAATAAAAAGGGAGTGTACATACACAAGTCGGGAAGCATGTTATGTTTTGAATCCTGCCTATTCCTCGTAATAGGCAATAGTCAGCATCTTTAAGGCTAAGTGAGTTTGATATGGTCATAAATCAACTAATTTGTTATTGTGGAGGTGGGAACCTGAATTTCAGACTACCCTACAAGGGAAGGTCGTGATGTGTATTAACAAAAGACATTTAGATATTGGATGTATAAAATTTTATTGTATTAATTTGTATATGTAAATGTAAAAATAATTTAAGTGAATCTTATTATTATTAAACGTATTTTAAAAACATTGCTTAGTGTTATTTGTTAATTATATATATAAAAGTGATATATCATAAAACCCTAATTTGATAGAAATGTTTTATTTCATATTCTACATTATACATATAAAGAACGTAAAACAAGAATCAAGTGATAGGAGTAATCCTAAAAAAAAATTTTTGTTGACCTGTGTTATTACCTTAGCGGTGAGGCAAAACATCCCTACATACATATACAGGGTGGCGCATTCAAAACGGTCAGTATGGGAAAGTCTGAAACTATAAGAGATACGAAGATTTGTTCTTAGGAACCATGTCACCGATTTTGATAAAAATAAAAACTGCATTCATACTTTCTTTGAAAAAACAACTGTAACCAGGACAGGAATCGAACCCGGTTGCTTTGAAAAAATAAACTTGCTCTTTTTACTTTTTCTTTTTAAATATCGATTGTGTAGGTCTTAAGCTGTAAATGTCTCTATCAAACATGCTGTCGAAAATGAATAAAATGCTTTGTTTTGGCATACTTTAGTTTATCATAGTAGTTTACATACACCGTAACAATATTCAACAGACATGTAAAATTTACACTATTGCTGTTTATGTTTTGTACTTCCCTACTTGTTACATACACCATATAATGTAGCATTAGCATTTCATTAATCCTTTACGGAGGTTTTGTTATCTACAGTAATCAAAAACTAACAATCTATTGAAAAGTCTACTTAAAGTGACGTGTTAAACCATATTAGAAAATTTCTTGTGGGATTACGTTAAGGATGAATTTTACAAAACAAGCTATGACACCGTTGAAGATTTAAAAGTAGTAATAAAGTCAATTGTTACGCAAATTCACCACATGAAAATACAAAATTCAATAGTAAGATCGTTACCTAAACGTGTTGAATATTGTTTTGAAAACAACGGTGGTCACCTAGAAAACCTACTATGATAAACTAAAGTATGCCAAAACAATGCATTTTATTCCTTTTCGACACCATGTTTCATAGAGACATTTACAGCTTAAGACCTACACAATCGATATTTAAAAAGAAAAAGTAAAAAGAGCAAGTTTATTTTTTCAAAGCAACCGGGTTCGATTCCTGTCCTGGTTACAGTTGTTTTTTCAAAGAAAGTATGAATGCAGTTTTTATTTTTATCAAAATCGGTGACATGGTTCCTAAGAACAAATCTTCGTATCTCTTATAGTTTCAGACTTTCCCATACTGACCGTTTTGAATGCGCCACCCTGTATATGCATGTCGTTTAATCTCATTCGATGTGGACAGAACTTCAGCGACATACATATCTTTAGCATTACAATCAGGGTTTTCTATGGAATATATAAAAGGTGACAGATTACAATTCCATCCCACAATATATTTTATTTACTATCATACGTTTAAATCACATCCCTTAATCCCTTTCGGACTAGACAGAGCATTGGAAATACCATATCCCACACTTTTAGCAAAACTATCTGAATCGTGACGATATTGATATAGAATATCAATGACAGTTTGCTAGCCCATCACCCAATAGATTTCATTGACCCCTAGTCTCTTAGTCGACTCCTAGTGACAAGCAAAAAACTCCTAGACTTACACTGGACCATAAGTATTAACTCTGCCTTCCAAAACATAAGTACTAATAAATTGAATGAAAAAGTATGGTTTTATGAAACCACGGTAAATGAGAAAAAAAATTCGTATTGTAGACATTAAACTTATTACTAATGCTGTAGCATTAAAGACGTTTAGTATGCAACACTGACAGCGCCACCTAAAGGGAGTATTGGTACTATTGCACTATACATATGACGTCACGACCGTAACGCGACATGCAACACAAACGGAAAGTATGAGACGATTTTATAGAAGTTTCACTTTAAAACGCTATGGAGTCACAATGTTTCTAGAGGGCTGAAATTGCACAGTTATACGTGAATGCTAATTCTTTGTTGTGATATTACAATTGTAGACCTCATGTTTTTTTAAGTCTATTAAGCCATTCATTTGGATTATGTCGGCGAAAGTACACACACTGATGCAATGGCGTTTGCACTACTTGATTTTCCGTCGCTATGCTTACGGTAACAAAAACGAAATCGAGGTTCTATTCCTTGTTCGTCAGTTCGTTCCAATTGAAGATCCAGATATAATCCCAAATCGAACATATTTAGCCAGTTTAGCATCACAATTGACTAAACAATCTACTGAAAATAAATATTTGTATTTTCAACTTTCACTGAGCTGCTGAGTTGGTTGACGAACCATAGCCGAATTGAGATCTGGTTTTGCTGATACAGAATATGTATAGCCAGTTTCTTAAAAGTCAAGATATTGCACTTAAGATTTGGAAGGCCGAACTTATGCTGTATTCTTACTATTATGCGTTTATTGAATGAATGCACGCTGATCTATAACAAATTTTGCATACTGCGGTTTGCTATGCACGTGGTGATTAAATTTTTATGCAACCTTTTCTTTTCAATAACATTGTCTTGTTTTTAAAAAGCCGCGTTATGAAATTCTATTTGAAGCATTTCGAAGATGAAAATACGGGTAGACACTATTTACGGTTCTAAATGTATTGTACTTAGAACCTTCATGGCTTTGTGAAGAATCATGTGCATCGCCAATGAAGTTTTCCATGGAGAGCGAGACACCCCGAACATAAAATCTGACAGCAATTGTTGGAGAGTTCAGTTAGGCCTGGAAAAACTTACAAATACACAATTAAAAATATCCAATTTAATTCCGATTAAACATACCAAAAATATATACCTTTAAATTTATATATCTATTTGGTGAATACTGTGCCTTATTTTTTGTGACGTCATTTTGCAACATTTGTTTTATACATACAAGCACGCATTCACTTAGCGAACGCCTAAAACAAAACATCGTTATGTAAGGTATGTATCAAGTACTATGTATCCAATATTGTATTTCACGTGTAACCTCAATACTAATGTATTTAATCGTGTTTTATTATAATAAAGGTCAGTCGTAGTTATGATTCCGTTGTTTCAATTCGTCTCTTAATTCATCCCGTACAGTAAAGAAAGACAGCTACTTTCTTATCCTATCTAAGTCCTAGCCTCGGTGCGAACAAATTGTATCGCCTACTCGCAGCGTGGAGAGCAAAAAGCGTCTGTAAGAGGCGCTGAGGGCACTTGACCCCTATCTGTAGGCGAGCCAGGGTTGGCACATAGAGTAATTTAAAATAAATTGTAGGACACTATAGTATATTCGCTTTAAGAAAATAGTGACGTCATCAAGGTCTCCATGATTTAACCAATGAGATTTTATAGGGGTTGTCTGTTATTGGTCAATGTGACTTGTTTTCTCATTTACTCATGTCTCATTGGTCAGTTTGACCTCTGATTATCATGACGTCACTATTTACTTAACGCGAATAGACTATAGTATGAGAGGATGTATGAATGTCAATGAAGCGAAAGTGGTCTGTCAGGATCGGGACAAATGGGGATCCGTGATCTCTGCCTACAGGGAATCAGGCATGATGTGTATGTATGTATGTAGGACGCTATTACACACAAAAGTACATTTAAGATTTGTTTTAAAGGTAGTCAACGTATATTAACGACTCATATTATACTTGTTATAGATCGATAAATGCATATTGTATAATATACAAATTTGACGACCTCCGTGGCGCGATCGGTTAGCCACTTGGACGTCAATCGTGAGGTCCTGGTTTCGATACCCGGTGGAGGCAGAGTTAAGAACTACGCTTTTCTACTGCTTTCCAGTCTGGTCGTTGATTATATGTGCTATATATGTATTTATCTATGTATAATATGTATATATTTCTTAAATATACGTTGACTAGTACCCTTAACACAAGTCTTAAATGTACTTGGTAAGGGGCTTCTTCAATTGGTGTAATGATGTTCAAATATGATTATTATTACATAAACGTTCATTCTACGACTTGTGTTATAATAGTTTTTTTATTGTGATGGGGTATTCAGAGGCTTGAGCGCCCATCTCCGAAATTTCGAAGAGATTTTAGGTATGGGTCCCTCAAAGTTCGCAATTCCCTAGATTATCATAGACATTATCCAACATGATAGGTAGTGAATCGTGTCGCCGTATACGTGGCTTAGAAATAATTATTTATTATTTTATTTACTATGTGAGACCGGGTCATATCACGATAAATTAATAAAGATATCTGATTACCTTTATTTTGCCCGACGTTTCGACCCAGTTGCATAGGCCGTGGTCGCGGGAAGACTGGCGTTTCAGCTAATGTCTGTCTACCTTCACAATTGGAATTTTAGTTAATTCATAGCACGACACACTACACTCACACTATCCGAAGACACATCCGCAGTTAACGTACGCGTTCACGACCATTAACCCTTACGGGGTAGTCAGAGGTTCAGGTGTCCATCTCCGCAATTGCGAAGGTAGTAATTCTATGGCCACCTCGAACCTACGTGTTAACCAGATAGTTAGTACTCAACGTGACAGGTGGTCAGCCATGTCGCCATTTACAAGCATTAACTATTACCTGTTCTGGGAACAGGTAGGTTTCCTCACGATGTTTTCCCTCACCGTAGTATTATTGTTAATAATATTATTATTAATTTATTTATTTATATTAATTTTTTCACATCCGCAGTTACAATAAAAATAATATCTTTAGAGAAAAAGAGAAATTGTATATTATATTTCCTCCTTTTCTCTAAATGTTTTATTTTATTTTCCTAATGCAATGTACTAACCACCCCTAGACGCTTTGCCCCAAATAGAGCCGAGTGTCTGCAACTCCGCCCTGCCCTATGTTCTATTTCGAATGACTTTGTGTCCCTGGTCTACTCTTCTGAGCTAACTAGATGCGGTTAGACCAATGCTAGTCTGGGACGTATACAAATACGACTTCCTTGTCGTGAATTTTAATAGTGAGGTTCCGGGTTCGTTTCTCGGTGGAGGCAGAGTATAGATTTATGCTTTTAATTTGTTTTCTGGTCTGGTCGTTGTTTGTGTATTTATCTATATATAATAAGCATTGGTATATTTCGTAAATATAAGTTGACTAGTACACTTAACACAAGTCTTAAATATACTTGGCAAGCGGCTTGTTCAATTCAATTCAATTCAATTTCAGTTCCGCCTGGAAAGCAGAAGAAAAGCAAAGTTCTTAACTCTGCCTCCACTGGGAATTGAACCGGGGACCTCATTATTAGCGATCAGGTGGTTAACCATTCCCGCCACGGAGGTAGTCAAATTAGAGTGTCGAAAAAGTTATTAGGATCGGAACAGATGGGGCTAATAATAATATCATTATCCATAATAATATACTGTGATCTCTGCCTACCTACCTACAGGGAAACGGGTTTGATATGTATGTATTAGAGATTACTGTTGATAGAAATGATTTATACTGAATAATTCAAATGCCCATTAACTACACCACTATATCATATTTCCCTGACTACTCCATTAAGTAATAATGGTATGTGTGTATATATGAATACACATCAAGCCTTTTAGCTTATAAAGAGGTAGGCAGATATCACGCCTCCTTAATTTTTCCGCCTCTGAAAAACCTCTTTCGCTTCATTGACACTCATACACCTCCTCATATATACTCTGCGGTTATAGGTACTTCTATAGTCACCTTTTTCTACATGTCATCTATCTGACTGTCATAATATGTCTTTTTTGGCCGGCGCCTCTGTAACCGCCCTTCCACTTCACCCACATATAATCCTTTTGTCAATCTACTATCATTCATCCGCATAACATGTCCAAACCATCGAAGCATGCCCTTTTCAATCTTAGTCACTACATCTTCTTTCAAACCGCAACCTTCCCTTATTACATAATTTTAAATTCTATTATTCAATGTCACTCCTAACATGCTTCTCAGAGACCGCATTTTGATGGCATTGAGTCTACTTTCATGCTTCTTTTGCCATATCCAGCTTTCTCTACCATAAGTCAATGTTGGAACCAGCACGCGAATAATATAATATATATCATAATATGAATAGCGTACGTGCCGATTGAGAAGCCAACTGGCTACCCATAACACTATACACGGCCCCATTGATCTTATTACCTGCACACACTCTACGTTCAATATCTCACACTTTCCGTTATTAGTAAATAGTGTTCCCAAATACACAAAATCACTCACTTGTTCGACTCTTTTATTATCTATGTCAATCTTACACTCTGTCTTGCTAAGTCCCTCCATAACCATTGCTTTCGTTCTACTTACATTGCTAAATATTCATTTTGTCAAATTACTATCATTCATCCATGTATTACTAGTACAATATATTCCGAGCAAACCCACAGGTGTGTCCTAGTACCTCTAAAAGCGTTCCTGCACACCACCGATTAATCGGTGACCGACCTTTTGTAGATGAAAAATACAGGATAAATATATTATTGATAAACATGTTTATTATTTATTTGGGTCTCATACTGGTCTGGAACGTGAAAAGAATGCTTATTAGCTGCCGTTCTTCCCGGCATGTCTTAAGGTGACTAAGGGACTAAGCGATTGGCTAGCAACCAGTCACCGAAGTTCCATATGACATCACAACCCTAATAATTATGTTAAAAAAATTCCTACGAGATATTATTTTGATGTTTTCAAAATTCTGACCACCCTGAAAGGGATTAAAGATCATTAATGTACACTGTATATATATCTATCGGTTCGAGGTGACTAAAATTACCACTTCCGTAATGCGGACATGGACACCCGAACGTACAACTACCCTGTAAGGGTCAATGGTCGTGAAATAATGATTGGCTCTGCAGCATTTCCAATTAAGAGAACCAAAGGCTTTAATGTAAATAAGAGAACAAACGTTTTGATTTTAATGAATTTAATGTACGTGTACTTATATTGAATAAAAACAACTGTTTTTTCGTATTTGTGTTTTAACATACATAAAACATACGCTTGACTGGTGTATACACATTCCCTTTTTTATAGTGGCGGGGTAGTCAGAGGCTTGAGTGCCTATCTCCGAAATTTCGAAGACATGTTAGGTATGGGTCACTCGAACCCCGCGTTTCACTAGATAGGCAGCATCCAACCTGATAGGTATTGATGTGAAGCACGCAACGTGATAGATAGTGAACCGTATCGCCGTATACTGGCTACCACATATCCTAAGGGATATCTAGGATTCGCCACGATGTTTTCGACTATAAATTATGTACATAAATGAAAAACACTTTTTTCAATTTCATTCATTGGTACATGCTAGAGCCGGGATTTGAACCTAAGACTTCTAAAAAGAAACCAGAGGTCTTCCCCACAGGGCTACAGCCGCTTTGATTTTTAAGTACCAAGAGAACTTTTTACTTATGTGGTTGTATTATTATACAATTTTTCGTTAAATATATTATTATTATTACATTTACTAACGTACTGGTATAATTCTCGTAGTTCCAACAAAACGAACGAATACTTCCAACACAAAGTCGGCAATCCAATTGCTGATATATTAAGAACTAGTTAGTCCCGAGTTAGTAGGGACGTAAAAAGAATGATAACTAGCTGCTATTCTTCTATGAACGTCACAATAATCACCAAGGAATTAGGCATAAATGGAATCTATTGGGCGATGGGCTAGGAACCAATAACCAAAGTTCCATTTGTCACCACTACCTCAATATTAATGCTAATTAGGATATAATATTATCGTGTCTCACAGGTTCTTTCCCCTCCAAAAGGTATTAAAGGACGTGAATGAATTAAAAAAATCGGTCACCGATTATCGGTCGTATGAAGGACGTTTATTAGGAAAACTTTCTTCCTAACATACCTCCACCCATATGCTACCCTCACACTGTCGGTTTTTGGAGATTACGTCGACATTAGGATCGCTATCTGCGTCGGCAGTGATTGATCGTCTAAATCGCCATTAGATGCAGATTTGTGACCGCCATTTTCTGTGTGACCCACTATTATGTAACATATGTGTATATTATTATATTATGAGGTCGTGGGTTCGATTCCCAGTGGATGCATAGTTAAGAACTGCGCTTTTCTACTGCTTTCCAGTCGGGTCATTGATTATATTTGCTATATATGTATTTATCTATATATAATAAGTATATATTTCATATATACGTTAACTAGTTCCCTTAACACAAGTCTTAAATGTACTTAGCAAGGGGCTAGTTCAATTGTAATAATGTTCTACAATATTATTATAATATTATATGTGTATTTGTGTGTAAATGTATGTATATGTATCCATATATTTTCCGAGCTAGTTTAGGATGTAAAATGATAGGTAACTAGAATCGAGACAAATAGGGATCTGTGATCTCTGTATGGATCCTAACACGGCTTTTAAGACACAAGACATTGTTTTAAGTTAAAAAAATTTAACCAAAAATATAATCAACATTTGGGCGATACACCTAATGTTTCATTTTGACATCGCAACTGATAATATATATGCTAAAGTGACCTAGGAGATATATCTCCAAGGTTCTGTACACCCCGAAAGGGATAAAAGGACGTGAATGTATGAATATATACTTACATTTCTGAATACCAAGCTATATCAATAGTAACACAAGTCATAAGCAATCAAATATAAAGAAATTAGTGTTGGGAATAATCGACAGTTATCCTGTCCCTTAAGGCCGAATGTCGGGTGGAGGAAAATAAAAATATTGGGAGCCATCTTGGGATCTGTCAAGTTAGGTTTGGCGGGATACATGACATTTGGGAATCTTTTGCCAATCACTGCGAATGGAATTTTATATTATTTATTCATTTATCACTACATAGTATAAAACAAAGTCGCTTTCTCTGTCCCTATGTCCCTTTGTATGCTTAAATCTTTGAAACTACGCAACGGATTTTGATGCGGTTTTTTTAATAGATAGAGTGATTCAAGAGAAAGGTTTATATGTATAATAACATCCATTAAATAGTGGAGTAGGCTATATTTTTTATACCCGTGCGAAGCCGGAGCGGGTCGCTAGTTAATAATATTATTATATTGTCTTTACAGGATAGGCCTTAATACGACAATACAGAGTATAAACTACATTATCATGTTATAATACAAAACATCACTTATATTAGGTACTAACATACATAAACATTTTATATACATATATACTCATACTTTATAAACTATTAAATAAGCTATTACATATGTACATACATATATAGACGAATACTATTGATTACCACCTAGAACGATCGTGACAAATCACTTTTGCTTCATTCACACACATTAATATTAATCCTTTACTAGTTAATACGCTAATTAAACGTATTAACATTTAATACGTTTAATTAAACGTATTAATGGGTTTGAGGTGACCCTAGAATTACTACCTTCCTACCCCGCAAGGATTAAAGTCGTGAACACGTTTGTCTTTTATTTGTTTAAACGTATTAAATTAAACATTATTCCGTGCTAGTCTGGGATGTAAAAAGAATGCTAACTAGCTGCTGTTCTTCTCGACATGTCTTAGGAGGCGACTAAGGGACTAGGGTAATTGAATTCTAACGGGTTAACGGGGAGAAACTTGTCACCAATGTTCCATATGACATCACAACCCCTGTACGGGATGAATTAAGAGACGAATTGAAACTACGGAATCATAACTACAACTGACTTTTATTATAATAAAACACGATTAAATACATTAATATTGAGGTTACACGTGGAATACAATAATGGATACAATATTGGATACATGGTACTTGATACATACCTTACACCCCAATATAGGTGCTAAAAAAATAAAATCGTGTTTGGTCACCTCCAATAAGACACATAACAGCCAGATAGACGCTATATTTAAAAAGGGAGACGTTATATACCTATAGCCGCCGAGTGTGTATGAGAAGATGTATGAGTGTCAATTTAGCGAAAGTGGTCTGTCAGCGGGACAAATGGGGATCAGTGATATCTGCCTACCGCTCTACAGGGAATCAGGCGTGATGTGTATGTATGTATGTCACCTCCAAAAGGTTTGCAGTACGTGATTATATGTGTGTATAATATTAGTGACTTTCACAAAATGACGTAATACGGTAAAATTCACCGAAGCCTAATTAATATTGTCAGTGTTAATGAGATAATTGATTCCTATGATTCATGTGCTCTTTGAAATTCATGTGAATTGTTTGTATTTACAACCTCTGTGGGTAGACTAGGGAAAGCATCTTGTGAATACATGCCAATTCTTTGAAACAAAGGCCTTATTCATTTTGCGGAAATAGACACGTTTAATTACCTCATACAGGTTTATGTTCTCAAATATATTAATAATTAGTACCTATTGATAGAGAAAAAGACATGAAATCCAATATTTATATTTAAAAAAAGCTATTATGCAAATAATAATAAAAGCAAACATGTTATGCGGATGAATGATAGCAGTTTGACAAAAGGAATATACGAGTGAAGTGGAAGGGCAGTTACGTCATGTGTATGTATGTAATAAAAGCGTTTATATAAAGCCACAAAAACATACAAAATCAAACTTACAAATTAGGGGATCAAACTTGTGCATGTTATTGTCGCAGCAAAAGGGTTCCAATTCAGCTGGGTTTGTTGCGTTTGATAGATCAACGCTGGTCTTATGTCGGAACCACTGGAGAGAATATTCAAAGTGTACTAAAAGCGAAAGGTTGATTACCGACCACGTACCCCGAAAGTTAATTTACAAGTATTACAGAAACGTAACCTTGTTAATCCGTCTGAGCATGACAAACAAAATCCTCAAAGTTCGAAAGTAGTTCAACCTATATCAACTATAATATTAATTTTGTACCAAAAATTCTACAATGGCGACCATGCTGAACTGAACCAGTTTAATATGAACTTTATTTCGTATAAAATCGCATAATGCGCGCGGTCCTTGTTCCAACCAGTTACCTTTACTGCAATTTCGCCTCCCCTGAAAACACAATTTCAGTCGCATTCTAACCATCGCGCGGTGCGGTCGTGAATTCCGCTCTCATTTCCAACAACGAAGTTTATTCAGTGGAAGTGTATGAAGACTGTATACCCACGTGTGTGTTGTATTAGTGTGTATGTTACGTAAGTGAAAAGTGTATGTTATATTTACAATAGTGTGTGTTATTGATAGGTATCGAAATGTAGTGAGGTGAGTTATTAATATTAATAATGTACGCATCTTAGGCTTTGATTAATTGATGCACTGTACAATCTTCGGAGAAAAGCAGTCAGTGTAACATAATGTGTACATTACGACCCTTTGTCTTTAGCGGGGTGGTTTGACATACGCGTGAGTTAAGTTGCAGAGTACATAATTTATATGGCATTTATAAAATCTACATTTCACTAGGTATAGGCGGTGTTCTATATAAATGATAAATAAATTTCTGGTTTTACTATTTAATTTTATATGTTCTGCATCTACATTATTAAATATACATAAATTCTTCTCAAGGCAGATGTACGCAGCGTGAAGAAAAGAAGAGCAAGTATGAGACGGTTAATGGGTGTGAGTTAAGCAAGAGAGATTTGTCAGAATCGTTACAGGTGTCGATCGATAGTCTCTGCCTATCCCCTTAGGGACTTAGATGCGTGAATATATGCATGTATGTCTTGTATATTTTGGGACGTATACTTATTCTCACATATTCATAGAATAGGGAATAAGCAAATCATACTTTTCAGCCAATAATTCTAAAGTCTATACTTCTAAATTCGCGACCTACCGGGAATCGAACCCGTATTTCCATACTTTTCAGTCACCATTGTTTATCTGTAATCTTTTTTAATTTCATCACTTCGTAGCTAAAAGGTATAAAGGCATTTTTAAAACTATTACGAATTGCGATTCCATTAGTAGATTAACTATTCCGAATATTTGAATTATATTATTTATGTTCTACATGTTCCGCGCTAATCTAGGACTGATAAAGAAGCCAACTAGCTGCCGTTCTTCCCGAGATTATATTGCGACTAAGGTATTTAAGATAATGGAAGCTATTGGGCTGTGAGCTAGCAACCTGTTATCAATGTTACATATATCATCACAAGCTCAATATTCGTAGTAAAAAGTGACCTAGGAGATATTATAGTGTCTTCGAGGCTCTATCTACCTCGAAAGTGATAAAAGGATGTAAAATATGTATGACAGATACAGATAGATATACATACATACACATTATGCCTGATTCCCTGTAGAAGGGTGGGCAGAGATCACGGATCCCGATTTAACCCGATCCTGACAGACCACTTTTGCTTCATTGACACTCATACATCTTCTCATATACACTCGGCGGTTATAGGTACTCCTAACGTCACCCTTTATTAATATATAGATAGACAGTAAGTATATATCTATATATCTATGCCTCCTAGATCCTATCCATCCCAAAAGGGTTTAAAGGGCCACGTGTAAAATAATAACCGTCTAGTCGTACCGGAAATATCAAAATAGGGAGGCTTCTACCGGAAACCAGCCCGACATTAAGCCCGAGAAAGCCTTAGGAACGGAAATGACGAACGATTCAGTGCAAACTGAAAATATATTCCTTGTTAGTTGGGATTTGAAAATGCAACCAGCTGGTTTTATCAGTATTTGCCCCCGGTGTCTTTAGTACCATTGGTTTGTACCATTAATGGTACAATGGACACTACTGTGGATCCTTAGTACCAGCAATTGTATTGCCGACCCTAGTACTTGTCGCTAAAACCATTATATATTAATACAGATGCAATGAACCAAAAACCATTTTTGGATTTTTTTGCATGTGGAGAAACGTAAGTACGTAGCACGTAAGTATAGTGGCAAAAGTAATATTTGTATGTGTTTATACGGACGTAAAATAAATACTAACTAGCTGCCGTTTTACTCGACCTGGCAAAACAGGTGACAAAAGGACTAGGGGTTAACAGAATCATTGGGCGATGGGCTAGCAATCTGTCATCAATGTTCCATCTTTCATAAGTTAGATTTCAAGTATTATTTGTTCACTTTATTTTTACCGTTTTACAAGAAAACGGGATATATCGCATATATTTTTATGAATTGGGTACCTTTGTTACCTTACGTTTCAGACACATTGTAACGACCTTGGTAATACTTTGTTTATAATAATAAATATAATAAAATAATTGTCTCTTTTTTCTTATAAATTGAATAAAAATCGTGAGTCTCTCAAAAATAATTTTACTTTTTTAAGTATGAATTAGTTTTATCTTTTAATAGTTCATTTCGTTTCTTTCCTAATCATACTAAGGACATTTAACCTATGTATTCACCATATATTTAACGTATAGATTTACAGTGCCCATTCCTAAGTCGTTGAGTCGAGTTAGACGTAATCTCTCGAAGAGACGTGATCGTAATAGGCTTCTTATCTAATCTCGCCTCATCGCCGTAGCTACGGATGCAATTTCAAATGGCTGAATTTATTCTATGTTATAGTTTTAAGAGATTCGCGATTTATACTCATGATTAATAATTAACGGGACTTATCGCGTAAGTTTTTATATAATAAAATTACCTTTATTAACCCGACGTTTCGGCTGCGTAAGTAGTCTGCCCGTGACCATGGCTACTGCGACGTAGCCGAAACGTCGGTATTAATTATTCTATGTTAATCTATTGGTAATGGACTGGAAACCTTTTGGTGGGCTGGGCTTGAGTAACGATTTTTGTGGTTAAAACATAATATAAAATACTCTATTAATAAATAATACACTTGCGATATACACTGAATACTACGGTGAGAGAAAACATCGCGAGGAAACCTATCTGTTACCTGAACAGGTAATAGTTAGTGGTTGTTAATGGCGACATGGTTTCCCACCTGTCTTATTGAATACTGACAATTTGGTCAACGCGTGGGTGCGAGGTGGCCATAGAGTTACTACCTCCGCGGTTGCGATTGAACCTTTGACTACCCCGCAAGGGTCGTAAATGCGTGAGTTTATTTTCCTAGTACGATAAAACTATTATGCTTTGAGTGATGTGAGTAACTAGTTAGTTTCTGAATCGACACGTATGGCTATCCATAGGGCTGTGCTGTTTCCAACATTGACTTATGGTAGCGAAAGTTGGGCATGGCAAAAGAAGCATGAAAGTAGAATCAATTCCCAATGCGGTCACTGAGAAGCATGTTAGGAGTGACATTGAATGACAGAATTAAAAATAGTGTGATAAGGGAAGGTTGCAATTTGAAAGAAGATGTAGTGACTTAGATTGAAAAGGGTATGCTTAGATGGTTTGGACTTGTTATGAGGTTGAATTATAGCAGATTGACAAAAGAAATATATGTGAATGAAGTGGAAGGGCGGTTACGTAGGGGCCGGCCCAATAAGACAAATGACAGTCAAATAGACGCCTTATTGAAAAAGGGTCACGTTTGAAGTACATACTGTGACGCCGAGTGTGTATGAGAAGATGTATGAATGCCAATGAAGCGAATATAGTCAAATGGGGATTCATGATCTCTGCCAAACCTTCTTCATAGAATCAGGCGTGATGTGTATGTATGTTATAAGGGAAGGTTGCGCTTTGAAAGAAGATGTACTAAATTCATAGACACTCATACATACATACATACACATCACGTCTGATTCCCTGTAGAGGGGTAGGCAGAGATCACGGATCCCCATTTGTCCCGATCCTGACAGACCATTTTCGCTTCATTGACATTCATACATCCTCTCATACACTCTCATACATTCATTGACACTCATACTTACGCATTTACCACTAAAGAGCGTAGTTAGATTTCAAGGGACTTATAAATAGACATATCAATGGGTCCTCATGACAAGGGTTTTCCCCAGGGTAGGTAGAAAGCAAACGATCTCTTATTGACAGGAGGTACCGTCTCACTGCGTATATTTGGGGCTTGATTCTGCTTTAAGATACATTAGTTTTTGGTTATATTTGTATTTGTCCCGTGCTAGTCTGGGACGTCAAAAGGATGCTAACTAGCTGCCGTTCTTCTCGGCATGTCCTAGAAGGTGATTAAGGGACTAAGGGTAAAAAGCAATATAAATATGAAGAGATAATACATACATACATATATAAACATCACGCCTGATTCCCTGTAGAGGGGTAGGCAAGGATCCCCATTTGTCCTGATCCTGACAGACCACTTTCGCTTCATTGACACTCATACATCTGCTCATACACACTCGGCGGTTATAGGTACTCCTTACGTCAGAGAAGAGATAATAGCTTTGAAAATGTCTTAAAAATAATAATTATTAAGTGTTGATAAGTTGGCAGATTGACAGAAGGTATATATGTATCATATTAGAGGCGATTAATCGATTCGATTCTGTACCAGTGGGTACAGATTTCAAATTCCGCTTGTGCATGTCCCAATGGAAATGGAGTTATATTTACGAAATCCATTAATTTTTACTACTACTGATCATCCATTCATTCACGACATAAGAATTAGATTCGTGATTATACATGTATTGTCATTGATTACGTAAAGGTCATTCTTACATGCATTATTATACGACATATAGAAAAAGGATGACATCAGAGCAATTCATAACTGCCGAGCATATTATTATATCCTTGAACAAAAAGCCCTTCATGACCATTAACCCTCGCGGGGTAGTCAGTTTCTCGTGTCCATCTCTCCAATTGCGAAGGGAGTAATTCTATAGCCACCTCTAACTTACGTGTTGACCAAATAGTCAGTAATCAAAGTGACAGGTACTCAGTTTACAAGCACTGACTATAAAAATTAATTTACTACAATTTTCATATACATTCGCGTCCTTAAATATCTTTCGGGGTGAACAGAACCTCAAAGATATAATACCTCCTAGGTCACTTTTTAGCATGAATATTGCAGTTGCGATGTCTAAATGGAATATTGTTGACAGGTTGCTAGCCCATCACCCAATAGATTCTATTTACCCCTAGTCCCTTAGTCACCTACTATGACATGATGAACGGCAGCTAGTTAGCATTCTTTTTACGTCCCAGACTATCACAGGACTACTGAAATGAAATGCTTTCAATTCAACATAGGGATCATAAAATCACTTATTGAAAGTCATAAAAACATTTTTACATGAAAAATTGTGATTAAAATTAGTTAATCTTAAAAAAAAAAAAAAATTAATTAAACTATTTTATTAATAGTTCAATAAATAGTTTTACTAATATAAATCTGTTGTTTATGTATCATCACTACATAGTATAAAACAAAGTCGCTTTCTCTGTCCCTATGTCCCTTTGTAAGCTTAAATCTTTGAAACTACGCAACGGATTTTGATGCGGTTTTTTTAATAGATAGAGTGATTCAAGAGGAAGGTTTATATGTACAATAACATCCATTAAATAGCCAGACGTGCGAAGCCGGAGCGGGTCGCTAGTTAATACATAAATGATGATTGTATCAATAGTTTGTACAATTCAACGTTGAATTGAATCTTAATAATTAAACTATTGGCATTTCGTAAAGAAAAATCCTGCTTGCTAAGGATTTTCGATTTACCTTTTAGTAGAACCAAGTTACGGGAACTGTATGAAAACAAAACCGTTTCGTCATTACTACAGCGAGCCATGCGTGAAAAATACGACTAAGGGACCCAACCGAACGTGACTTGCTATATCGGGTCCGAGATTGTGGACCTATGAACTCATATGCCTTGTCAATATTTAGATAAAGAATGGTAGTGGAAATATATCGGTTGTTTAGAGAAAACATAGGCTTATATTTTTTCAATAATATTGGGGTGGGGAATATCATACGTATACATACATACATACACATCACGCCCGTTTCCCTGTAGAGGGGTAAGCAGAGATCTATATCGATCTTAACAAACCACTTTCGCTTCATTGACACTTCACACATACATTAAGTATGGATGTTTGCTTTAAAGATATAATATTATAAAGTTCTGTGCTAGCTGGGATGTAAAAAGAATGCTAACTGACTGCCGTTTTTCTCGTAGAATGCGACTAAGAGACTAGGGGTCAATGGAATCTATATGGTGATGGAATTGTTACCAATTGGCCATGTGACAACACAACGCAATTATTCATGATAAAAAGTGACCTAGGAGATGATTTAATTATAATAATATTCGGACATTATTACACCAATTGAACTAGCCCCTTGGTAAGTTCATTTAAGACTTGTGTTAAGGGTACTAGTCAACGTAATATATACATATTATATATAGATAAATACATATATATATAGCATATATAATCAACGACCAGAGTGGAAAGCAGTAGAAAAGCGTAGTTCTTAACTCTGCCTCCACCGGGAATCAAACCCGGGACCTTACGATTAGCGTTCAGGTGTCTAACCGATCGCACCACGGAGGTCGTCAATAACCATAACTATAAATTTATCATGTATGGTTCTGTCCACCCCGAAAAGGACTAAAGGACGTGAATGTATGGACATTTATATAAATATCCAAAAATGTGACCTAGGAGGTATTGTCTTTAAGGTTCTATCCACCCTAAAGGCCGTGAATTTATCTCAAAAACCTTATTCGTAAACCAACGAACCGATTCAGTAAAACGGGATACATGAATAAACAAGCATTCCTATCCGCTCGAAGCGTATACGTCATAGATCGACAATAACATGGGTGCTGCGGATGACAGGCGAATCTGCGGATGACGGATCCGCTTGACAGCTGACATGTGTCATTTAGGAACATACGAAGGTTGTATCTCGTTACGGAATATTACTTTTGCATTGACGCACTCATGTATTAGATATTTAGGTTCTTAGGATTATGTTTATATGTATATTTTCGTAATAAAAATACATTTAGGTAATGCGTCGAATACTACGGTGAGGGAAAACATGTGGTCGGCCATGTCTCCACTTACAAGCACTAACTATTATCTGTTCAACGAACAGGTAGGTTTCCTCACGATGTATAATTCGATGCATTTCGTAAATGTGTTTTTATTACGAAAATGTACATAGAAATTCATTAAACTTTATTTCCATTGGTACATGCTCAAGCGGGATTTGATTCCTGTGCCTACTGATACAGAGCCAATCCCCTAACAACTGAGCTACGTCGAATTAACTGATTGATATTTGTATGAGTTTTAAGATTTTGTTGATTAATATGTTATAATATAATAATATATACATTTTATAATTTTAATCAATTTCCGTTCAAATAGATTTTTAGTTTATAACGCATTATAGATAGATATTCGTTATTATAAGTACACAAACAGCGACCGGCCATGACACATGAAATACCTTATCTCTATCAACAGATGGAGTTCTATAGAAAGATCTTTTGTCCGGCCTAAGAAAAGCTATTATTCCGGTCAGATATCATTCCTTCATTCATACTTACTTTTCATTCAGGCTCTTTAGTATAATGCAACTCTATTGCAAGTAAAGTAGAGGTGATTAGGCGATATGGCGTGGATTTGAGATTGGGTAAGGAAAATTATGGGGTTTTTCCTTAATAGTCAAAATAGTCAGTATGTGTATAGCGATATGGTTTACCATGTGTTGTGTAGGATTTTGGGTTTTGAGTGGTATAACATTACTGGTTCAGTAGATAGCTTACATCTTCCTACCCCGCAAGGATTGTTAGTCGTAAATATTTATGTTTACTATTTTATTGCGTCTATTCTACATTGTAATCATACATACACGTCACGTCTGATTCCCTGTATAGGGGTAGGCAGAAATCACGGATCCCCATTTGTCCCGATACTGACATAGTCTATCAGGCTTTCGCTGTAATCACATTAATATTATATACACATACATTGACGTCTTTAATCCCTTTCGGGATGGACAGAACCTCGGAGATTCGATATGTCCTTGGTCACTTCAGCATGAATTTTGCGGTTTCGATTTCATAATGAAACATTTGTAACAGGTTGCTAGCCCATCGCCTAATAGATTCTATTTATCCCTAGTCAAGCAAGCAGTAGGCAGTTAGCATTCTTTTTACGTCACTAACTAGCACAAGTCTAATATTATATATTTAAGCAAATATCCTGACTAAGAATGTATGTGTGAAGTATCAATGAAGCGAAAGTGGTTTGTCAGGGTCGATATAGATATGGAACCGTAATCTCTGCCTACTCCTCTACATAGAATCGGGCGTGATGTGTATGTATGTATGTGTATGGCTAGTTAATATCCTGTCAAAATACCATACTAAAACTCTGTATGGATATTTAGTATCCTGTCATACCATACAAAAATATCATATTAAATATAAAACTCGGTTGAAAGTAGCAAAAGCGGTTTGAGAAGAAAATAACATCAAATACTCATTGAACGAGATAAAAGAGTAAAAATGGAATCTCCGGCCGAACGCGACGGATCCAAGTCAATTTAATTTCAATAAAGAAAAGATTCACTTTTTATCTCGAAAACCATTTATTGATATAATGGAAAGAATTCTTTAATATATCTAAGTTAGATAGATGTCAATAGATTTGTTTATATAAAGATCAATAATCCCTTTCGGGGTGGACGGAATCTCGGTGATATATTTTTTTTTATTAGACCATTCACCACTAAGGTTATGTCGGCTGAAGTACAAACACTGATGCCACGGCGTTTGGACTTCTTGTTATTCCATCGCCATGGTTACACCAACGCCGCCAGCCGCTACAACCGAAGAAAAACGAAAACGAAGCTCCAATTCTTCTCCTCCTTGTTCCTCGGTTCGTTCTAGTTGAGGATCCAAAGCGAACATATTTAGACAGTTTGGCATCACAACTGACTAAATATTTAGCCGAAAATAATTATTTGTATTTTCAACTTTCACTGAGCTGCTGACTTTGTTGACGCACCATGGACGACTGATATGATATTTACGAAGTCTCTTTTTAGCATGAATGTCGTTGTGATGGCATTTGGAATATTGGTGACAAGTTGCTGGCAATATATTTAGTTATTTATAAGTCATAAAAATATAATATATAAAAAAAAAGTGTTTAAAGTTACATAGACAAAAAATATATGTATTTAGTTTGAAAGATGTAGTGACTTAGTTTGAAAAGGGTATGCTTCCATGGTTTGGACATGTCATGTGAATGAATGATAGTAGATTGACTAAAGGAATATATGTCACTAAAGTGGAAGGTCGGTTACGCAGGGGCTTAATAAGACATATGACATTCAGAGAGACGCATTATTTATTTATTTATTGAAAAAGTGTGACGTTAGAGGTACCTAGAACCGCCAAATCGATATGATTAGGTGTATGAGTGTCAATGAAGCGAAAGTGGTTTGTCAAGATCAAGACAGATGGGGATCCGTGATCTGTGCCCACCCCTCTACAGGGAATCAGGCGTGATATGTATGTATGTATGTTTTAATAAAATATATCTTAAACAGTAAAGACATTTAGGTAATAATTCACTAAACAAGTCAGAATGAATACAAATTAAATTCTAAATATATCGGTAAGTTAGCAATAAAAATAAACATAAATATACTGAACAATAACGTAATTTACATTCACAATATAAATGACACGAGTAAAATAATAAACAAACTATTAACTAGTTACTATATTAGTGTATATACAAAAGAAAAGAAAAACGCCTTCACGACCATTAACCATTGCGGGGTAGTCAGTCAGGTGTCCATCTTCGCATTTGTGAAGGTAGTAATTATATGGCCACCTCGAACCCACGTGTTGACCAGATAGCCAGTATTCAATGTGACAAAAGGTAAGTCATGTCGCCATTTATAAGCACTGACTATTACTTGTGTTAGGGGGATATGTAGGTTTCCTCACGATGTTTTCCCTCATCGTATAATTCGATGCATTTTGTAAATGTGTTTTTATGACGAAAATTCACATAGAAATTCATTAAACTTATTCATTAAATATATGTATATTATTTATTTAATTTACAATCCCAGTTCAACACAGATAACATCAATAGGAAACATAATTAAAATCAGATTTTCTTTGAAGCAGCGATTTCTTAATCTTCGGAATTCATTAAGCTTTTAATCTTCGAAAGGGATAATTGATTCAAGAGAACATTTCTTGATTGATTTCTTCATTGCTGGCCGGGGACTGGATGATAATAATATTTAGGACTCTATTACACCGATTGAACTAGCCCCTTTTTTAAGTATATGAAAACATGAGTTAATGTATATTCAATAAAAATACACTAATTTTATAGCATATATAACCACCAACCAGACTGGAAAGCAGAAGAAAAGCGTAGTTCTTAACTCTGCTTCCACCGGGAATCGAACCCGGGACCTCACAATTAGCGTTCAGGCGGCTAACCGATCGTGCTACGGAGGTCGTCACTAAGTAAGTGATTATTGCGGGTCACTCTAAGATAGACTTTATTGGCCTCTTAGAAATTTTAGCTTTATTCCTGTTTTAGATTTTTCGTGTTGAAATATCCACGTAACAGGGTAATTTCTCTTCAGAATATGGAATTATTGTTTATTTTATCATATATTTATTAAACCCATTTTCGTACACAGTTTACAGTCGCTAACGGTGAGGGAAAACATCGTGAGGAAATCTACCTATCCCTCAGGATAGGTAATAGTCAGTGCCTATATGCGGCGATACGGTTCACTACCTATTACGTTGGGTGCTGTCTATCTAGAGAAACGCGGGCTTCGAGTGACCCATACGTAACATGCCTTCGAAATTTCGGAGATGGGCATTCAAGCCTCTGACTACCCCGCCATAATAAAAAAGGGAGTGTGTGGACACAACTCGTGAAGCGTATGTATGTATTTTTATTAAAATTCGACGTAGCTCAGTTGCTTGGGGGTTGACTCTGTATCAATGGGTACAGGGTTCAAATGAAGTTTAATGAATTTCTATGTACATTTTCGTAATAAAAATACATTTACGAAATGCGTCGAATACTACGTGAAGTGAGGGAAAACATCGTGATGAAACCTACCTGTTTCCTGAACAGCTAATAGTGCTTGTAAATGGCGACATGTTTTACCACCTGTCACATTAAGTACTGACTATTTGGTCAACACGTGGGTTCGAGGTGACTATAGAATTAATACCATCGCAATTGCAGAGATGGACACCTGAACCTCTGACTACCCCGCAAGGGTTGATGGTCGTGAACGCGTTTGTCATTTGTTTTTGTTTATATTGCAACTTGTTTTTTTATTATTTAAATTTTCCTTCGCTCTTCTACATAGGACCAATCTTGTATCCCAAAAAGCATCCTTATACTTATTAATGTCACGTAAAAAACCATCGAAGCAATCCCTTTACAATCTTAGTCACTACATCTTTCAAACCGCAACCTTCCCTTATTACACTACTTTTAATTCTATCATTCAATGTCAGTCCTAACATGCTTCTCAGTGACCGCATTTTTACCTTTTACTTTACCCACATAATATATCCCTTTCGTCAATCTAATATCTGTCTACCCCTGTATGTATGTATGTATATGTGTAGTATGTTCTGTGCTAGTCTGGGCCGTAAAAAGAATACTAACTAGCTGCCGTTCATCCATGTCGTAGGAAGCGACTAAGGGACTAGGGGTAGAATCTATTAGGCTAGCAACGTGTTTCCAATGTTTCATTATTATAACGCAATTCCAATATTCATGCTTCTTTTCCATTGGTACATGCTCAAGCGGGATTTGAACCCTGTACCCACTGATACAGACGATAGACGATGATTGACGACCTCCGTGGCGCGATCGGGTAAACACCTGAACGCTAATTGTGAGGTCCCGCGTTCGATTCCCGGTGGTGGCAGAGTTAAGAACTACGCTTTTCTACTGATTTCCAGTCTGGTCGTTAATTATATATGCTATATATGTATTTATCTATATATAATATGCATACAATTCTTAAATATACGTGGACTAGTACCCTTAACACAAGTCTTAAATGTACTTACCAAGGGGCTAGTTCAATTTGTGTAATAATGTCCAAATATTATTATTATTATTATTATACAGAGCCAAGCCCCAAACAACTGAGCTACGTTTGGTTAATTCTACTAAGAGGTATTCTCGATAATACTATTGAATAATGATCAGACATCTAGCGCCACCTATCTTTTGGACTCTAGAGACATGCCTCATACATTAATCCAAAGAGTAATGGATAAATGATAGCTGGGAATTGAGTGATGCAAACAGCTGCTTTTCTTAGCGATTCTTGTTTTTTCAGATATATTGTTAAGAACGATAATAATTGTACCGTACGCGTTCACGACCGTTAACCCTTATGGGGTGATCAGAGGTTCAGGTGTCCATCTCCGCAATTGCGAAGCTAGTAATTCTATGGCCACCTCGAACCCACGTGTTAACCAGATAGTTAGCACTCAACGTGACAGGTGGTCAACCATGTCGCAATTTACAAGCACCATTACCTGTTCGACAAACAAGTAGGTTTCCTCACGATGTTTGATGTTTAGATATTATATATCCGAGGTTCTGTCCACCCCGTAAGGGTTTAAAGGACGTGAGGAAGAACAGAAGCTAGTTAGCATTCTACGTCTGTTAGCACGTGAATTATAACATTATATATCTGTCTACCACTCGAAACACCTTCCACTTGAGTATCTGAAGCGCCCTTTAGACAAAAGCAGCTATAACGACCCCACTTCTGAAGGGGGGTGGCACTTGAACGAAAGCGATCACGCTTAGTAAATAATCGCCTGGAGGGTAGGCAGGCATCTTAAGATCTGATTCTAAGAAGGTTTAATAAATACATACATACGCTTCACGACTTGTGTATACACACTCCCTTTTTTATTATGGCAGGGTAGTCAGAGGTTTGAGTGCCCATCTCCGAAATTTCGAAGGCATGTTAGGTATGGGTCAATCGAAGCCCACGTATCACTAGATAGACAGCACCCAACGTGATAGGTAGTGAACCGTATCGCCGTATTTAGGCACTGACAAACTTATCCCGAGGGATAGTCAGGTTTCCTCACGATGTTTTCCCTCACCGTTAGCGACTGTAAATTATGTACGTAAATGAAAAACAGATATTTCAATTTCATTCATTGGTACTTGCCAGAGTCGGTATTCGAACCTAGGACCTTTCTCATACGAAGTCCGAGGTCTTACCCACTGGGCTACAGCCGCTTATTAGGAAGGTTTAACTGATTTAAAAAGTCGATTTGTATTGAGACAAGCTTCACGACAAACACTATTACCTGTTCGGGGAACAGGTAGGTTTCCTTACGATGTATTCCCCCACCGTAGTATAATATCTCCTAGTTGTTTATTGTGAATATTGGGATTAGTGTCGTTGCAACATTGGTGACAGGTTGCTAGCCTATCGCCCAATAGATTCCATTTATGTATGAAGTAGATGCATATATGATTATGCTGACGTAAGTAATATAATTATATTGGAAAAGGGTGACGTTAGAAGTACCTATAACCGCCGAGTGTGTATGAAAAGTTGTATGGATGTCAATAAAGCGAAAGTGTTTAGTCAGGACCTTGAAAGGGGCTTCGTGATCTCTGCCTACCCCTCTACAGGGTAAATTGTGTATGTTTTGTTGTTACAATAATAATATATTGTAGAACATTATTACACCAAATGAACTAGCCCCTTGGTAAGTACATTTAAGACTTTTGTTAAGGGTACTAGTCAACGTATATTTGAGAAATATGTACTAATTATATATGGATAAATACAGATATAGCAAAATCAGCAATTAGGCTGGAAAGCAGAAGAAAATCGTAGTTCTTAACTCTGCCTCCACCGGAAACGAAACCGGGACCTCACGATTAGCGTTCAGGTGGTTAACCAATCGCGCCCCGGAGTTCGTCAAAATATATGTTATGTTCATATGTTGAGTTTGCTGACGTCAGCATAATACCTCAAGCCATGTTTCGATATCAAACATCGACAAAGGCTGTAACTCAAACTTGTATGTGGCTTAGAAATAGACCACATACACATCACGCCCGTTTCCCTGTAGAGGGGTAAGCAGAGATCACGGATCCCTATCTGTCCTGATATTGACAAAGCACTTTCACATCATTGACACTCATTCACCTCATATATACTCGGCGGTTATAAGTACTTCTAACGTCACTCTTTTTCAATATACAGGATGGCGCATTCAAAACGGTCAGTATGGGAAAGTCTGAAACTATAAGAGATACGAAGATTTGTTCTTAGGAACCATGTCACCGATTTTGATAAAAAGAAAAACTGCATTCATACTTTTTTTGAAAAAACAACTGTTTCCAGTACGGGAATCGAACCCGGTTGCTTTGAAAGAATAAATTGGCCCTTTTCACTTTTTCTTTTTAAATATCGATTGTGTAGGTCTTAAGTTGTAAATATCTGTATGAAACATGGTGTCGAAAATGAATAAAATGCATTGTTTTGGCATACTTTAGTTTATCATAGCAGTTTACATACACCGTAACAATATTCAACAGACATGTGAAATTGTCTCTATGGCTGTTTGTAGTTTTGTACTTCCCTACTTGTTACATACACCATATCATGTGCCATTAGCATTGCACTAAACCTTTAAGGAGGTTTTGTTATCTACAGTAAACAAAAACTAACAATCTATTGAAAAGTCCACTTAAAGTGACGTGTTGATCCATATTAGAAAATTTCTTGTGGGATTACGTTAAGGATGAATTTTACAAAACAAGCTATGACACCATTGAAGACCTAAAAGTAGCAATAAAGTCAATTGTAACGCAAATTCACCACATGAAAATACAAAATTCAATAGTAAGATCGTTACCTAAACGGGTTGAATATAGTATTGAAAACAACGGTGGTCACTTAGAAAACCTACTATGATAATCTAAAGTATGCCAAAACAATACATTTTATTCATTTTCGACACCATGTTTCATAGAGACATTTACAGCTTAAGACCTACACAATTGATATTTAAAAAGAAAAAGTGAAAAGAGCCAATTTATTTTTCCAAAGCAACCGGGTTCGATTCCCGTACAGGATACAATTGATTTTTCAAAGAAAGTATGAATGCAGTTTTTCTTTTTATCAAAATCGGTGACATGGTTCCTAAGAACAAATCTTCGTATCTCTTATAGTTTCAGACTTTCCCGTACTGACCGTTTTGAATGCGCCACCCTGTAGAGTCTATCTGACTGTCATATGTCTATAACTTACTCGTAATATATATAGGATGAAATAGGGTGATGTAAGGAGGTTCTATAACCGCCGAGGGTGTATGAGATGTATGAGTGTCAATGAAGCGAAAGTGGTCTGTCAGGATCGGGTCAAATGGGGATCCGTGATCTCTGCCTACCGCTCTACAGGGAATCAGGCGTGATGTGTATATGTATGTCTATAAATAGACTATAGGTCATATAGTATAGTCTTGACACTATAGTCATAGTTTATAAGCCCCCTTATATACATAGACATCAAGTATATAATTATTGAAAGAGTATAGAAGTATGATAAGGTTAATGGGTGTGAGTGAAGCAAGAGAGATTTGTCACCCGTTCCAAGTGGCAATTAGTCTCTGACTATCCTGTTAGGGAAGTACAGGCGTGAATATATGTATGTATGTAAAATATTAGATTATAAATGTTGGTTATAGTTTATTAAATTAATAGCGGAAATAATGTACAAAAAATAATAAAAAATAGTTTTTTTAATAATACTTAGTGTACACATTCACGTATAAAATATTCAAGGGGATGGATAACATATAAACATAAACATAAAAAGACATAAACATACGCTTCACGACTTGTGTATACACACTCCCTTTTTTATTATGGCGGGGTAGTCAGAGGCTTGAATGCCCATCTCCGAAATTTCGAATATAATTTAAATAATATAAAATAAAATATATTAGAATATAGGGATGGATAAAAGGACAAAATATAAGAGAGCAAACATCTTTAAGTGGTTAAAGTCTTACGTAAAAGTGTTTTCTAAGCCTCTGACTACCCCAAAAGAATAAACAGTCGTGATAGGTTTATAAAAATAGTAATTTGAATAAAAATGCTGTATTCAGTATGAAAAATAAAACCTTTTTCAAAATCCTCTTTTCATTTGACAAATGTCAAAATAGACTTTATCTTTATTGAAATGAAATTGAGTTGGATTCAACTGTATTCAGCCAGATATCTTTTATGCGTTAAAAAGCTCAAAATTCAAGTGAATTTTTAATAAATTCCTCTTTATTTTCGAACTAATCTAAATCGCATAACAAAAGCTGCTTAACACACAAAAGACAAACGCGTTCACAACCATTACCCCTTGAGGGGTAGTCAGAGGTTCAGGTTTCCTTCCCCGCAATGGCGAAATTAGAAATTCTATGGACACCTCGAACCCACGTGTTGACCAGATAGTCAGTACTCAGTGTAACAGGTGGTAAGAATAGTTAGGTTTCCTCACGATGTTTTCCCTCACCGTAATATTCTATGCATTTCATATAATAATTTATACATAAAGACTGTATTTCCTTTTGGTATAGTCAGGGAATGATTATCACTAGCAAATGATCCTTGCGATGGTCGTTTTATTTGATCACTTTATACGATAACTTTACTATTCCGAGAAATAGGCTACTTTCTACACAATTTATCCTTCACTGTATTACTATATGAAAATTTCGATCCTAAGGTTTCTGTCTAACACCTTTAACTCCACCATAGTTCGTAAATTCAACTGAATTTTCTTTGTTCCAAGTCACACATTTCTTATCTCTTAGTGACAATAAAAAAAAGACCTTTCCTTTGCTCAAAAGAGGTCTAATTAAAACTCTAACGCATTCAACTATCAACCCTATTTCTTAAGATTCTAGGTTGCTTTTCTAATGCGTTCCCTATCCTATTAGTAAGCGGTAACCAACGTATCTTGAACCCTCTCTACAAGTACATATAAGGGAGACAGCTCTCAGTTAAAGTGGTTTTTTGTTTACACTTCACCACGAAGTTTTGTATGAAGAAATATATTTAGTTTTTAAACTTAATAAAGGCAACAGCTCAGTGAAATATGAAAATACAAATATTTATTGTAATACGGCTGTAGCCCAGTGGGTAATACTTCTGACTTCTTATAAGAAAGGTCCTAGGTTCGAATCCCGGCTCTGGCATATGTGCCAATGAATGAAATTTCAATATGTGATTTTCATTTATGTAAATAATTTACAGAAGCTAACGGTGAGGGAAAACATCGTGACGAAGCCAGTGCCTGTATACGGCGATATGGTGCACTACCTAACACGTTGGGTGCTCTCTATTTAGAAACGTGGGTTTCGAGTGACCCATACCTAACATGCCTTCGAAATTCCGGAAATGAGCACTGAAACCTCTGACTACCCAGCCACAATTAAAAAAGGGAGTGTGTATACACAAGTCTTGCAGCATTTGTTGTTTTTTTGCCAAACTGGGACAATATGGATTATATTTAGATCTTCAATGAAACGAACCGAAGAACAAGGAAAAGAATAATTAGAGCTTCAACCTTGTTTTTTCTTCGGTTGTAGCGGCTGGTGACTTTGACGTAACCATGGCGACGGAATAACAAGAAGTGCAAACGCCATGGCATCAGTGTTTGTACTTGAGCCGACATAATCATAATTGAATGATGTAATAAAGAATTATAATACTATAAACGACCCTTGCTAGTCTGGGACGTGACTAGAACGGTAACTAGCTGCTTTCCTTATCGGTTAGAAGGAGGCGACTAAGGGATTAAAAGTAAATTGTACTCGTTTCTATAAGGCTATGTAATTTACATTTCTAATTAATACTGTCATAATATATTCAAAAAGAGTGACGTTAGAAGTAAATATAACCGCCGAGTGTATATGAGGTGATGTATGGGTGTCAATGAAGTGTGAGTGTCAGGATAGAGACAAATGTGGATTCGTGATCTCTGCCTACCCCTTAAAAAACGTTATGTTTTGTATGTATGTAATAGTGTCATAACCCAAAGAGTTTATACTATATCTTCAAAGTACTGTTTACCCCGAAAAGCAGAGAATTAGTTCACAATTTAGCTATTCAGTTTCCGATCAAGAGTACGTTGAGAGTATCCTGAACAATTCAAATTAGTCTAACCGTGACTTAACAATACATTTCACTCTGCTCTGCAATTTGAGTAATTTCAATTTCTATGTTAATTTGGGACGTATTAAGCTTACAACTACATAGTTGTATTTTGGTTCAACATTATCTATGACTATATTCTATTTGGAGTCACTATATAATTAAACTAGTGACCCGCTCCGGCTTCGCACGGGTATAAAATATATAGCCTACTCCACTATTAAATGGATGTTATTATACATATAATCCTTGCTCTTGAATCACGCTATCTATAAAAAAACCGTCTCGTAGTTTCAAAGATTTAAGCATACAAAGGGACAGAGAAAGCGATTTTCTTTTATACTATATAGTGATACATACAAATTCATATAAAATATTACTTACTGTGTGCTAATGTTTTTAATAATTATTTTATTTATGTTTATATATATATATATATATACATACATACAATATATAATATATATATATATATATATATATATATATATATATATCCATCCATCTAGGAAGTTCAGTCGTGAATATTAGATTCCAAGTCTCTTAGTACTTGAATTTCGAGAACTTTCGACGCCTTCTCTTAAGTGCCTCTTGTCTGTTCACCCGTTGCAGGAAAAGGGGTGTTATGTACTTGGAAGTACATAACGACTATACATGGTTTTGGGGTAGATAGAGAGAATGACGAAGTTTTCATGTCTTCAAGGTTCTATCCACTCCGAAAGGGATTAAAGGACGTGAATATATATGATGAGTAATATCTCTTCGTAAACTAAGAAATACTTTAAACGGAAACACAATCATCTGTCTACCTTGCATAAGATATTAAACGTGAAAGTTCTGTCCACTCCGAAAGGGATTAAAGTACTTGAATATATATATATATATATACTCACTCAACCACTGAACAAAGCTAAGTATGTTTATACTGATTTCCATTGAACAGCGAATTGCATTTTCAATTTCCCGAAGCTTAGCGAGGTAGGGAAGGGACAAAAAATAAAATAAAATAAAATAAGGGAAAAAAGGTTAAAAGCCCAAACCTTTTTCGTGGCGCAAAAAGTTATTTTGCAAGGAGGTTGTATATTTTGCCCAAAGCTGGTAAGACGATGGTTTGTATTTGGTCAAAAAGGTTTGATTGGGAATAAATATATACATCATACGCCTCACGACTTGTGTATACACACTCCCTTTTTTATAGTGGCGGGGTAGTCAGAAGCTTGAATGCCCATCTCCGAAATTTCGAAGGCATGTTAGGTATAGGTCACTCGTAGTTCGTGTTTCACTAGATAGACAGCACCCAACGTGATACGTATCGCCGTGTATAGATAGGCAGTTTAACATAAGCTTATATAAAACTAGTTTAGGGTCTTATCAAAAGCGTAAATATAAGCTGCTTTTTAAGGTGAAGAGAGATTCGGAGACTTATTACCTATAAATAATAGAGCATTATCGAAATATGTAACAACGTCATATATTAAACAAACACATACGTTCAAGTTCTTTAACCTCTTTCGAAGCGGACAGAACTTCGGTGACATAAGATTCCCTAGGTCACTTATTAGCATGAAAAAGTTAACTTTATATATATAATGTCATGTGAACATTATTAAATATATATTCAGCATTTAATTTAAATCGCAAATCTCTTAAAACTATAATATGTTCTATTTGTAAATAACTTTGTCGTAAGCCTTCTAAAGTTAGAGACTTGCAAAGACCGAAATAGACCGAAATCTAAGGCTGTCACTTCCATTGTCACTTAAGTCAACCGTCGAGTAACATGTAAGAGAGAAACTTTTATCCCTTTTAGGGTGAACAGAGACTTGGATTAATACTTTATTCTTGGTCACGTGATCTATGATAGGCAAAAGATGTTTGTTCACGACTATTAATCCTTGCGGGGTAGGTTAAGGTGTCCATCTACGTAATCGTGGAGGTAGTTTTTTATGGCTACATTTGATCCACGTGCTGTATAAATTTAGTAGTTATAATTTATAAGACATATAACAGTCAGATAGACGCTATATTGAAAAAAGGTGACGTTAGGTGTATCTATAACCGCCGAGAGTGTATGAGAAGATGTATGAATGTCAATGAAGCGAAAGTGTTCTGTCAGGATCGGGACAAATGGGGATCCATGATCTCTGCCTACCCCTCTACAGGGAATCAGGCGTGATGTGTATGTATGTTATAATTTATATTGAATAAGCTTAGGTATTAAGACAGAGATTACCTAGAACCTAACTTAACTGCATAAGTGATAGGATTTGCGCAATCAGCTTTGAGAACTAAATCCCTAAAGACTTAGAACACACATAGATATACATATATTCACGCCTTGACTTCCCTAACGAGATAAGCAGAGTATCGATCGCCTTGAACGGGTAACAAATCTATCAAGCCTTACTCACAGTTATTGAAAAAACCTGTCCTTTGAGATAGATTCTTTAATAGATACCAGGTTGCTAACCCATCGCTCAGTATAAACTAAATACGATCTTATATATCTTAGTCACGTCTTACAAATCACAATAGTGCTAGTAACCTGTTACCAATATTTAATAAATTATAATAAGAATATGTAATAGTGCTTGTAAATGGCGACATAGCTTACCTACTGTCACGTTGAGTACTGACTATCTGGTCAACACGTGGGCTTAAGGTGTCCATAGAATTACTACCTCCGCGATTGCAGAGATGGACTCCTGAATCTCAGACTACCCCGCAAGGGTTAATGGTTTTGAACGCAGTTGACTGTATATTAAAGTACTTTTAACCATTGAGTGTGTATGTTACAGTATATAAATATCGAAAAAACAGGTTTCGTGATTTCTGTTTACAGATAAGAAATAGCGGCTCTAGCCCAGTGGGTAAGACCTCGAACTTCGTATGAAATAGGTCCTAGGTTCGAATCCCGACTCTGCCATGTACCAATGAATGAAATTTAAATGTGTTTTTCATTTATGTACATAATTTACAGTCGCTAACGGTGAGGGAAAACATCGTGAGGAAACCTGCCTATCCCTCAGGATAGGTAATAGTCAGTGCCTATATACGGCGATACGGTTCACTACTTATCACGTTGGGTGCTGTCTATCTAGTGATACGCGGGCTTAGAATGACCCATACCTAACATGCCTTCAAAATTTCGGAGATGTGCATTCAAGCCTCAGACTACCCCGTCATAATAAAAAAGGGAGTGTGTATACACAAGTCGTGAAGCTTATGTTATGTTTATGTTTATAGATAAGAAAACGGGCGGAATGTATAATGTAAATATATATGCCTTCCTGAGTATAATACTTTAGTTTTAGAGATCTATCTCTCCCGGGAATCGAACCCTAGCCTTGGATAAACATTTCCTGAAACTCTTAACTTCAAGTTGTTTATTACTTAAGTTGAAGCTGCTAATCTAAGTTCTTACTTACTTCTATTAAAGTTACATAAATTTTGCTCTTCAGTCCATAAAGTAACATTCCGAATTCAAGTTTCGGAATTAAGTACAACGTAAATATCTTTAAAAGTGTTTTAGCTGTATCAGTGGGTACAGGGTTTAAATCTCGGATCATGTACAAATAAGTTTTCTGATTTTCTATGTACATTTTCATAATAAAAATACATTTACGAAAGTTATCGAATACTACGGCGAGGGAAAACATAGCGAAGAAACCTACCTGTTCCCCAATAGGTAATAATAAGTGCTTGTAAATGGCGACATAGCTTGCCACCTGTTAAATCGAGCACTCTGTGGTCAACGAGTGGAAGCGATGTGTTTGCATAATTTTTCACCTCCGCAATAACGGAGATAAACACCCGAACCTCTGACTACCCTACAAGGTTTTTGGACGTGACATTTTTGTGTGAGTTTATAAATTGAACGAACTGAATTATATTGTATTGCCTTTTGAATGTAATTTATCAGTCTCCTTTTTTGTCTATATTTATTCCCCAATGAATGAAAGGATCCTTAAGGAATGCATAGAGCCAAAGTGGAAGGTAAAGTTACGAATTGAATTGAAGACATTCTTCTCAAGGCGGGTGTACGTAGTATAAAGAACAGAAGAGCGTGTATGAGAAGGTTAATGGGTGTGAGTGAAGCAAGAGAGATTTGTCGGAACTGTTCCAGTTAGCGATTGATTGTCTCTGCCTATCCCCTTGGGGACGTAGAGGCGTGAATATATGTATATGTTATAGAATACGTTTGTACGTTGTACATTGAGTGTCCATTGTCCATGGAACCAATTGAATTTTTCAGTGACATGAGTGCATTGTAACAGGGAATTTTAATTTAGTTTTGTTACAGTGTTTTTACTAAAAAATCTTTTGTGCATTTGGTATCCCGTGTTAGCTGGGATTATTCAAGAAAAATCAGCTATATTTGTTTTTGCATATATTAATAGGTAATTTAGTGATATTGAGCTTGAGAGAATATTTTCACCTATACAATACCAAACGTAACACTATAAGCGATTGCAATAGTGATGTTTCCAAGGTACTGTTCACCCTAAAAAATATTAATTGAAATAAATAAAATATCGGTTGTCTGGGACGTTAAAAGAATGCTAACTAGCTCCCGTTCTTTCCGACATATCGTAGGAGGCGACTAAGGGACTAAAGGCAAGTTAAATCTATTGATCAATAGACTAGTAACCTGTCACCAATGTTCTACAACATCACAAACCCAACATTCATGCTATAGTAATCTAGGAGATATTATAGTGTTTCCAAGGTTCTGTCTACCCCTAAAGGGAACAGTATAGGAGTATTATGACGTAGGTTATTGAATAATTCAGTAGAACGAGCGATATGGATGAAAATTTAATACCCAACTCTGCAATGTAGGATTCTACTTGTCAATAGATAATTTAATCCCCATTTGAAATCCGCTATTGGATATATACCAAGTATGGGACTAGATGATAAAGTAACGAGCTATTTTCTCCTCTAAATATAAATACATATATACATACGCTTCAAGACTTGTGTATACACACTCCCTTTTTTATTATGGCAGGGTAGTCAGAGGCTTGAGTGCCCATCTTCAAAATTTCGAAGGCATGTTAGGTATGGCTCATTCAAAGCCCGCGTATCACTAGATAGACAGCATCCAACGTGATAGGTAGTGAACCGTATCGCCGTATATAGGCACTGACTATTACCTATCCTGAGGGATAGGCAGGTTTCCTCACGATATTTTCCCTCACCGTTAGTGACTGAACATTATGTACGTAAATGAAAAACAAACATTTAAATTTCATTTATTGGTACATGCCAGAGTCGGGATTCGACCCTATGACCTTTCTCATAAGAAGTCCGAGGTCTTACCCACTGGGCTACAGCCGCTTTAAATTTAAATATAAATAAATTTTACATTCTTCTCAAAGCGGGTGTACGTAGCTTGAAGAATAGAACATGTATGAGAAGATTAATGGGTGTAAGTGAAGCAGACTATCGATCGCCACCTGGAACTATTGACAAATCTCTTGCTTCATTCACACCCATTAACCTTCTCATACATGCTCTTCTGTTCTTCACACTACATACACCCACCTTGAGAAGAATGTCAACGTATATTTAAGAAATATATACTTACTAGCGACCCGCTCCGGCTTCGCACTTCTGGCTATTTAATGAATGTTATTATACATATAAACCTTCCTCTTGAATCACATATCTATTAAAAAAACCGCATCAAAATCCGTTGCGTAGTTTCAAAGATTTAAGCATACAAAGGAATATAAGGACAGAGAAAGCGACTTTGTTTTATACTATGTAGTGATGATACATGGATAAATACGTAGATAGCATATATAATCAACAACCAGACTGGAAAGCAGAAGAAAAGCGTAGTTCTTAACCCTTCACCTCTCGATTAGCGTTCAAGTGTTTAACCGTTCGCGCCACGGAGGTTGTTAACGTTATTATCAAGGCTTTTGTTTCAGTAAATCTATTTTCGAATCGAGCACCCCAAGGGTTAACCTTTATCGAAGGGTGCAATTGACTAATTTGAATTTTGAACCTTCCTCCTTAACTTTTGGGTTGAAATTTGAATAATTGATTTTTGTCTGTTTCCTGTCAATTTGCGAAAGTATGGACAAGGACTGATGGCGTAGCCAAAATACAATAAAAGTTGCGACTGTTATCATTTTAGAGATAGACAGAGGCTTGAATGCCCATCTCCGAAATTTTGAAGGCATGTTAGGTATGGGTCACTCGAAACCCGCGTTTCAGTAGATAGACAGCGCCCAACGTGATAGGTAGAGAACCGTATGGCCCTATATGGTTATGACCTATCCCGATGGATAGGCAGGTTTTCTCACGATGTATTCTCTAGATAGAGCGCGATACATAAATATATAATATACTTACAGATAGATCTGCTCCTGTGCTAGTCTGGGACTCAAAAAGAATGCTAACTGCCATTCTTCCCGCAATGTCGTAAGACGCGACTAAGGGACTAGGGGTATATTAGATTCTAGCTAGGCTAGCAACCCGTCACTAATGTATACGACATACGACGTCCATACGACATCACATCCCCAATATTTATGCTAATAAGTGACCTCAGAGATATATCTCCGAGGTTCTGTCCACTCCGAACGGGATTTAAGGACGAAAATTTAAATGTATGTTTAAACATTGCTTAACATGAATATAGGACCAACCTTCAATTTGTTAGGGTGTTACAGTACTGAGTAAATAAAGGTAATACACACTTTGGGAGTTAAGCCACATTGGAAGTTAGGACAGCCATTCTGTTTAACTTTGGAACGAACGTTTGTTTATACGTGGGTGGCATATACTCACGTTTGTATTGGTGGAAAGGGTGAATAGAAGTTTGAGATGTGTGTGTCCCTTAAATATTTCAGTATACGTCGTATATATAAATATATATTTGATTAATTAATAAGTGTGGGGACCATCCTCTCTAAAATATTTGCATTGCTATTCAGAGGGGGAATGCTATCAGTGTCTTGGGAACCCTACCACCCTCTGACAGCGATGACTACAAAGATATTTCCTATATATAAAAAAAAATACTGTACGTTTATTGTTTATACAGCAATTGCTGTATACATACTAGTGCTTCACAATTGGGTAATAATTTTCTGTGTTAATTAGGCGCAAAGAGAATGATAAGTAACTCTTCTACCCTTTGATAGCAAATACGTGATGAGCTAGCAAGCTGTGTAAAATATTTCATACTAATTCAATGAAGTCATATGGCACTCAGATAGACACCATATTAAAAAAGGGTGATGTTAGAAGTACCTATAACCAACAAGTGTGTATGAGTGTCAATAAAGCGAAAGTGGTTTGGCAGGATCGAAACAGATGGGGATTTGAGATCGCTGCCTACGCTTCTACAGGGAATCAGGCGTGATGTTTATGTATGTATGTAATTCCATGACTACCCTGATAAATAAAGCTAAATAATAAATGAGCTTAACATGACCCAAAAGATATTATCTCGTTCGCTCAATACTAATACCGTTAACCTTTATACCCTATTGTTAGCCTTTCATAAATTTACATATACATTCACGTCCTTTAATTCTTTCGGGGTGGACAGAACCTCGGAGATATAATACCCCTTAGACAGTATTATATTATCTGTACCTTAGGTAACTTTTTAGTATGAGTATTGGGGTTGCAATGTCATTATAGAACATCGTTGACAGGTTGCTAGCCTATCGCCAAATAGATTATATTTACCCTAGTCTTTTAGTCGCCTCCTACGACATGCCGGGAAGAACGGCAGCTAGTTAGCATTCTTTGAACGTCCCAGACTCTCATTTTAATGTCTACAAAAATTTCATTCAACCTAAACCCTTACATTGTCACATTGAGTACTGACTATTTGGACAACACGTGAGTTCGATTTTCTACCTCCGCGATTGCGGATATATATATTTTCTTTCTACTAGAGTACCCGCCACATAAGGTGGCAGTTGGAGGCGTCGCCACAGTCGCGTAATCCAGTGTTGCCAGTAAACACGCCAAAACTAGCACTCACTGTGCCATACGGCTCGATACATTATATTGAGGTTTCATTTGTAACGATCTTTGGTTGCAGAGCTATAAACTCAAATAAAACAAATTAATATACCAAAGTCAAAAGTCAAAATATTTTTATTCAAAATAGGCCCTATCATAAGCTCTCTTTGAAAGTTATTTTATGATCTAAGTACAAATTAAAAAAACTATATATTGACAAAAGGAATATATATGAGTGAAGTGGAAGGGCGGTTACGTAGGGGCCGGCCTAATAAGACATATATGTAACAGTCAGATAGACGCTATATTGAAAAAAGGTGACGTTAGGAGTACCTATAACCGCCGAGAGTGTATTAGAGAATGTATGAATGTCAATGAAGCGAAAGTGGTCTGTCAGGATCGGGACAAATGGGGATCCGTGATCTCTGCCTACCCCTCTACAGGGAATCAGGCGTGATGTGTATGTATGTATGTAAAAAAACTATTTCAAACATGGCACTGAGCATTGTCTTTACATATTTTTACCGAGGTTAGTTCACCAACCATTTCGGCTGCTCAAGATGCCACGTCATGAAGACCACGACCGCTCTGATAAGAGCGTAACGATTGAGAAGAAGAAGTTCAGCGGAGACCCTTGGAGAAGAACTAACAAGAAACTCCAGAAATCAATTTATTATAATCACCCTTAACAAACATAAAAATTACAAAGAGTGGGCAAAAAACACAACGCTGGTAATACTAAATTTACCTTTCATACAAAATAACACGCAATGGCGGAAACGTCAAATTTAGTTCCAAGTTTGGCTACTGCCACCTTATGTGGCGGGTACTCTACAATTATCGATTTATAATTGGTTACCTAGGTTACACGTAAATAGTCTAGAATAGTGATAGGAATAGCCAATAGGCAATTAGCATCCGGCATTCTGCTTTAGAGCCTGTGACACAGACTCTCAAAGGTTTCACTGTGGGAGTAGCCCGTGTCCAGTAAAACAGCGATTTGACTCTTAATATTCGTAGTAAATGAAATGATAATTAACTTAATGTCGTATAAAGTTAACCAACGATATAGGAATAAATAGATCCAAAATTTACTGCTAATTTTTTGTATTTTTTAACTGCTGTTTTACTTCACGAAATGGTAGTAATTAAATTAATTTATTCTTAAATAATTTTCTTCTTATGTCTTATGACTTAGTGACAGTAAGTAATTCACTCTTTCCCCAAAAATTTTTTTTTTAAATAAAATGAACCTTTATTCCTCATGTAACTAAAAAAACTATATTGAATTGTTTTAGAAATGTGCTACCATTAACTTCCAGCTTAAGTCTTAAGAGTAGATTCTTGAATCTTATGCAAAATTGCCCTAGAAGATAGTGTATAAGTTTTTATCACCTCCTAAAGTAATTAAATGATCCATAAACCGCTGTGTTTATAGCCCCAACCCTTTCACTGCCCGTGGCGATTCATTAGCACAATGTGACAGCACAGCTCTTACTAGCACTTATTTCTGACCCAAATAAGAAGGTAATTAGCCAGAGATATTACTTACATACATACATATCAAGCCTGATTCCCTGTAGAGGGGTAGGCAGAGATCACGGATTCCCATGTGTCCCGATCCTGACAAACCACTTCCGCTTCATTGATTTTCCACCATTCCGACTCACACAATTTGTCATACACATTTCTTCTGTCAGAGGCTTGAGTACCCATCTCATTTTACATCGACGTATACTAGGCACGTTTGCTCACGTTGTTTTATCTTACAACATTACACAACAAACACTCACATATAAATATGTATATATATATAAAGCCTCAAGCCTCTGACTACCCCGCCACAATAAAACAGGGAATCTGTATACCTTGAATGTATTTGTAGGTGTGAAGAACAGGAGAGCATTCATGAAAAGATTAATGGATGTAAGTGAGATGGGAGTGATTCGTCAGGTTCGTTTGAGGTCGCGATCAATAGTCTCTACCTACCTCGTGGGGAGGTGGAAGCGTGAAGCAGGTATTGTACTCACATATACATATGTATGTTGAAAGTAAGGACAACTTTTTGTATATATATGTACATATTTAAGTAAAGTATAAAGATTCATATTATACAACAACATTGTCCGTTTTACTGGTAGAAGTTTATTTAGTTAAATAATTAAAGTTTAATGTAGAACGACGATGTAATGACGGATAAGAACCCCTAACTACCCCTTAATGGATAACAGTCGTTCTATACATACAAAATGTATATGATAAATTGACTTATATAAACCCCACCTGTTGTTTTTCCCACGTAACACCATTAATCATAATTGAACGTTTAATGAAATGTCACTCAGTTATAACATGTTAAAAGTTTTCTAATGAATAAATGAAACTTAACATAACACTACGACAATTAAGCATGTTAGGAGTGACATTGAATGACAGAATTAAAAACAGTGTGATAAGGGAAGGTTGCGGTTTGAAAGATGTAGTAAATATGAATGAAATGCATGTTTGATGGTTTGGACATGTTATGCGGAAGAATGATAGCAGATTGACTAAAGGAATATATGTGGGTGAAGTGGAAGGGCGGTTACGTAGGTGTCGGCCCAATTAGGCATATGACAGTCAGATGGACGCTATATTGAAAAAGGGTGACGTTAGAAGTACCTTTAATCGGCGAGTGTGTATGAGTGTCAATGAAGCGAAAGTGGTCCGTCAGGATCGGACAAATAGGGATCTGTGATCTCTACCTCTGCCTACCCCTCTACAGGGAATCACGCGTGATGTATATGTATGAATTATTATTATTTCAGTAATATTATATACATATATATGTTTTGTTATTCTGGTAAGGTATTAATCGAGTCTACCGTACCCCTGCACGTAAATATCAATATAGATATATGTACGTTGTAAGTTTTTACGTAGCATTGAAAATCTTAGGTTGTATCTCTATTATTATTTTGTGCCTTAGCCTTCCTGACTAGCCAATACATCATCCCGTTAACGTAAAGAAGTCTTTATAAACGCTCCTGTCAAATTCAATTGACGTTTTGTGCGGCGGCCATGTCCTTTTATGAAAAAAGGCCGTATACCTCGTTTCGTACAAAAGATTTTTGGTTTTATTAGTTCTGGAAAAAGTAGGTCGGGCACAAAGAGGTTTTGCTTCGTCAGATGCAAGTAAATTTCATGAAGTCAGCTGGCCGCTCGTGACGTCATTGTGACATAAGCTTCACGACCAATAAGTGTTTGAGGTAGTTATAGGCGTTGAAATATCTCTCGGCATACTCGTTCATTCATAGAAGAATGTATGTCATTTAAACAAACATAGATGATTTTTAATAACCCTGACTAACCATCGAAAATAAATAAATAAATTCACTAAAAACTACGGTGAGGGAAAACATCGTCAGGAAACCTACCTGTTCCCGGAACAGTGTACATACAGTATTTGTAAATGGCGCCATGGCTTACCGCCTGTCACATTGAATACTGACTATCTGGTCAACACGTGGGTTCGAGGTGGCCATAGAATTACTACCTTCGCAATTGCGGAGATGGACACCTGAACCTCTGACTACCCTGCAAGGGTTGATGGTCGTGAACACGTTGGTCTTTTGTGTGATAAACCACTTTCATTTCATTGTCATCTACAGACCTCCACATACTCACTCGGCGGTTATAGGCATACTTCTAATGTCATGTTTGGCAGTATATCGTCTTTTTTCATAGTCATTGTATAAAAGAAAACAAATACAAATGCATTCACGACCATTAACCCTTGCAGGGTAGTCAGAGGTTCAGATTTCCATGTCCGTTATTGCGAAGGTAGTAATTCTATGGACACCTCGAACCCACGTGTTAACCAGATAGTCAGTACTCAATGTGACAGGTGGTCAGCCATGTCACGATTGACAAGCACTAACTATTATCTGTTCGACGAACAGGTAGGTTTCCTCACGATGTTTTCCCTCACCGTATAATTCGATGAATTTCGTAAATGTGTTTTTATTACGAATATGTACATAGAGATTCATTAAACTTCGTTTCCATTGGTACATGCTTTAGCGGGATTTGAACCCTGTACCCACTGATACAAAGCCAAGCCCCAAACAACTTAGCTACATCGAATTCATCGTATTCATTGTAATCGTTATTTCATATATACTATAAACTTTTGGACATTCTACTACTCGTATCATAAATTATTCTCATAACATGTCTAAGTCATCCAAGCATGCCATACTAATAATCATATTCTTGAGATAAACCCTTTCACACTCCAATAACCCACAAAATACTTGCAGTTTATATATACATTCACTTCCTTTAATCCCTTTCGGGGTGGACAGAATACAGAGAGATATAATATCTCCTAGGTCACCTTTTAGCATTAACATTAGGGTTGCTATGTTATGATGGAACATTGGTGACGCTAAACTAGCCCATTGCCCAACGAATTCAATTTACCCCTAGTCCCTTAGTCGCCTCCTACGACATGTTGGGAAGAACGACAGCTAGTTAACATTCCTTTTACGTCCCAGACTAGCAGGATGCTTGCAGTTGCGATGTTTTTCCTCTTCGTAGTAGTTAATGCATTTCGCAAATGTATTTTTAGTGCGAAAATGTACATAGAAAATCCGATACATCTTTTTTTAATCCTGATACAGAGTAAAGCTCTTAACAACTGAGCTATATTGAGTTATATAACATTGTACATACATACACATCATGCCTGATTCCCTGTAGAGGGGTAGGCAGAGCTCACGGATCTCCATTTCTCCCGATCCTGACAGACTACTGTCGCTTCATTGATCAACACCTTTTCATACACACTCGGCGGTTATAGGTACTTCTAACATCACCCTTTTTCAATATGGCGTTCATCTGGCTGTCTTTGTCTATCTATACCACATTGTCTTTTCGAATTTGCTCTTTATATGCTATTCACCCTCACGATATTTCCCTCACGGTTAGCGACTGTAAACCTTTATATATAAATATTGATATATACCCTGAATACTTTATTAAGTTCACTTTTAGTATAGCAAAAAAGGAGTTGGACGATGGGCTAGCAACCTGTCACTTAAGTTATATATATATATATATATATATATATATATTCTTAGAGGTTTCCCCTTCTCTAAGCTCTCAACCTGGGACCACCGGTAGTGACGTCGTATGAGGAAGGGGAAAAAGGGGATGTGCGCAGGCGGCGGAAGGGTGGCAGAGATGCGTCCTCTTTGGCGCTGGCTTCCGGACGTGGTGGACGTGTCTTTATTAGCTCTCGGTTTCGGTCTATTGCTATCTCGTTTTGAATAGTTAATTATTTCATTATTAAATATTTCTGTATGTTGTAGTTTCTATTTTTTTTAAAATCAAAACTCTTCTGATCCATAAGATCAGAAGTGGGATTCACACGCGGTTTAATCGTTCGCCATCTTTAAAAATAAAATTTTTCGTTGCTTTTTCTTTCTTGTAAATAGTGGATTAGATATTCGTGTGATTAGGTGTAGTGATATTTGTGTAACTTACAGTAAAGTAAGCGCGTCTGCTTATTACGTAATTTCTAGTAGCTATGTCGGGACGTGAGTCACAATCGCGGCGTGTAGAAAGTGCGGAGCGTGGCGGCCGCAAGGGTCGTGATAGTTCCTACGACTTACGAGTGCGCAATACACATTCGCGACGACAAACTCGATCTCGTAGAAATAATAGGGGACGTCGTAGTAGGTCACCGAGTGTTGATTATTCGCGGAGGCGTCGCGATGTTTCTCCTAATCAACGAGATAGCCCGCGTCGCGATCCGCTAGATAGAGTATTATGTAGATTAGATGCTCTCGAGCGCCAATTGCCACTGAGGGAAGGTCGAACGCCGAGTCCCTCACGTCCTTGCGCCAGAAGCCCCACGCCTCAGCGGCCCTCTTCGGGGGCTACAGAGGTTCCCGCTGCCAGCGTCGCGACGCATACCACACCTGACGTTGGGCCGTCGCGCGAGGACAATGCGGCGGACATGATTGTTGGTGCACTATCATCATTGTTTAAAGTAAGATCTAAGAATTATTATATTTCTAATTTCGATCCCAGCGTGCATGATTTTGACGTTTGGTGTGCGGAGGTCGACCGCGGCCGTGAGCTAAGTCACTGGGATGATCGGGAGTGCTTGGGGCGTATAGGCGGCTGCTTACGTGGCGATGCAAGGTCTTGGTTGAACGATTGGGTGACCAATGATCGATCGTGGTCAAATTTTAAAGTTGAATTTCGATCTTTATGTCCGCGTGAGATAGATACGGCCACTGTGTTATATGATGTAATGAGTACGAATTCTAATAAGTTCGCCACGTACGCAGAATACGCTCGAAAGTCTCTCCTGAGATTGGGTATTGTTAGGGGGCTTTCAGACGAACTGAAAGCTGCTATAGTGATTCGTGGCATTACCGATCCCCAAGTAAGGGCCACAGCTACGAATGCTAAACTGGAATCGAAAGATTTAGTCGATTTTTTATCCGTTTACATTAAATCTAAAAATACCCCCATTGCTACCAACAATTCTTTTCACCCGTCCAACGCCGGTTTTTCAAATTTGCGCAAACGCGAACCTCCTAAATACGATCGGTTGACGTGCCATGCGTGCGGGGATATTGGGCATAAACAAATTTACTGCCCTAAAAGGCCGAGAAGTCAAACTAATTCGTTGAATTCTCAAGTACCAACGTCCTCGGTTACACACCAACAATTTTCCCATTGCAAGCCGGATCCAAAGCCTGTTAGGACATGCACTTACTGCAAAAAGATTGGTCATCTTGTGGATCAATGTTTTGTTAAGGAGCGTATCGAATCAAAGACGAATAAGAGTGCTTTGACTAGTAATGTAAATTTTTGTTCGGAGTCGACAGTAGCCGAAACAACGTAATACCCGCGGTTATTCAAAAACTACCCATTGATATTTTAGTAGATTCCGGCTCCGATATTTCTCTAATTTCTGAATCCGTTTTGAAGAATCTTAATTTAAATAGACTGCCTACATATCGTCGACTGCGAGGTATAGGCAATCAAGACCTAGAGTCAACATCTTATGTTCGCACAGTCATTGAATTTCCCGAGTTATCTTTGGAGGTAGATCTGTACGTTGTACCTTCAGGGTGTTTTCAGGCGCCGGTACTAATTGGCACTGATGTTCTTAATCGTCGCGGAGTTACATATATACGAACTAATGATTCCCAACGGTTAATTAGAGTCGATGGGGTGCTCACTGTGTCGACAGCGGAAACTGAAATAACTAAAACCCCGTTACTCGGTGAAAATAGAGAGCGTTTATTAAAATTAATAAATGAATTTTCGAGTACTTTTACAACGGGCACGGCAACTTCTACCGTCAACACAGGGAGCATGGAGATTCGTCTTAGTAGTGACACTCCTATAAATTATCGCCCTTATAAACTTTCGGCTGATGAAAAAGTCAGGGTCCGCGGAATAATTGAAGACTTATTGAGTAAAGGCATCATTCGTGAATCTCAGTCGGACTACGCAAGTCCCATAATCCTCGTTAAAAAGGGGAACGGGGATGATAGGATGTGCGTAGATTACAGGGCCTTGAGTGCGATCACGGTGAAGGAACGGTTCCCGCTCCCGCTGATCGACGATCACATCGACAGACTCGGAATTCACAAATATTTTACCAGCCTGGATATGGCCACCGGTTTCCATCAGGTGCCCATGAGGGATAATTCAATTAGTAAGACTGCTTTCGTAACGCCTGAGGGGCATTACGAATACTTAAAAATGCCCTATGGGCTTGCTAATGCTCCAATTGTATATCAGAGAATTATCACTAAAACCCTAAAGCACTTGATGGATACCGGTAAGGTACTTACCTATATAGACGACGTTTTGATTATGTCCGATTCTGTTGATGAAGGGTTAGATACGTTGCGTGAGGTACTGGAAACCCTAACCGCCGCTGGGTTTTCAGTAAACCTAAAGAAATGTATATTTCTCGATACGGAATTAGAATATTTGGGGCGATTGATTGGTCACGGTCAGGTACGGCCGAGCCCTAGTAAGACAGAGGCTTTAGTAAAATCTCCAAAGCCTACTAATGTACGAGAGGTTCGCCAGTTTCTGGGGTTAGCGGGATACTTTCGCCGGTATATCCCAGGGTATGCCTCTAAAACTTCTCCTGTTTCTAAACTACTTAGAAAAGGTGTTCCATTTCAATGGGGTGTAGAGCAAGACTCTGCACGCGACTATATTATTAAGTGCCTTACTGAGGAGCCCGTTTTAGCGATTTTTAATCCCAATTTGCCAACCGAATTGCATACGGACGCGAGCGCGATAGGTTTCGGTGCTATTTTACTCCAAGAACATCCGGAAAGGCGTAAGCGAGTTGTCGGCTATTACAGCAAGCCTACGCAGGGCGCCAAAGCGCGCTACCACAGCTACGAACTCGAGACCTTAGCGATTGTCCGTGCTCTACAACATTACCGGCATTATTTAATCGGAATTAAATTCAAAATTGTCACAGATTGTAACTCGCTTAAATTAACCGAACGCAAAAAGGACTTGTTGCCGCGAGTGGCGCGCTGGTGGGTCTACATGCAGGACTTCCAATTCACTTTGGAATACCGTAAGAGTTGTCTTATGCAACATGCGGACTTTCTTAGCCGGCAGCCCGCTAACGTGTTCCAAATTCAGAATCCGCGTAATTGGGCCAAAATCGCTCAAATGGCAGACTCTGAAACGCAGAGTTTAATTGATAAGTTAAGGGAAGGTCAATTAGATTCTACTAGATTTTTGGTTAAAAATGATTTATTATATTACAAATTCACTCCCACCGGTGAGGAAACCCGTTCCCTCTGTTTTATACCGAAAGGGCAAAGACTTAGCTTACTTAGAGTCTTTCACGACGATCACGATCACATAGGGGTAGATAAGACCACCGAGTTGATTCTCCGCCACTTTTGGTTCCCAGGAATAAGACCGTTTGTAAGAAAATATATCGGTCATTGTATCGTTTGCCTAGCACATAAGAAAGTTCCTAGAGCGCCTAGCCAACCTATTGAGTCCTGGACGAAACCTGACGTTCCGTTCTCAGTAGTCCACACTGACGTCCTTGGGCCTCTCACTGAATCTAACGGCTTTAAATACGTGCTAATTATAGTTGATTCGTTTTCCAAGTACTGTTTGTTATACTCGCTGTATAGACAAGACACCGATGAATTGAAGCGCGTATTTATCAATGCTGTTTCGTTGTTTGGCACACCGACTACCATCGTGTGCGATAGGGGCAGGATGTTCGAAAGCACGTCATTCCAAAGCTGGGTCTCTGAGCTAGGGTGTTCGATACACTATATCACACCTGGTATGCATAGAGAAAATGGCCAGGTTGAACGTTACTGCAGAACCGTTCTAAATATGTTGCGTATAGAGGTAAATAACAAGGGCGCCTCTTGGTCTGATGTTCTATGGAAAGTACAGTTAACTTTAAACATTACTAAGCACGCAACGACACGTACATCAGCCATGCAACTTCTAATCGGCGTTGAGGGAACCACACCCATCCTGAGATCTCTGGTGCGAGATGTCGCGCTGGACAACCCCAATCCAAATCGTGAGGCTCTTGTGACATTGAGACGTCAGCAAGCTGCGGATCTACTCGCTACTAATCAACGACGACAAGACGCCTACGTAAATGAAGGTCGCCGGCAACCGCGCACTTTTACTGTTGGTAGCTACGTTTTTGTTAGCAAAGGTACACAAAGTACCGGGAAGCTCGACTCTGGTATGCGCGGCCCCTACAAGGTCGTACGTGCTCTGCCGCATCACCGCTACGAGCTTGAATTACTGGCTGGGTCTTACGGGAAGAAGACACAGAGCGCTTCGGAGCATATGGTTCAATGGCGCGGCGAGTGGACCCCGGACGCGTGTGAAGCATTCTTCGGGATCGGTGAGTTTTTATTAAGTGACCCTGACATCGTGGTTACTTAAAGGCCCCGACAGTGGCCCTTTAGCCCCGACAGTGGCTACAGTCTGGTCCCGATAGTGGCTTCACTTTGGCCCCGATAGTGGCTTCACTTTGGCCCCGATAGTGGCTTTACTTTGGCCCCGATAGTGGCTTCACTTTGGCCCCGATAGTGGCTTTACTTTGGCCCCGATAGTGGCTTCACTTTGGCCCCGATAGTGGCCTGCTAGCCCCGAAAGTGGCTACTGGTTTCCAATATTGATATCCGGAACCCCGATGGTGGTTGCTGGGTAGCAATATTGTGAACTGTAATAATATGACGTCACCGTCCGATGGCTGAGATCCGGAACTCTGCCATTAGATAGTGCCTGAGATATTGTTATTTATTATGCTATTGCTTGTAGTGAGGGCTGCCTATGGTAACTTGATTGCTTGAGTGCACGCTTGTGGTCTGGTTATAGTAGACAGTTAAACATCAACTTTTCAATGATATTAGTTGTTTTAAATTTTGTAACATGGTGTGTTTTAGATGACGATGTTGCTTCAGATGACAATAATGAGGAGCCTTTAGAAGCTGTATGAAATCATGCTGACGGGGACGTTCAGCCATCAGGAACGGCCGTCTTAGAGGTTTCCCCTTCTCTAAGCTCTCAACCTGGGACCACCGGTAGTGACGTCGTATGAGGAAGGGGAAAAAGGGGATGTGCGCAGGCGGCGGAAGGGTGGCAGAGATGCGTCCTCTTTGGCGCTGGCTTCCGGACGTGGTGGACGTGTCTTTATTAGCTCTCGGTTTCGGTCTATTGCTATCTCGTTTTGAATAGTTAATTATTTCATTATTAAATATTTCTGTATGTTGTAGTTTCTATTTTTTTTAAAATCAAAACTCTTCTGATCCATAAGAATATATATATATATATATATATATATATATATAATTAAAAGAAATGCTAACTAGCAGCGATTCTTCCCGGCATGTCGTAGGACGCGACTAGAGGACTAGAGGGACTAGAGGTATATGGAATCTATTGGGGGATAGGTTAACAACCTGTCAGCAATCTTCTATATACCATCACAACCCCAATAATCATGTAAATCAATCTAAAATATCAAATCTAAAAAGTGACATGTATACACCCAAACAATATACATACTCATTCACGACCATTAATCCCTGCGGAGTAGTCAGAGATTCAGGTATCCATCTCATCCATCTCTGCAATCGCGAGTAGTAATTCTATACCCACCTCAAACTCACATGTTGACCAGATAGTCAGTACTCAATGTGACAGATGGTAAACCACGTCATGTGACAGATGGTATGCCATATCTTATATCGTCTCCAAGGTTCTGTCCACCCCAAAAGGGATAAGAAACCGTAAATGTACGAATATATGTGTATACTAAAAGAGGACTTAATAAAGTATTCAGCGTTTGTTACTGACTCGTGTTGTGAAGTTATGGAAATGCCTGTTTCACTCAAACGTATTTTCTTTTGACGGGTATCCCATTACCATATTTGTTTGTTCCGCTTAGCTTTGTGTTCGAAATTGGATGGTTTGGGATTTGGGAACGTAAGTAGCTGCCTTCTTAAGTATGATAGACCAAACGTTTTTGAGTGGTATCAATCAATCAATCAGCCTATGTCAGTCCACTGCTGGATGTAGGACTCCCCAAGGTTACGCCACAAAACACGATCACTCGTGACCCTCAGGCAACCACTACCAGCGAACTTTTTCAGGTCATCGGTCCATCTAGCAGGGATACTACCTACTACTAAGTTTACCGAGGCGTAGTCGTCATTAAAGAGAAGTAGAATGTGTATACGGTGAGGCAAAACATCGTGAGGAAAGCTACTTGTTCCCAGAACAGGTAATAGATAGTGCTTGTAACTGGTGACTTGGCTTACCACCTGTCATATTGTGTACTGACTATCTGGTCAACACGTGGGTTCGAGGTGGCCATAGAATCACGGCCATTGCGGAGATGGAAACCTGAACCTCTGACTACACCACAAGGGTCGATGGTCGTGAACTTTTTTGTCCTTTTAGAGTGGAAGGTAGAGATTTGTTTATATTATGTATATGAATTGCCCGCGCTAGTTTGGGTAAAAATGCTAACTAACTGCTGTTCTGCACGGCATGTCGTAGAAGGCGTACTAGCAAACTATCACCAATGTTCCATTATGACAAAGCATGTGACCTAGTATATATTATATCTCCGAGGTTCTATCCACCCCGAAAGGTATTACACGATGTGAATGTATATATGTACGTAAAACCCAGTTACAGAACTTTCAAAATCAATAAGAAACAATAGCTACAGGTTGCTAGCTCATCACCCTATTAATCCACTTAACCCCAATCCCTTAGTCTCCTTCTACTATAAACCGAGATGAAAGGTAGTTAGTTAACATTCTATTTACGTCCCAGACCAAACAATTTAAACTTTTACAAATAAAGTATCCATTTCTGAAAGCAAATGTCAACGGGTACTTTTGAATCTTAAATCCATTTGTAATTAGGTAAACACGTAGGCGGCACACCCGGACTAAGCCCAGTTGTTTAAATGTTACTGAATCTGACTGTCATAATCTTAAAGCCTAGACCTGTCTAAGCCTAACCCTAACATAATAGCACTTTGAGCGAAACTCAATTAGTTCACGTCCGCCCAGAAAATCCATTTTGAGGGTTCCCAACAGACAATGTCGTGTATAAGCACCTTTTACAAGTACCTATAACCGCCGAATGTGTAGGAGGGATGTCAATGAAGTGAAAGTTTTATACTTGAATCGGAAAACCGGTCTGTTAGGTTTTTAAACATCTAAACCTGAAGTACAAGAGCTAAAAAAAGGTTCTTTATCTATTTTAGTACTCTAGGTTGCTAGCCCATCGTCCAATAAATTATTTTACTGGGAAGAACGGCAGCTAGTTAGCATTCTTTTAACGTCCCAGACTAGCACAGGACATATGAACGTATGTTTTCGTCATATAAAGTTAATAGTCATTTGATGAGGTCTACATGTCAGACATCGGTAATAGGCACCCAACGTGATAAATAGTGAACCGTATCGCCGAAAATAGGTTTGGCTATTACCGATCCTCAAATAAAGGCAGTTTTCCTCACGATGTTTTCCCTCACCGTTAGCGACTGTAAATTATGTACGTAAATAAAAAGGCATATTTAAATTCATTCATTCTTACATGCCAGAGACGGGATTTGAACCTAGGACATTTCTCATAAGATGTCAGAGGTCTTACCCACTGGGCTATAGTTGTTAATATCTACATATATGTGAGAGAACCAGTGTGTATGAAGATGGATATAGGCAGCGTTGAATTTTTTATTTTCTTAAACTGAGATACAGTGGTGCTGTGCCCTACATTCCTAAAATAGATATAGAACCTTGTTTTAGATCTTTTACTTCACTTTTAGATGTTTTAAACATGACAGAGTCTGTAATATTAAAAAAAAACGTATTGAACTTTGTCTGGTACGTTGTAAAAGGTGACTAAAGGTTATGTATATAGTAATCACTGACCACTATTTATTAATATCTTAGTACCTTACCTTAATTCTCTATTAGGCGATAGGCTAGCAACCTGTCACCAATATTTAATATAACATCAAAACTCCAATATATGTTACATGCTAATAAGTGACCAAGATATATTCTTGTCCGAAAAGGCGTGAATATATGTCTGTATGTATATTATACAAAGTTAATTTTTATAATAATGTTAAGAGATTAGCGATTTACACTCATAATTAATAACTAACGGGACTTATCGCGTAAGTTTTTATATAATAAAGTTACATTTATTATTAACCCAACGTATCATTATCAATTTTCATCATAGATACACAAACTCAACTCACTCTATTACTTTAGGGATAGACAGAATCTCAGAGACAATATTTGTTGTGGTCCACAATGCTACTTAGGGATTAAAATGACCTTAATATAGATTATTTTTTGTCTTATTTATATATTATGTGTAATATACAAATACTTTAATTTGAACATATCCTTCTACTTTATAAATAATAAAATACCTACTTTCAATACCAAATTCTTCGATCCTTATATTGAATAATTAAGAATATAATTCAATACAGCCCTCTGCATACATACATACATACACATCACGCCTGATTCCCTGTAGAGGGGTAGGCAGAGATCATGAATCCCCATTTGTCCCGATCCTGACAAACCACTTTCGCTACACTGAAATTCATACATACTCTCATACATTCTCGGTGGTTATAGGTACTCCTAACGTCACCTTTTTCAATATAGCGTCTATCTGACTGTTATATGTCTTATTAGGCCGGCCCCTACGTAACCGCCCTTCCACTTCACTTATATATATTCCTTTTGTCAATCTGCTATCATTCATCCACATAACATGCCCTCTGCCTACCCCGTAGACGCTTAGCGTTATTAAATCTGCGATTTTCATTAAACTGGAAAAGGTTGAAACAAGCCATTATGCCTCCCATTATATCTAATTGGATTTTCGCCACTCCCGCGAATCCTATCTCGTTATCTACCTAACTATAGATAGAACACTACATTCCCGTGCTAGCTGGGACGTAAAAAGAATGCTAACTAGCTGCCGTTCTTCCCGGCAGGTTGTAAGAGGCTACTAAGGAATCTATTTGGTGATAGGCAAGCAACCTGATCGATTCTATTTGCTATCAAAACCAAAATACATATATATCTAATAAGTGATTCAGAAGATGTTTTCATGTCTCCAACGTTCTGTCCACCTGGAAAAGGAGTAAAGGACGTGAATGTGTGTTAACAGACTAGCACATGACAAAAATAGATCCAGTAATATTATATATATATTTACGTATTGCAACAATATATCTTGTCTTTATGTATATGAGAGATATTAATATGTTAAAACTAAGGATTATATTGTCATCTATGGTCTGTCCACATCGAAAGGAATAGAAAGGCTTGATATGCATGTGCTTTTTATTATTCATCTATACATACATAAACATTCACGTCCTTTAATCCCTTTGGGATGGAAAGAACCTCGGTAATACAACATCTCCTAGGTCACTTTTTAGCATGAATATTGGGGTTTCGTTGTCATAATGGAACATTGGTGATAGCTTGCTATTCCATCGCCTAATAGATTCCATTTAACCCTAGTCACCTCCTACTCGTCTATAAAATACATTTAAAATATTAATAGTTTTTTTAATAATAGTTTAGTGATTAAATTCTGCAAACAGAATATTTAATGAGAGTAACATAATAATTTAATTACAAATATTAGTGAGGCGAAATTGGTTTAGTAATAAAAATAATTATATTCCATTATATCTTGAAAGATTTCTCAGAGAAATGGTATGAAAAATATACATAATTATAAAACAATTATATTTAATTACATAGGAGTACAAATCTCTCATGCTTCACTCACATCCATTAATAATGGAATTTAATATCACATGTAAATGATGATACGTATCACGATCGAAAATCAGGGTTCGTGATCTCTGCCTACCTCTTAACAGGAATGCGGTCGTGAAATGTATGTATGTGAATCAAAGGCTTTACCAGGAAATATACATTTCCAATGACTTACTTCCCACAATTTGCAAAGTTGAGTTAGTTAGAAAAACTTGCAACGAGTGACTACGACTTGGCAGGTATTCGTAGTTCGTTAAAAGTTACGTAGCATAGCGTATCTACTTGCGGTACTACGAACGCAATTTATTAGAGCTACGAATAATTTCTAATGTGAATGTTGAAATGGAATGTTTATGTTTCAGGATGATTTGATATTTCGGGTTTTTACAAAAAACCTAGGCATTTTGCTAAAACACAAATAATTATTAATACTAATAAGGTAATATAACATAAGGATAAGGGATGATCTAATTATAATTAGACAATGGAGATCATTCCTTATCCTTATGTTACCTATCAACAGAAATCTAAGTAGGTTAGGTTAGTATATGATAAAGAATCCAGAAGCGAATCGCTTTTGTAGTAGTTGATCACATTGTCTAATTATCCGTTTTCGCAAAATGCCCAGGTTTTTTGCAAGAACACGAAATATCAAATCATCTTGCGACATATATACAATTTTTTGTTTATTTGTTTTACTTCAGAAACATCAAGTACGTTTCTCTACTAAAGGGTAGGTAGAGATTACTTTCGCTACATTATTATCTATACAGTTTTTCATACACACTCGGTGGTTATAGGTATTTCTAACGTTATTCTTTTTCCATATACATACGTATGTACACAAGCATTACATACGTATGTAAAATATTCACGCCTCAATGTACCAACGGGATAGGTAGAGTATCGATCACCGTCCTGAACTGAATATTACTTCGCCTCACTTACTTCCTTCATTAACATGCTTCCGTCCTGTTTCCTTAAAAGCAAGCTAATTATTATCAACTCAAGTCTCAAACACTATTATGTTTCTTAGCATGAAAGGCTCTATAAAAGGTAAAATGCTAAGGAAATAGAATTCAAAATATATAGGATTCGTTTATGATCACTGACATATCTAATAAAGTTTAATGGGTGTGAGTGAAGCAAGTGAGATTTGTCTTTCCATCCAGGTGGCGATCGATAGTCTCTGCCTATCCCCTTAGGGACGTAGAGGCTTGAATATATGTATGTATACATTAAGAATGTAAGCGATCTCTCTGGTGATACATCGTGCATTCTTATGACAGATGGACTGATAAAAAATTCAATATCACCCACCTACTAGCTTTGTTCAATGAATATGAAGGATTCTTCTTTTGACTAAGTGTTCTTTTTAAATACATATTTAAACTATCATATCTTGCAGTCTCTTTGAGAGTAGACAGATATTTGAAGATATTATATAACATTAGTATATGGCCATATAATTTTAAAGCTAAATATCGAGCTTGTAAACAAACATACAAACACATCACGCTTGATTCCCTGTAGAAGTGTAGGCAGAAATCACGGATCTCCATCTGTCCCAATCTAGATAGACCACTTCCGCTATATTGACTTATATTCGTCATACACACTCGGCGGTTTTAAGTACCTCTAACGTCACCCGTATTCGATATAGAATCTATCTGACTGTCATATCTCCTATTGGGCCAGCTTCTATGTAACCACCCTTCCACTTCACCCACATATATTCTTTTTATCAATCAACTATAATTCATCGGCATAACCTAAGCATAACGTAAGCAATAAAGGCTATTTCAATCTGCGTGAAAGTCCGTTAACACCCGTTTAGCAAATGGATAAAGGATTACAATATTACAGCATCCCTTGAGACATTATCTTCATTACTCAATGTCATCTTGACAGTACTTTGTAGTGAATAATATGGCTTTGTGAATGCTGGGTTCCAGATTCGATTCCTCGTAATAGTAATAGCAATGTTTTGTATCTATGAGTAATTACTGGATGGATATTAAAGACGTACGCTACCGTATCATTTTCGGAGTATTAATATACTTGGAATCATCAAATGTATAATCATCTTAATATTTATACGTTAGGAGTACCTATAACCGCCGAGTGTGTATGAGAAGATGTATGTGTGTAATGAAGCGAAAGTGGTCTGTCAGGATCGAGATAAATGGGGATTCGTGATCTCTGTCTACCCCTCTACAGGGAATCAGGCGTGATATGTATGTATGTATCTTTTATGATTCAATATAGATGCTACTGAGGTAAATAGTTGGAGTCAATAAATCGGTTATTCCTCGTCCTTTAATCCCTATCAGGGTGTATAAATGTTTTAACAAAGGTTTTTTATTTGTTACAGATAAACAGAAGCTTCGAAAATGACTCTTGAAACAGCGGAGGTAGCAATGAAAACATACGGCGACAATACTTGAAAAACAATATAATGTGAAACTAAAACTATGTACGACCTTGACTTAGGTCTTGAATTAGACCTGTTCGCCAACCTAACCGACGTACCGATGTATCTAGCCGAAAGTTTAGCGAACAGCACTTTAACATATCAGAGGCTTTCCAACAACCAATCGGAATTGAACGTAACCGCTCAAAACTACATATTTTCACCAGAACAAACCTCTGTAACCATCATTGTTATTGCAATAAAATGCATAACAATGCTATTAATAATCATAGCGGCTATTCTAGGCAATCTTTTAGTTATAGTATCAGTGATGAGACATAGAAAATTACGAGTATTGACTAATTACTTCGTAGTATCATTAGCGTTAGCCGATATGTTAGTAGCTATATGGGCGATGTGTTTCAACTTTAGTGTGGAAATAACAAATGGAACCTGGCTATTTGGATCCTTTATGTGTGACGTATGGAACTCTTTAGACGTTTACTTCTCTTCCGCGTCAATTCTCCATCTATGCTGCATCAGTGTTGACCGTTACTACGCGATAGTGCAGCCTTTAGACTATCCGTTAATAATGACGTCGAAACGTGTTGTTGTGATGTTGTGTGTTGTGTGGTTTAGCCCGGCTTTAGTGTCGTTTTTACCCATTTTTATGGGGTGGTATACCACAGTGGAACATATGAGGTTTAGGGAAAACCATCCAGCTGTGTGTAACTTTACAGTGAACCGGGTGTATGCAGTGATTTCGTCGTGTGTCAGTTTTTGGATTCCTGGAGTGATTATGCTGCTCATGTATTATAGGATTTATATGGAGGCCGATCGGCAGGAACGGATGTTGTATAGGTGAGTTGGGTTTTAATTTAAATACTTTAATTATATTTAATGGTAAACGCATAAGCTTCTGAATCAATAGTACCGTCGTAAGAAGAAAGGGCAGAACTACCTTTTTTTTTAATTGCGTTATATATATTTTTAGATCTCTGCCTACCCCTCTACAGGGAATCAGGCGTGATGTGTATGAATGTATGTATGTATATTTAAAATTAAAAAAAAGGAATATCTGCTAACTTTTTTGTAGAATTTTATCTTCAAAGAATTTGGAGACACCATAGGCATACAATAGGCTTCCACACTATGAAGCAGAATATGGTAAAAACTTAAATCCCAATTATCTCAGATTGACTAAAATATAGATGTGCCCTTATCACTCTTGATACAACAGTACCCATTGTCTGCAGAGTTTCTTGGCATTTCTTCTCAGCAGAGTTTGTCTTTACGAAGTGCCATTAGTTGTAGTTTTATTAATCTAAATTCATTTATTTTAAGAATATGTTTTATGTTAATGACATATTTTTTATGAAAAATCTTTTTTTTTTTGACGTTCAATAAGTGATTTTAATATCCTTATGTTGAATAAAAAGATTTTCATTTCCTTTCATTTTCATTTCATTTCTCGTACGACGGCAGTATAGGTTCAAGGTATAAACCCGAGCATGTACCAATGATGATATGAAAGTGAAATGAACCATATTGAGACAAAGTAACGTGCGGAAACCTAGCTATTCATCTGAACAAAAAGTCAGTGTTCGTAAATGTCCTCACAGCTTACCACCTGTCATGTTGTCGAGTCTATCATTAGTCATCTTGATAAGATGTGCGTTAGAATGATATTAATATAATTAACTCCACTTTTGGTGAAAATGGTCACTTAAATATCCGACTACCCCGTAAGGATAATGTTCGTGAAGTGTATATATGTAGTAAAACTACAGTATTAAAATACTAAAACTATAGTATTTAGCGACTTCCGTGGTGCGATAGGTTAAGCATCTGAATCCTAATCATGTCTCGGGTTCGATTTCCGGTGGAAGAAGAGATAAGAACTACGCTTTTTTTCTGCTTTCCAGTTCTTTGTTGATCATATATGTATTTATCTATATATTATAAGTATATATTACTTAAATACACTTTGACTTGTACCCTTAACACAAGCCTTAAATGAACTTACCAAGGGGCTAGTTCAATTGGTGTAATAGTATCCTAAATATTATTATTAGTATAACAATGTACAACACTGTGATACCTTAAATAAAACTCTTTTAGTAACAGAGAAAAACCTACAAAATTTCATCGACATTCTAGCAAAGACCTAAAACACTAGAAAAATCTATGAAAATAAAGAAAACTGATTGTGTTTGCGTTGAAGAGTTTTCAAGAGGGGCCTTCACGCCTGCTCATTCCACACGGGTAGACAGAGCGTGCCTGCTCCGACATTTCACGGTTCAACACTTCGACTAGATTATTTCTACAAATCTAGGGCTTGTGATAATCTGGAACCTGAGTTTGGTGCAACCAGCTGCATGTTGGTGTGTTTGAGAGAGCTAAGATGTATGATTGATTAGTGGAATATATATAGTGGAATATATTGAGTGATGGGTTAGTAATGACTGACATAATTGTTCTTTATTAGTATTATCAAATCGTAAAAAGTAATGATAAAAAGGACCAAAAAATATTGTCAAATTTTTTGTATGTTCTGAAAAAGGTAGCTTCCTCCGCCAGAGAATTAGTCTGGTTATTCAGAGGGGGAACGCTGTCAGCATATTGGGCATTCTGCGCTTCAACGACAGCGACAAATATTTATATTTATTAAATTTATAGGTAAATTTATTGTTTTTTTAAAGTTTGTAAATATGTTATTAATTTAATGTAAAAATTCTATTGTTAAAAAATATTTTAATAAATAAAAATAGTCTGGAAAAGAAATTATTGTTTAATCTTTAAAATTATGAAAACTAATTCAAATCAAAAGTTCACGTCTTCATAACAGAAAATGTACAGTGGGTGTATGATCGAATTTAAGTCCCTAGATCGAAAATGTTACAAACATACATACACATTTACGTCTTTTATTCGGTTTCGAGGTGGACAGAAACTTTGAGACATGAAAACATCTTCTTGATGTCATATGAAATATTGGTCAGAGGGTACTGTATTTCACCCAATAGATTCGGGGAAGAACGGCAGCTAGTTAGCATTCTTTTTACGTCCCAGACTAGCACGGAATGTTTTTAACAGATTTTCAGTATCACATATACACAATAATATAGTCTAATATGTCAGAAGAAATGATTTGACTATTTCTATCTTGCAAAGATATGTCCCCTCACGTTTTCCCTCAACGCAATATGTACATATCTATTTGGTTAAATTGATGTATGCTCACGTCAGGAAAATTTGTTTGCGCATTATTTATTACTGAAGGGTAACTCATATTGACTTTTATGTCGATTCATATCTGCTATGTACATACATATGTTAAACAAGATTTTTTTACGAGCTAATACTCGAGATACTGAAAGAGGCTAATATTAGAAGTACCTACAAGGAATATATAAGTGAAGTCGAAGGGCGGTTACGTAGGAGCCGGCCCAATAAAACATATAACAGTCAGATAGACGCTACATTGAAAAAAGAAGACGTTAGGAGTACCTATAACCGCCGAGTGTGTATGAGAAGATGTATGAGTGTCAATGAAGCGAAAGTGGTCTGTCAGGATCGGGACAAATGGGGAATCCGTCATCTCTGCCTACTCCTCTATAAGGAATCAGACGTGATGTGTATGTATGTATGTATTCGTTTATCTCTGGCTAAAGCATATGACAATAATCCTTTACTGGGAATTATATTAATCATAACTAGAGTACCCGCCACATAAGGTGGCAGTTGGAGGCGTCGCCACAGTCGCGTAATCCAGTGTTGCCAGTAAACACGCCAAAACTAGCACTCACTGTGCCATACGGCTCGATACATTATATTGAGGTTTCATTTGTAACGATCTTTGGTTGCAGAGCTATAAACTCAAATAAAACAAATTAATATACCAAAGTCAAAAGTCAAAATATTTTTATTCAAAATAGGCCCTATCATATGCTCTCTTTGAAAGTTATTTTATGATCTAAGTACAAATTAAAAAAACTATATATTGCCAAAAGGAATATATATGAGTGAAGTGGAAGGGCGGTTACGCAGGGGCCGGCCTAATAAGACATATATGTAACAGTCAGATAGACGCTATATTGAAAAAAGGTGACGTTAGGAGTACCTATAACCGCCGAGAGTGTATTAGAGAATGTATGAATGTCAATGAAGCGAAAGTGGTCTGTCAGGATCGGGACAAATGGGGATCCGTGATCTCTGCCTACCCCTCTACAGGGAATCAGGCGTGATGTGTATGTATGTAAAAAAACTATTTCAAACATGGCACTGAGCATTGTCTTTACATATTTTTACCGAGGTTAGTTCACCAACCATTTCGGCTGCTCAAGATGCCACGTCATGAAGACCACGACCGCTCTGATAAGAGCGTAACGATTGAGAAGAAGAAGTTCAGCGGAGACCCTTGGAGAAGAACTAACAAGAAACTCCAGAAATCAATTTATTATAATCACCCTTAACAAACATAAAAATTACAAAGAGTGGGCAAAAACCACAACGCTGGTAATACTAAATTTACCTTTCATACAAAATAACACGCAATGGCGGAAACGTCAAATTTAGTTCCAAGTTTGGCTACTGCCACCGTATGTGGCGGGTACTCTATCATTAAATTGTAATTAGTATTTCACTTGAATTGATTAATAATTACAGTAATGTTCAATTTATATTTTCATTGAATTGAAAAAATAGGATTGTGTTATAAAAACACATTTACGAAATGTATCGAATTATACGGTGAGGGAAACATCGTGAGGAAACCTACCTGTTCATCGAACGTATTTTAATTCCTTTCGAGGTAGAAAGAACCTCGGACACACGATAACATGTCCTAGGTGACTTTTTATCATATGTAAGGGTTGTTTCATATTGAACATTTGTGACAGGTATCAAACCCCGCCGGCTGTCCCAAACCAAAACCTAGTAAGAGCTATTTAGAAAATTTTACAGGAGAAGCAATACAAACTCAATTATGTACCTATCCAAAACTCATAAGTTTAAAGTTATAAAAGCAATAAGTATTAACTTATGCTGATTGCGTTAAAGCAGCTAGTCTTATTGCATTCGACGCAGTTATATATTAAAGTAAGAAAGATCGAAAAAAAACGAATTTGACGACAAAATGGTTCCTACAAAGTTTTTGGTTAAGGACAGCTGCAGTGTACAATAGATTATATGTAACCTTAGCATTCTTTTTACGTCCCAGACAGAATTCCACGTGATAGGTAGTGAACCGTATCGCCGTATCCAGAGTGATAGGCAAGTTTCCTCACGATATGATACTATATTATAATAAAGTTTATTGAAATTCCATTTTTCCATTACAACATTGATACAAGAAATATTCGTAGCTCTAATGAAGCGTGTTCGTAGTAAGGCAGGTGCGGTATACTACGTAACTTTTATCGAACTACGAATACCTACCATTTCGTAGTCGCTCCCTGAAAGTTTTTCTTTCAACTTTGCAAATGATACTTAGAGCGTCTGTAGCCCAGTGGGTAAGACCTTTGACTTCTTATGAGAAAGGTCCTAGGTTCGAATCCCGGCTCTAGCATCTACCTATGAATGAAATTTAAATATGTGTTTTTCAATAATGTACATAATTTACAGTCGCTAACGGTGAGGGAAAACACCGTGAGGAGTTCTGTTTATCCCTTGGGATAGGTAATAGCCAGTCACTATTTACGGCGATACGATTCACCTATCACGTTAGGTGTTGTCTATCTAGTGAATCGCGGGCTTCGAGTGACCCATAGCTAACATGCCTTCGAAGTTTCGAACATAGGCACTTAAGCTTCTGACCATCCCGCCATAATAAAAAGGAAGTGTGTATACACAAGTCGTAAAGCGTATGATATGATTTGTAAATGATGGAAACCGAATATTTCATTATTTCATTATTATTTTTCTTGGATCACAACCCCACAAGGATTCAAAAGCATACAAAATGCACAGTTACAAGAACAAAATTCCTGCTCCCTAAATTATTCACCTTAATCCCCAATCATAACTTAATGGGTTTAATAATTGAGTTGCCGTTAATTCCGGAAATGCCTACTCTAAGGAAATTAATGGAATTGCAAAGTTTCTAAGCCCAACCCCGGTTAAGACAGATCTCGCCGACTTTTGATTGATTTTACCAAAGTTCAGTACTTTGGAAAAGATGTACTTTCAACGGACTGATTAGAGTAATTTCGCTTTTACAACAGGTGACATTTGTTCTATATTTAATCTTGCTTGTAAACAGATTTTGAAACTGTTCTAAACTAGGACATATTATAATTACGGTGAGGGAAAACATGGTGCGGAAACCTACCTGTTCCCTGAACTTGCAAATGGGGACATGGCTTACCACCTGTCACATTGAGTACTTACTATCTGGTCAACACGTGGGCGAGGTGGCCGTAGAATGACTACCTTCGCAATTGCGGAGATGGACACCTGAACCTGACTACCCCGCAAGGGTTGATGGTCGTGAACGCGTTTTTCTTTTGTATTATAATTAGCTGTCTATCTTGTTGTAGTTAACTAAGGGACTAGGGGTGAATGGAAACCATTGAATGATGTGCATCTTCTCACTATTATTAGTTGATACTAAATATTGCGACCATAACATGCATAGGCTCAAGTATCATATTATTATTTCGTATATGGATAATGGGTGACGTTAGAAGTACCTATAACCGCCGTGTGTATGAGAATGTGTATGAGTGTAAATGAGGCGAAAGTGGTCTGTCAGGATCGGCACAAATGGGGATCCGTGATCTATGTCTACCCCTCTACAGGGAATCAGGCATGATGTGTATGTCTGTAAAAATTTACATAAAATCTCTCTTACTATTATTTATTTAGGAATTATAAAGGCGATATAACAGAATATGGAACATTGTAGACAGGTTACTAGGCCATTGTCAATAAAATCCTTACATGCTGGTAAGAAGAGATTCCAGTTACCATTATTTCTACGTTCCAGACTAGCTCGGAACATATACATGAACCCCATGAAAATACAAAATTTAATAGTAAGATCGTTACCTAAACGTGTTGAATATTGTGTTGAAAACAACGATGGTCACTTAGAACACCTACTATGATAAACTAAAGTATGCCAAAACAATGCATTTTATTCATTTTGGACATCATGTTTCATACAGACATTTACAGCTTAAGACCTAAACAATCGATATTTAAAAAGAAAAAGTAAAAAGGGCCAATTTATTTTTTCAAAGCAACCGGGTTCGATTCCCGTACTGGATACAGTTGTTTTTTCAAAGAAAGTATGAATGCAGTTTTTCTTTTTATCAAAATCGGTGACATGGTTCCTAAGAACAAATCTTCGTATCTCTTATAGTTTCAGACTTTCCCATACTGACCGTTTTGAATGCGCCACCCTGTATAAAACGTATACATTCTCTTATATACACTCTATAATATGTTGTTCATTTATCTCCCTAGATATCATTGAAGCTTCACTTCCGTGCTTGCATATTCAGTATCAAACTCCAACCAACTAGACATAATCCTATGGAATGACCCCTCATTACATGAATCACGACTGCTATGCTTTGAGAGCTAGATAAGGGCAGAGTATGTAAACGGTACTATATGTAGCGGTGTATCACTACATAGTATAAAACAAAGTCGCTTTCTTTGTCCCTATGTCCCTTTGTATGCTTAAATCTTTGAAACTACGCAACGGATTTTGATGCGGATTTTTTTAATAGATAGAGTAATTCAAGAGAAAGGTTTATATGTATAATAACATCCATTAACTAGTGGAGTAGGCGATATATTTTATAACCGTGCAAAGTCGGAGCGGGTCACTAGTGGATGTATAAACCGAAAATGGTTTTGGTTAAAATGAGGATCTGTGATTTCTGTTTGCCTCTCTGAGTTTATTGAAGGCGTGACGTAGATGTTTTTTTTTCAGAGGATTAGATATAAAAGACAAAGACAAACGCGTTCACGACCATTAACCCTTGCGGAGTGGTCAGAGGTTTAGGTGCCCATGTTCTCAATTGCTGTGAAAATTTGACAGGTGGTAAGCCATGTCACCATTTACAAGTACTAATTATTACCTGTTCGGGACACATTCGGTATTTGACGCATTTCGTAAATGTATTTTTATTACGAAAATGTACATAGAAATTAATTAACCTTCATTACCATTGGTACATGCTCAAGCCAAATTTGAAATCTGTACCCACTGATACAGAGTCAAGTCCCAAACAACTGAGCTACGTTGAATTATCACATTTGTGTTTATTATAATTTTTCAAGAGCATAGGACTATGTTATTGTGCTAGTTTGCCTCATATAGCTTCAAAATTTCGGACCCTCTGACTACCTCGCCACAATAATAGATATCATGATGCGTATGATATGTTATGTATATAAAACACGACAACCTCCGTGGCGCGATCGGTTAGACGCCAGAACGCTAATCGTGAGGTCCCGGGTTCGATTCCCGGTGGAGGCAGAGTTAAGAACTACGCTTTTCTTCTGCTTTCCAGTCTGGTTGTTGATTATATTTGCTATATATTATGTATTCATCTATATATAATAAGAATAAGAATATATTTCTTCTTTCGTTGACTAGTACCCTTAACACAAGTCTTAAATGTACTTAGCAAGGGGCTAGTTAAATTGGTGTAATAACGTCCTACTATATTATTATTATTATTAAAACAGGTACTGTTTGAAGCAAGGTTTGACACAAGACCATATTCTGAAACCTTCAGTATTTGAATGTATTATTCCAGCAACTGAGTATATAATACTAAAATAAAAGAAGTGATCTCTGCCGTCTCTTCTGTAAGGCCATATACTTAACTAACATACACTTTCACGCCCGTGAATCCCTTTCGGGGTGGACAGAACCAGATACATGAAAACATCTCCTTGGTCACTTATTAGCTTTATTCGGGTTGTGATGTCGTATGGAAAATTGGATACTGGTTGCTAGTTCATCGTCCAATAGATTTCATATATAAAAATCTTTATTAACAAGAATAACAGTATTGAAAAGGAGGGGTTTGAGACCTCCTAGTAAGCTCCAAAAGGCACTTATGACAGGCGAGCCCGCTTCATTCCAACTATTACAGCCTTCTCTTACATACATTTATTAGTACTATATATTATTGATTACTCTCATGAAATATACTTTTTAAAAAAATGAGATAACACAAACACATTTATATAGAGATAAAATAAAGATAAATAATTCATGTTCAGATATTTACCATTTTCTGTCGAAGAACCGACGACCGTTGGAATAAAGTGATTCTCGAGTGGAGGCCGCATGTTGATAATCGTAGTGTAGGACGCTCCCCTGCCAGGTGGACAGATGACCTCAAGAAGGTCGCAGGTAGTGGCTGTATGAGGGACACGAATGACCATGTTTTTTTGCGTACCCTTGGGGAGGCCCACGTCCAGCAGTGGACTAGTATAGGCTGATTCATTGTGCGACCATATAGATATATGTTTGTGTTGTGGTTGAAAAAACTTTTAATAGGTACACCTTATAAGTATCTTTAGTTGCTTAGTCGTGTTTTACGACATGTCGGGAAAAATGGCAACTAATTTGCATTCTTTTTAGTTCCATGTATGTATGTAGTATGTTTGTGATGTATGTCTAAAGCGCCACATACATAGAGAAACCTAAGTAAACCTAAGTTGAAATTAGTTAAAACATAATTACCACAGATGACGCCGCCAAGAATAAAATAATAATTACAAAACTCAATATCCTAGAACGCGCAATTGAAATATTTGACAGAAACAAGATATATAGAAATTTCCAACTCAGACCATTAGCCTGGACGAACACCTACCCAGGTAGGAAGCTTCCTCTTTTCCTGTAGGACACAGTGGATCCTACATATGTATAATAATAATATTGTAGGACGTTATTACACCAATTGAACTAGCCCCTTGGTAAGTACATTTAAGACTTGTGTTAAGGGTACTAGTCAACGTATATTTAAGAAATATATACTCATTATATATAGATAAATGCATATATAGCATATATAATCAACGACCAGACTGGAAAGCAGAAGAAAAGCGTAGTTCTTAGCTCTGTCTCCATCGGGAATCGAACCCGGGACCATAATATTAGTAATCAGGTGTCTAACAGATCGCGCCACGGAGGTCGTCAATGTATATGTAGGTATATAAGGTCATTTAGGCATGGCCGTATTCCAGTTAAAACCACTCGTTAGGCATGTCTATTCGATGCTGACGATACGATGTTACACCAATTACACTTTGATGTACTAATGGAATTATTCCCGTTACATGCTACGTCGCTACTTTACTTTGCTGGTTTGGGGACGGTATAATATTATCAGTTTGTATGTGAAATATATAAGTTATATAGTGTGTACATCAGTTCTTAATATATAAGTTATAAAAATATATTTGCAAAATGCAGCAACTATACGTTAGTGAGGGAAAACATCGTGAGAAATACCTATGTATTTCTCGAACCATGAAACCTTGAAGTTAAGACTTGTAAACGACATGGCTTACCAACTGAGTCATCATTATGTCCATAGAATCACTACATCTACTGTTTCGGAACCTGTTACTACCTAGCCAGAGTAAATGTATCTTCAATATTTTAATCCTAGCATTTAGATACACATATTACTACAAATTGATAGTTACACCAAACATTAATTCCCATACAACGTAACCTAATCTCTGCCCATCAGGAGCAAAGTAGCCGCGTTACTCCTGGACAAGCACCTGCAAATCAACGGCATCACCATGGGTGAGGTGATGAGAGAGAGGCACAGCATCCAGCTGCAGCCCATGGCCTCTAACAAGATGAAGAGGGAGCGAAAAGCAGCTAGAACCCTCGGGATTATCATGTCAGCGTTCCTGGCTTGTTGGTTACCGTTTTTTCTATGGTAAGATCATCATCATCTTATGGTACCCCAGTGGTACAAAGGGCCTTCGTGAGACGTCGCCAACCGCTCCTATCCTGTGCCTTGCACTCCGCGTAAGATAATTAATTAAAATTGGACGTAGCTCAGTTCTTTGGGGCTTGGCTCTGTATCAGATACAGGGTTCAAATCCCGATAAGCATGTACCAATGGAAATGAAGGTTAATGAATTTCTATGTACGTTTTCGTAATAAAAACACATGCACGAAATGCATCTCATTATACGGTGAGGGAAAACATCGTGAGGGGACCTACATGTTGGTTGGACAGTGCTTGCAAATGGCGACATGGCTTACCACCTGTCACATTGAGTACTGATTATCTGGTCAATACGTGGGTTAGAGGTGTCCATAGAATTACTGCCTTCGCAATTGCGGTGATGGAAACCTGAATCTCTGGCTACCCTGCAAGGATTAATGGTCGTGAATGCGTTCGTCTTTTGTGAAATAATAATAATAAAGCATTAAATACAGCCACAAAAACATAATACAAAAAGATTACATATCAAATTTACAGCTAAGGGGTATAGTTTGTGCATGTTACTGTGGCAGCAAAAAGGTTCTAGCAGCCTACCTCTTAAGACATATGACAGTCAGATAGACCTCATATTGTAAAATGCTCACGTTAGATGTACCTATAACCACTGAGTGTGTGTAAAGAGATGTATGTGTGTCAATGAAGCAAAAATGGTTTATCAGGATCGGGACAGATGGAGATCCGAGATCTCTATTCAACTCTCTACAGGGAAACAGCCATGATTTGTATATATGTATTTATATTAAGCACTTATCCTTTCTTTCATCTACCAGGTACCTAACCACAGCAATCTGCGGAGATCTCTGCTACTCCCCGCCGGCTGTAGTCGCAACGGTATTCTGGGTGGGATACTTCAACTCCGCCCTTAACCCTATTATCTACGCTTACTTCAACAGGGACTTTAGGGCTGCCTTCAGGAAAACCCTAGGCTCATGTTGCAGGTTAGTACCTAGACACTTAAAAGTCAAAGTCAAATGTTTTTATTCAACATAAGTACAAGTAGAGTACATTCATTGAAAGTCAAAACATTTGCCTGACTTTGGTTGTCTCTTAGCATTTAAATTCTACCGTTGTCTTAAACATATGCTTCACGACTTGTGTATACAACGACGTAGCTCAGTTGTTTGGGGCTTGACTCTGTATCGAGGGTACAGGGATAAAATCCCGCCTGAGCATGCACCAATGGAAATGAAGTTTAATGAATTTCTATGTACATTTTCGTAATAAAAATATATATACGAAATGCGTTGAATACTACGGTGAGGGAAAACATCGTGAGGGAACTTACCTGTTCTGCGAACAGGTAATAGTTAGTGCTTGTAAATGGCGACATGGCTTACCACTTGTCAAATTAAGTACTGACTATCTGGTCAACACGTGGGTTCGAGGTGGCCATAGAATTACTACCTTCGCATTGCGGAGATAGACACCTAAACCTCTGACTACCCCGCAAGGGTTAATGGTCGTGAACGCGTTTGTGTTTTTGTGTGTACACACTTCCTTTTTTATTGTGGCGGGATAGTCAGAGGCTTGAGTGCCCATCTCTGAAATTGCGAAGACTTATTAGGTATGGGTCACTAGAAGCCTGCGTTTCACTAGATAAATAGCACCCATTGATGCATTGAATATTATTACCTATCCCGAGGGATAGGCAGGTTTCCTCACAATTTTTTCCTCGCCGTTAGCGACTGTAAATTATGTATGTAAATAAAAACATATATTAAATTTTCATTCATTGGCCAGAGCCGGAATTCGAACCTAGGACCTTTCTTATAAGAATCAGAAGTCTTACCCAGTAGGCTACAGTTACAGTAGTCACTTCTTACAAAAAATCTCGAATAGTGTAACAAATGTGATACAGAATTCATTATGAGTAGAAAATAAATGTGTGGCATTCAGTAATGTATTGGCTTAGTCACTTGATCTTACTTCATAAATCCCATACAATGACATATTGAAATCACTTTTTTACGTTTAAACACTTATAGAATAGTATACATACATACGCTTCACGAATTGTGTATACACACTCCCTTTTTTATTATAGCGGGGTAGTCAGAGACTTGAATGCCCATCTCCGAAATTTCGAAGGCATGTTAGGTATGGGTCATTCGAAGCTCGCGTATCACTAGATAGACAGCACCCGACGTGATAGGTAGTGAACCGTATCGCCGTATATAGGCACTGAGGGATAGGCAGGTTTCCTCACGATGTTTTCCCTCACCGTTCAATACGAAATAAAGCATATAGCATATACTTTTGTATCCCCAGGTCAATATTCGGCGAGATAACCTGCACCTTGTGTTGTAAGAGGCGTAGAGGGCTGCATCCTCACCAGCACCATTCCAACGCCTCCTCAGAGCTTCAGATGAACCACTGCGTCAAATCTTCATCAGCTGATGTGCTGAGGTTGAACCAGGTATCAAGTTCAAGACCAGAAGACAATTTGTTTGGGGCTTAAACTGGGTTAAAAAGGTTAAAGTTATATAATAATAATTCTTTATTTTCCAAAAGATACAATTTAAACCTTATAAATTAGACATTTTGATTAAAGTACACTTTGTAATTGATCGTCATGCTGTCAGTTGGTTAAGGTGTGTTTTTACTACAGCTAAGCTATGCGGTTGTCCTATACCAAGATTTAGTAAGAGCCATTGATGATCTCCGTGGCGCGATTGGTTAGTAGCCTGAATGCTAACCGTGAGGTGTCTAGGGTTCGATTCCCGGTGGATGCAGAGTAAGAATTTACGCTTTTCTTCTGCTTTCCAGTCTGGTCGTTGATTGTTTATGCTATATATGTATTTATATATGTATAATGTGTATACATTTCTTAAATATACGTTGACTAGTACCTTTAACAAAAGTCTTAATTGTACTTACCAAGGGGCTAGTTCAATTGATGTAATAAAGTTCAAATATGATTACTATTATTGAGAAAATTTTATCTAAATTACATGTCTGTCAAAAGGTATAAAGTTATAAAAGCAATAAGTATAAACTTTGGTTCTGAGTGCATTTGAGCAGCCAGTGTTTTTACACTAGACACAGTTTAATATTAAATTAAAAAAGAACGGAAATAACGGTTTTAAAAACAAAATGGTTCTTACTAGGTCTTGGTTTGGGATAGCCGTGTGTATTTATGACTTTTTAAATGTTGAACATATTTATTTTTTGGATTGAAAACTTACAGAATCAATTTTCAAAATTATGTTTATTAGGAAATGTTACCAAGTTATACTTTTAATTTTAATTACTTTATAGTTTACATAATAGTATAATTAATTCACGTTATAACTTTAATTGATTTCACTGTGTAAATATAAAGATATAGACATTTTATTATTTATTTCCCGGGAAGGTGGGAAGACGACCTGCGCAGGTTGGCCGGCATCGAATGGATGCGAACGGCCACTGACAGGGAGAAGTGGCGTCATTTGGGGGAGGCCTATGTCCAACAGTGGATTGATACAGGCTGATGATGAAATTAGACATTTTGATTAAAGTACACTTTGTAATTGATCGTCCTGCTGTCAGTTGGTTAAGGTGTGTTTTTACAACAGCTAAGCTATGCGGCTGTCCTATACCAAGATTTAGTAAGAGGCATTAACGACCTCCGTGGCGCGATTGGTTAGTAGCCTGAACGCTTATTGTGAGGTCCCGGGTTCGATTCCCGGTGGAGGCAGAGTTAAGAACTACTTCTTCTGCTTTCCAGTCTGGTTTTGGGTTGTATATGCCATATATGTATTTATCTATGTATAATATGTATATATTTCTTAAATATACGTTGACTAGTACCCTTAACAAGTCTTAAGTGTACTTACCAAGGAGCTAGTTCCATTGGTGTAATAGAGTTCAAATATGATTATTATTATTGAGAAATTGTGTAATAATGTCCAAATATTATTATTATTTAGAAATTTTAAACTAAATTATGTGTCAGTCAAAAAGTATAAAGTTATAAAAGTAATAAGTATAAACTTTGGTTATGAGTGCGTTTAGTCTTATTGCATTAGACGCAGTTTTATAATAAATTAAAAAAGATCAAAAGAAACGGTTTTGGAAACAAAATGGCTCTTACTAGGTTTTGGTTTGGGATGGCTTTGTGTATCTATGACTTATTAAATGATGATCATATTTATTCTTTGGAATGATAACCTACAGAATTGAATTTCAAACTCATATCTATTAGGAAATCTTACCAATTTATACTTTCACTTTTAATAAGTTTATAGTTTACATCATAGATTAATTAATTCATATTATCTGTTCAATTGATTTCACTGTGTAAATATAAAGATATATAGCGTAGAAAAATAACTGATAAGATTAAAAATTAGGAAACGTTACGACTTACATTTGTTTAGTACTCAAATCATTAAACGTATGAATAAACATATGTTTATGCGGATATTAACCGTATCCATAGCAACGTAATATAGCTTAGATCTAGTATAAATACATCCTTAAAAGAATAAAAAGTATCTAGCTGTCTTCTTTTCCAAAAGTTATAAGGGGTAATAGAGTAAATATCTTAGGCAGTTGTTTGATATGCCAGTCACATGAAGAATATTCAAAGTTCTTATCTTTTATTTTGCAACAAGATATTTAACAGCAATAAGTATTTTACGAGTATTGAGTTTAAACATACATTTACGAAATGCGTCGGAATACTACGGTGAGGGAAAACATCGTGAGAAAACCTACCTGTTCTAGGTATTAGTTAGTGCTTGTAAATGGCGACATGGCTTACCGCCTGTCACATTGAGTACAGACTAACTAGTCAACACGTGGGTTCGAGGTAGCCATAGATCTTCGCCATCGCGGAGATGGACACCTGAACCTCTGACTACCGCGCAAGGGTTAATGGTCATGAACGTGTTTGTCTTTTGCATATTAAGTATAGTTATCAGTCGATTACTAAGCAACTCCACTAATCACCTGTACTTGTACTAATCAAAGAGACAAGTACCATTAACACATATAGATCGCGGCTTAAAATCATGAATCACTAGCCTTGACATAATTTTCAAAACTAAAGAACACATACAAATTAATAAAAGGTAGTAATTCTATGGCCACCTTGAACCCACGTGTTGACCAGATAGTCAGTACTCAATATGAGAGGTGGTAAGCCATGTCGCCATTTATAAAGCACTGACTACCCTGCAAGGGTTAATGGTCGTGAACGCGTTTGCCTTTTTTGCTCTCTACATAAAAATAGGTGTGATATGCATGTATGTATCTTTTCCCTCACTAAAGTCCACGAATAAATCCCATACAGAATACTCCATGGAGGTCATTTCAAAGGCTTTCGTTCTCATAAAGACGCGTTTGCAAACGCAGTGAGATTAAATTCAATTTGCGTCACTGCCCCTTAAAGGTATGCAAAAGATGCACCAATGAAATTCCTATTCAGGGGTGCGATTCATGAACGACTGTTAGTCTTGGCTTAAGTAGAATTAGTTTAAGTATGTGATAGTCTGGGACGTAAAAAGAATGCTAACTAGCTGCCATTCTTCCTGGCATGTTGTAAAAGGCGACTAAATACTAGGGATGCATGGAATATTTTAACCGATGGGTTAGCAACCAGTCATCAATGGTTTATATGACATAGCAAAGCTAATTCAAAAAAATGACCTAGGAGATAATATCGTCTCTCCAAAGATCTCCAAAGATACCAACCCTGAAAAAATGAATAAAGGACGTAAATGTGTATGTATAGATCATATTTTTCAAGTGATAGATGGAATACGACCTCCGTGGCGCGATTAATTTACCACCAGAACGCTAATTATGAAGGTTCGATTCCCGGTGGAGGCAGAGTTAAGAATTACGATTTTCTTCTGCTTTCCAGCCTAGTTGTTGAGTATGCTATATATGTATTTATCTATCTAAAATAAGTATATTTTCTTAAATATACGTTGACTAGTACCCTTAACACAAGTCTTAAATGAACTTACCAAGGGGCTAGTTCAATTACACAAAAGACAAACGCGTTCACAACCATTTACTTCCGGGGTAGTAAGAGTTCAGCTTTCCATCTCCGCAATTGTGAAGGAAGTAACTCTATTCTACTAGTTCAATTCGTGTCCTAAATATTATTATTAGTTTAGGCACCGTTCCTGAATCTCTGTCTATTTCACATAGTGGCCATGCAGAATTTACGTAGGAGGAGAAATACGACACAAAATACCGGGAATTTTCTTTGAAAACACATCAAAGAATAGCCACAAACAGAATCTAGGAAAACTAAAATATCTAATATCCCTTGTTCCTTTTTGATGTAGACAGAGGCTTGAATGACTACTGTAATGAAGTTCAAAATGTTTTATAATTAACCTTTATTATTACGTATACATTCACGTCCTTTAATCCCTTTCGGGGTGGACAGAACTTTGGAGACGATAATATTTCAAAGGTCACTTTTAGCATAATATTCGGGTTGTGTCGTTATATGAAACATTGGTGAACGGTTGCTAGCCTATCGTCCAACAGATTTCATCGACTTCTAGTCGCTTAGTCGCTTTCTAAGACATGAAGAACGGCAGCTAGTTTGCATTCTTTGACGTACCAGGCTAGCACGGGACTATTCTACCACGATAAAGTATAGGTGTTAGCCCAATATGACACATGACAGTCAGATAGACGACATATTGAAGAGGTGACGTTAGAAGTACCTATAACCGCCGAGTGTGTATGAGGTGTATGTAGAAACATATGATAGGATATTTTTATTACAAAAACATTTCTATGGCTAAAAGGTGTAAAAAATTAAGTGATTTCTACCTACCCTAGCAGTATTATATCCGTAAATCGCTTTAAGAAAGACAGACAAAAAGACAAACGCGTTCACGACCATTAACCCTTGCGGGGTAGTCAGAAGTTCAGGTGTCCATCTCCGCAATTGCGAAGATAGTAATTCTATGGCCACATCAAACCCACATGTTGACCAGATAGTCATTACTCAATGTGACAGGTAGCAAGCCATGTCGCCATATACAAGCACTAACTATTACCTATTCGGGAAACAGGTAGGTTTCCTCACGATGTTTTCCCTCACCGTATAATTCGACATATTTCATAAATGTATTTTATAACGAAGAAGAAAGTTAGATACAAATTTCACTAATAGCCAAAATCATACACAAACGATCTCTGCCTACCCCTTTATAAGGAAACTTGCGTGATATGTATGTATTAATGTTAGTATATGCCAAAAATATATGCCAAAGAATGACTAAGATTTTCGTTTTACTTACTATGTGAGACCGGGTCGTATCACGATAAATTAATAAATTATTATAATTATACGAGTATTAACGTAATATAAGCGGCTGTAGCCCAGTGGGTAAGACCTCGGACTTCGTATGAGAAAGGTCCTAGGTTCGAATCCCGACTCTGGTATGTACCAATGAATGAAATTTAAATTTGTTTATCATTTATGTACATAATTTACAGTCGCTAACGGTGAGGGAAAACATCGTGAGGAAACCTGCCTATCCCTCACGATAGGTGCCTATATACGGTGATACGGTTCACTACCTATCACGTTGAGTGCTGTCTATCTAGTGATACGCGGGCTTCGAATGACCCACACCTAAGATGCCTTCGAAATTTCGGAGATGGGCATTCAAGCCTCTGACTATCCCGCCATAATAAAAAGGGACTGTGTATACACAAGTCGTGAAGCGTATGTTTATACAATGTTTATACAAGTATTACTTAGATTAATCTAGATATTATTTAGAACCTAAGTTTAAGAGCAATGTATGTAAATAAGAATATCTAGTCATTTAAATATAGGTATACTAGTGACCCACTCCGGCTTTGCACGGGTATAAAATATATAGCCTACTCCACTATTTAATGGATGTTATTATACATATAAACCTTCCTCTTGAATCACTCTATCAATTAAAAAAACCGCATCGAAATCCGTAGTTTCAAAGATTTAAGCATACAAAGGGACATGGGGACAAAGAAAGCGACTTAGTTTTATACTATGTAGTGATCACTTAACCCGGCCTAGTCAGGGACGTAAAAAGAATGCTAACTAGCTGCCGTTCTTCTCATGTCGTAGGAGGCGACTAAGGGACTAGGGGTAAATGGAATCTATTGGGCGATGGGCTAGCAACCTGTTTCATATGACATCAAAACCCCATTCATTCTAATAAGTGACCTAAAAGATAGAAAGTTTTCATGTCTTCAAGCTTCTATCCGTCCCAAAAGGGGATAAAACGTGAATACATTTGTATATACTTCACGCTACTTATACGTTTTGGGTATATCAGTATTATGGTAATGTTATCAAAACAATGTTAGTTAGAATTAAAAGTTATTTAATAATTAAATTAAGACTAGAATTATAATTGTTAAGAATTTAATATATTACACTTTATGATTATTATCCCTTGCGGGGTAGTCAGAGGTGCGGATATACGTCTCCGCAAATGCGGATGACACGAGTTAGGTGGTGTTTCAAGCCTATGTATGGAGGCTGTAATAGTTATTGTCTATTCTGACCAATAGGCAGGTTTATGTTTAAAAAAATGTGTATAGATGCCAGAAGAGAAAATGGTTTGTCTCGGTCTAGACAAATGGGGATCCGTGATCTCTGCCTACCCCACTGTAGGGATATGGGATGTGTATGTATGTATGTAGGAATAGAATGTACATATTCTCTGTTTTCCATATTGTACATATACATAGAAAGTATATACATAGAAAAATATCATTAGTACATAATTAATATGTGATAGATAATAATTTGTTGTTAGTTTAACATTACATGACAAATTCAATGTAAAAGAATTTTCTGAAAACTTACAAACAATGGAACATAGATGGCATTATGTGTACTTTACAACATTGAATTATTCGTATTTTGGATTGATATTTAAAGAACGTATTTACCATCCATGAAACAGTTTCAATAAATGTGTATAAATGTACTGTATACAAATTAAAGATCATATTAATATTAATGTGCCAAAATATTGAATAGTTTAAACAGTGTAATGAAATATTTGAGTATATGTTAAATGTTCATGTAATAATTTACCTTAAAATACGTATTATTATATAGACTATTCTAGAATACAAATAGATACTAACTCTTGCCTTTTTTCACTAGATGTCATAAGAGGTGACCTAGGATTTCACTTTAATGTCATAGTATGCTCGATTGGTACTAGAGTTGCAAACATTATGTGTCCGAGGTTCTATCCACATCAAAAGCGATAAAAGGGCTTGTATGTAATAAGTGTAATAGTTCATATCAAAAAGTTATTGAGTATATTATGTATTTTTATGAAAAAAACAATGTATTTAGTTATTTAATTATATCAGAGCTTATTTTTATGAAAAATGTACAGAATTATGGATGAAATTTATGAATATATTATAATATCCCGTTGAATCAATGTAAAATTTAAACTTTAGATTACTGTACATAGTGAATGACATTGATGTCGTTATAATATAGTTGAATAAATAAACGATGTTGTACATTGAGACGAGTTTTATTTTGACAACAATTATATAGCAACCAAGGGGTGAACAGAACCTCGGAGATATGATAATAATAATAATATTTAAGGACGCTATCACACCAATTGAACTAGCCCTTTGGTAAGTTCATTTAAGACTTTTGTTAAAGGTACTAGTCAACGTATATTTAAGAAATTTATACTTATTATAAATAGATAAATACATATATATATATATAATATATAATCAGAAACTATATTGGAAAGTAGAAGAAAATCGTAGTTTTCCACCAGCCACCACCAGGAATCGAATCCGGGACCTCACAATTAGCGTTCAAGTGGTTAACCAATCGCGCCACGGCGGTACAAATTATATCACATTATGATGAAATCTCAAAATCCAATTTTTGGAATAAATATCGGGATTGTGATGTCATATGGAACGTTGGTGACAGGTTGCTAGTCTAACGCCCAATACTTGGAAAAAAGACAAGATATATGGATTGATTGAGCGATGAGCTAGAAATCTGTCACCAATATCTTACTTCAATGGCATTACAACTCCGATAGTTATGCTAAAAGTGACCTAGATATTGCATCTTCGAGGTTCTTTCAACAGTAAGGAATTATGGAAATTTCGTGTTAAGTCTCTTTTGTCAATCTACTATCATTCATCCGCATAACGTGTCCAAACCATCGAAGCATTTGCATATGTTAGTGAAGTGGACGGGCGGTTACGTTGAAGCAGGCCCAATAAGACATATGACAGTCAGATATACACCTTATAGGGTAACGTTAGAAGTACCTATAACCTCCGAAAGTATATGATAAGATGTATGAGTGCCAATGAAACGAAAGTTGTTTATCTGGATCGGGACAAATGAGGATCCGTGATCTCCGCCTACCCCTCTACAGGGAATCAGGCATGTTTATACACAGTATGTACTATTAAGTTTAATATTCATGTATGTATGAAAATGTATGTAGGTATTATTAAGTTCATGATTCACACAGGAAGAACGGCAGCTAGTTAGCATTATATCTCCGTCCCTAGGAACCTAGTCTATTACCTAAATGGAAACCTAGGCATCCTATTCCCCTATCTATCCCTTTATGGTTGTACGCAGTCGTAGTCACACGTGACTTTCGTTCGCAATCAGCTGTTATTGACATTGGGAAAACTCTACGGAGGTTGCCTTTAAGGAGGTTGCTTACGGGGATATTTCTTTTAATATGGTGTGAATTTTTTGTTTAACAAACCAAGATATTAAAATAATATTTCAGAACTTAAAACATAGTACTGTCTGTTTAACAAACAAAATACAACTAAAAACTTATATGCAAATAAAAACATACAAAATATTATGGTGTGAATTGATGTTGGGTTTTTATTATACATACATTCAAAAACACAACACCTGTCTCAGTATATGTATTAATCAACTTTCGTTTGATATCCATAAACAATATTAAATGGTAAAAATATATATTTTTTATAGGGATGAATGATAGTAGATTGACCAAAGTAATATATGTGGGTGAAATGGAAGGGCGGTTGCGTAGGGGCCGGCCCAATAGGACACGTGACAGTCAGATAGACGCCATATTGAAAAAGGGTGATGTTAGAAATACCTAAAACAGCCAAGCAGGAGATGCACGAATGTCACTGAAGCGAAAGTGGTTTCTCATGATTGGGACAAATGGTGATCCGTGGCCTACCCATCTAGAAAACCGCGATGTGTATGTATATAATATATATTTTTGTATTGTAGTAAAGTTTCCCCATAAGCAAGCACCCTTAAGCAATGTTTCTTTATTATTTCGCTGAGTCAGCTCCTTAATGGCTCTCTCGGAGACTTATTGTGCTCTATCGCCCATCACACACTCCCCCACTATAAATACACATATATTCACGCCTCTACTTCCCTAATGGGACAGGCAGAGATCTTGTTGAAAGGTATGACACTGGTTATCAATACGATATATGCATATATGGGTTGGACAGAACTTTGGAGACACAAAAAAATCTTCTTGGTCACTTGATGTCATATGGAATATTGGTGACAGATGGCTAGCCTATCACCCAATAGATTCTAATTACCCTTTGACCCTTAGTCACTGATCAACCATAAACTGACAAATCTCCCTTGTTCCACTCACACCCATTAACCATCTCATACATGCTCTTCTGTTCTTTACACTACCTACACCCACCTTGAGAAATACAGATATTTCATGGCATTATATTTGTCCTATGCTAGTCTAGGAAGTAAAAACACTAGAACGTGAATGTATAGATACTTATTTATATTATACTTTTTTACAGTTATAATACATACATATGATAACACAGTCATAGTTTCGTGTGTCCAAACCTGTTATTACGGGATAAGTGATTAATTACACATCGAATTTGATATTCGATCAATTATAGGTGGTGGTTTGCAGGGAGTAAATATTGCCTTTTATAATTGATAGGAAAGTTTTCTAATATTATTTATTTACATAAAGATCCACATTTCATACCATCGTTATAGAATTATAATAATAATAAAGAGTTTATTTACAGCCACAAACACATATACAATAGAAAATGTTTACGAATTAATCTTACAAATTAGGGGGTATAGCTTGTGCATGTTATTGTCGCAGCAAAAAGGTTCTAACACTTGGAATTCTACCCACATTTTACATTACAGTACATATTTACAATATCTCTAACTTTCTTAATACGTATAACATTATAATAGACTTATGTACATATACATCCACGTCCTGAAATCCCTTTCGGGGTGGACAGAACCTTGGAGAAACGATAATATTCCCTAGGTCATGTTTAGCATCCGTATGTTTGATCCAGTTGTGATGTCATATGAAATATTGGTGACAAGTTGCTAGCCCATCGCACAATAGATTCCATTTACCCTAGTCCCTTAGTCGCCTCCTACGACATTACGACCTTAGCACGGAATCAATTTCTTCATAAATAAAAGACAAACACGTTCAAGAACATTATCCCTTGCGGGTTAGTCATAGGTTCAGGTGTCCATCTCCGCAATTGCGAAGGTAATAATTCTATGGCCACCCCACTTGTTGACCAGATAGTCAGTACTCCACGTGATAGGTGGTAAGCCATGTCGCCATTTACAAGCACGGACTTTTCCTTTCACAATGTAATATTACATTACACATACAGCTATGTATAGTATGTATGTATGTATGTATATATAATACTGTAGTATTAAACAGCTATATCCGTAAAAGATACTCCCTGCGGTTCGCGCTCGTAAACCAACGAGTAGGGGCAGAGTAAACAAACATTAGAGTAATGAAAGTGCCAAGCGAATGTTAGGGTCGAGATTAGGCTCTCTGCGAACCCCTTTTACCCAATTAGGGAAAGCATTTACCCAAATGGGAGACGTAACATACAGATCACGACCCTTATCTCTAGCGGGGTAGTTAGAGGTACACGTGACTAGTTTTAATTGGACAAAAAGACAAACGCGTTCACCACCATTTACTCGGGATAGTCAGAAGTTCAGGTGTCCATCTCCGCAATTGTGAAGGTAGTAATTGTATAGCCACCTCGAATCTACGCGTTGACCAGATAGCCAATATTCAATGTGACAGATGGTAAGCCGTGGCGCCATTTTCAAGCACTAAATATTACCTGTTCGGGGAACAGATAGGTTTCCTCACGATGTTTTTCTCTTACCGTATTATTCGACGCATTTCGTTAATGTTATTACGTAAATGTACATTGAAATTCATTAAACTTCATTTGCATTGGTACATGCTCAAGGCGGAGTTTGACCCTCTACCCATTGTTACAGAGTCAAGCCCCAAAAAATTTAGCTACGTCGAATTTCCGAGCCACGTTGAATTAAAATATGCTATACATAAATAAGAAATATAATATAACCAAATGTACAGCAAAGGTTAGGTTTGTGTTAGGACTGTATTATTTTGTTGTGCAATTCAGAATTTTTACTGTTTGCATATTATTTGATGTTTATTTAAATAAGTAATAGTCATAAATACTACTTAGACCTCATGTCTGACTAGCTGCCGTTCTTCCCATAATATTGCAGGAGGCAACTAGGGAGCGATTAAAGGTAAATAAAATCCGTTGGGCGATGGGCTAGCAACCTGTCTCCAATGTTCCTTTATGACATCGTAACCCCAATATTCATGCAAAGTGTTTTAGAAGATATCAAATTTCCAAGTTTCTTTCCACCCTGAAACAGATTAAAGAACGTGAATGTATATGTATCTATGTAAATAAATGTAGTATTAGTACGTCCTAAGATATGTGCTCTAGGGTTCTGTCCACTCCATTATGCAGCCTTGGCCAAAAGTATTAGGCACCCCCGCGTAACTCTTATATTTTCAAAACTCGTGCAAATTACCGCAAGTGTTTTTTCGGATGCATTGTAGGTGTTATTAAGGTCTGCCTAAAACAATATATAAGCTCATTTTGTTTGTCAATAGGCCAGATCAAAAACTAAAAAATACGTTTTTATAATATATAGGTTAATAAGCGTGTTTTCTTTAGCAGCATTTTTAAAACCCCAACCTATTTGAGAAGCGATCTTAGTTACTTTGATGTAATTAATTACTCACTGCGTGTAAACGTGTTAAGTACATTTGTGGCCCAAGGCATGAGCAGAGCGTTTTAATCCACATATACATCCTGTCTCATATACATAAATATCACGCCTGATTCCCTGTAATTTTGGTAAATTCATACATACATACACACTACGCTTGATTCCCTGTAGGAAGGGTAAGGTCGCGGATCCCCATTTGTCCCACTGACAAAGCACTTTCGCTTCATTAACACTCATACACGTCATGCACACTCGGCGGTTATAAGTACTTCTAACGTTACCCTTTGTTAATATTTCATAAATATATACTGGTTTATTCATTTTCTTTAATCCCAATTGGGTAGACAGAACTTTAGAGACATGATAATATCTCCTAGGTTAACTTTTTAATGAAAATAGAGTTCTGATGTCATATGGAACTTCGGTGATGGGTTGCTAGCGCATCGCCCAACAGATTCCATTTAACCCTAGTCCCTTAGTCGCATCCTACGACATGACGGGAAGAACGGCAGCTAGTTCGCTTTCTTTTGGGTCCTATCTAGCACAAGGACATCGCTAAAGTAAAGAGCATATTTTTCCAATACATAGTATCCAATTTCATCCAAATACAAAGTAATTCGATGTAACTCAGTTGTTTGTGGCTTGAATCTGTATCAGTGGGTACAGGGTTCAAATCCCATTTGAGCAAGTACCAATTGAAATGAAGATAAATAAATTTCCATGTACATTATCGTAATAAAAATACATTTACGTAATGCGTCGAATACTATGGTGAGGGGAAACATTGTGAGGAAATCTTCCTGTTCCCCGAACAGCTAATAGTTAGTGCTTGTAAATCGCCACATGTCTTACCACCTGTCACATTGATTACTGACTATCTGGTCAGCACGTAAGTTCGGTGTGGCTATAGCTTTACTGCCTTCGCAATAGCGAAGATGGACATATGAACGCAAGGGTCTAATGATCGTGAACGCGTTTTGTTTTATGTCAATTCCATTCATTGAAATTCAGTGGTTTAGTTAAAATCATTGAATCAACTGTGTATTATTAATTTTGTGGTTTAATGTTATTTTTAAATATTTATAACGAACTCAGTGTAAAGCAGTTTCCATTTGTAATGGATTATGAATTGTTAAATTTATGTTTAATGTTAAAAGAGCTATTATTAAGTACCTACTTGTAATAGTTAACTTGTATCTATTTGACGCAATCTTATGTTCTAACAGATGTTTGATGCTATTTAACTTACTATATGTGTACATACATACATATGAACATATACATTCACGCCCGTTAATTCCTTTTGGGCAGGGACAGAACCTCGGACATTTAACTCCTAGGTGATTTTATAGCATGAATATTGTGGTTGCGATATCATAGCTTGATGACACGTTGCTAGCCGATCACCCAATAGATTCTATTCTTAGTTGTACTTTGCTTTGTAATAACCCGCTCCGCTCATCGCTTGGACAGTAGCCTTAACAGTGCCGTTAAAAGCTCGCTGGCATCGCTGCGTGGCACTCACCCCCCTCCCGCTTCAGAGGAGAGGGGAGCGGAGCGGGAGCGAGTTATAGCGCAAACATAGGAGTATGGCGGGAAATAAGTAAGTTATATATAATCTGCGATAAATTGTTCCAGGTCGCGATCGTAAGTCTTTCCCTACCCCGTTGGGGACGTAGAGGCGTGATTGTATGTTTGTATGTGTATATATGGAAGTTTTTGAATCAACAAGGAAATATTATGTCTCCTAAGTTATATTATAATAAAAAATACATGCATTAGAATTATGTATAATGTATGAGAATCTTAATTAATGGGTGTGAGTGAAGCGAGAGAGATTTGTGAGGATCGTTCCAGGTGGCGATAGAAGTCTCTGCCAATCCCGTCGGGGACATAGAGGCGTGAATATATTTATGTATTAGAAGGATACATGCACAGATACCTACCCGCTACATTCTAGGTACAGAAACTCTATAATCTTATGTTTGTATCGTTAAAAACTTTCAGTTAGTTGCGGCTAAAACTCACTTTTAAAGTAACGTTACTCGGCTGAATATCCCTCATTCGCTTGCCTTTATGTGCTTTTAACAAGCAATGCATTTATAGTTTACTAGTGACCCGCTCCGGCTTTGCACGGGTATAAACATATAGCCTACTCCACTATTTTATGGATGTTATTATACATATAAGCCTTCCTCTTGAATCACTCTATCTATTAAAAAAACCGTATCAAAATCCGTTGCGTAGTTTCAAAGATTTAAGCATACTTACAAAGGGAGATAGAGACAGAGAAAGCGACTTTGTTTTATACTATGTAGTGATACTACATGCATACATAATTATACACGACTGTATAACCCTTTGGGTAGTTAGAGATTTAGTGTCTTCTCAACTGAACATTGTGATGGTCTTTGGTTATTTGAAACACAAGTTTTACCAAATAGTCAATATCTAACGTGATATGGTGTATCATGTCGACGTACTCAAATACTGACTATTGACTATTTAGAGAAAATGACGATGTTTTCCCTAACAGATATCAATAGTACATAAATCGATGGCAGCAAAGTGTATAAAGACATCTACAAAAACGCGATTTTACAGGGGAGCGAAAAACGTGAAAAAACGGTGTATTTTCTAAACCACTCATACAAGGTTTATGAAATTTTCATGAATGGTATTTAATTTTACTATTTATTAAATATTATTGAAAAATCATTATATTTGTTTGTAATTTTTGAAATACGGTACTTGTTTTTTTTTACGCTGTATTATAGAATCAAGCAATAAAGACAACTGACTGATGTCTCTATTTACTTTGTAAAATTAAATAAACTTTTTAATACAAAATAAACACGTTATTTGCAATAAAAACCATAAACATATGTATAAAAACTAATTAAACAAAAAAATTATTTATCTTCGTAAAGAAAAAATAATATTTTCTAGCCAAATAATGCAGATGTCTTTAGTAACACTGGAATGTTTAAACACGTCTTTATCTACTTCATACTAATACACATAAAACTCAAGAAATATTATTATGTAATTACAATCATTTACCTGTAAAATCAAATATATTATTAAGATTCGGTTAAAGTATGGCATTCCTATTTATTTTAATTGTTTTAGTGCTACATTTTTTTCGTTAACTTAAACTTTAATTAGAACTATATTTGATTATAGTTTTTATTTTCATACATTACATTAAGTATCTTTCTTATTCACGTAGAAAACAAAATAAAAATTTGAATGTAAGTAAACGAAAATGTCTGAAATAAAATAGTCTAGTAAGTCTTCTCGTTTTGTCTTAATCACAAAGTAGGTTGAATAGGAACTATTCATCAGTGTCAACGTCTCCTTTATCACCTAGACCATGTTTTAATTCCTTAAAGAAGTTGTGATCAGATGGTGGGATTAGATTTTGCAAACACAAAGACATAATCATTGTACTTAGCAGTCGTGATTGATATTCCTGCATTATAAGAATTTGAGAGTTCCAATGGAATGGTTTCATTCTGCTGAGACCATGCCTTTTTTGCAACATTCAATGATCATAGACATTTCATCTAAATATCTAAATCGTAATTTTACGATATCATGTCCGACTTATGAGGTTGTACCAATGTTTCGCGTACACCAAGTCCTGGGTTTTTTAATCATGTGTAGGTACTGTTCAAGAAACTTATGAAGTTCAGAATTTCGTTTTAGCTCACTTCAACAACTGCATATGGTTCATTATTGAGTTTACTCCAGCAAACGCAGGTGTACGATTCTAGAGACAGAAAATCTGTTTAGTTTTAGAAAATTAATGCATGGACTCTGTCTCCTTCTTGTTATGTATGACCTTTTTCTAAAAAGCGATGGCAAATACGAATATGTAAGGTAATGAGTGCTGGTATGGTAGAAGAGTCATGAAATCAAAATTATTGTGGTAGAGATGAGGTCCCTCAGGAGAGTGTGTAATGTTAGGTTCTGTTAAAGGCTACGGTATAGTGTGATGCGTGAACGTTGTGCTATGAAAGAAGATTTAGAGACGAAAATAGAGATAGGTATGTTAAGGTGGTTTGATGTATGGATGGATTAAACGAGGATTATTAAAAGAATCTATAAAGCCAAAGTGGAAGGTAGATTCGGACGGGGGAAGCCGCGTAGAACTTATTGAGATCAAATTGGAGACATTCTTGTCAAGGTGGGTGTACGTAGTGTGAAGAACAGTAGAGCATGTATGATAAGGTTAATGGGTATGAGTGAAGCAAGAGATATTTTGTCAGAAACCTTTCAGATGGCGATCGACAATTGTCTGTGACAACACGTAAACACAAACTTATTGAAAAACAATACGGTTCCGGTTCTGACCACCGTAGCTATCTGACCATAAGTGCATATCTTTTAGAACCTCTTCAGCTTTTCTTCTTATGTAATCGTAAAGGAAACTGACAACTTCGTTGGAACCCCTTTTTGCCATAGTTTCATCTTTAGCAAATTGCTTTTATCAAACCCTAATCGAAGATGGTGAAGTTGTATATTGATATTTTTTTTTAAGTAAAAGGACTGGGGCTAGCGTATGGGTGAGCAGAATAAACGACCAGATTCAACTTGCCTCATCTGCTGGGGAGTTGCAGGAAATGCTCACGTGTGTGGATCATGCACTTAAGATGAGAGGTATGAAGCGAAAGTTATGACAGTAGAAAGGAACGGAAGGACATTGTAAAGTGGAAATTGATAAGGAGATTGTGGAGCTAGTGAATGACTTTGTATAACAGGGATGCCTTTTTACAAGGGATGGTACTATCTATGAACTTGCGAGCATGAAGATATAGGATGTAAATGTAAATATGGGGTGGACAAAACCTTGGAGGCATAATAATACCTCTTAGGTCGCTTTTTAGCATAAATATTAGAGATGTTGTGTCATATACAACATTGATGACAGATTGCCAGCCCATCCCAAAATATTCCATTGAATCACGGCACCTAATTAGCATTATAACGTCACAGACTTGAACGGGACGGGTACGTTTCTACGACGTAAAATATTATAATATAGTATCTTTTATTTAGGGATTGTGTTTCAATTTTTTCTAGGACGCCCTCTTATTGTATAAGAGCTTTCTCGGTATCTGAATTACTGAAAAAATAAATTTCGATCAAAATACTTGTATGAAGTGGTTGTAAATAGAGACATCTGAGTAGTGTAGTCCGCAGTAAATAATGACACCTGCCAGATATCTGCATTTACGCCGTAATAACCTCAAGTTATGAATTAGTCTAAATAAGAACGAAATCAACATCGAATAAAGTGAAACGTATTAAAAGTTATTAAAATATATTTAAAATAAATGTCTTACATAAACTTGGTCTTTCCATAGTTTCTGTTTAATTAATTTGTTAGACCGGTGCTGTCGTTAATTTCTATCTGGACGCCTTTTTTGCCATATTTAAAAGTATTTTGTTCCTTGTCACACTTATTTTTTCTTCTTTTTAATATAAAATCATCTAGTTTCATGTGCAACTCAAGAAAATTATTTTTAAATAGTTTTTTTCTGTAAAACATAGCCTGTCCTCGCAAGAACATGACAACTGCCACTTGTTCTTGTTTACGCCAGATTGCGGGGCGCAAACTCCCGCGCAATTACGGACATAGTTACATGTCACTGTTTACGTTGCTTGTTTTAAAAAAAGGAGGGTATATATCTTTAATTACTTCCGAAAAAAACCACAAAAATAGGAAATTTTATAATTTTGTTTCGTGAAACGATAGATATTGATATAATATGCTATTTTCTATAAAAAAAACATTTTGTAAAAATTGCAGTTGTCCGTAATTACTTTGCTGCCATCGAAATAGTATAGACGGTCGCTTATTCAAATACTTCTTACACATATGTATAAATAAATATTATGTACGTATAGTTTACACTCTAGATCTGTGATCTCTGCCTATCATATAGTAAGACGGGCTTGATATTTATGTATGTATGTATCTGACATCCTGCTAGTCTACAAGGTAAATAGAATGCTAACTCTGTCTTCCGTGCATTGGAGAAATGTAGGAAGTGGAAAATGTAGCTAGATTGGCTAGCAAACTTAGTCGCAACCTAATAACTGATTTTATTTTTAACTAGTGACCCGCTCCGGCTTCGTACGGGTATAAAATATATAGCCTACTCCACTATTTAATGTATGTTATTATACATATAAACCTTCCTCTTGAATCACTCTATCTAAAAAACAAAAAAACCGCATCAAAATCCGATGCTTAGTTTCAAAGATTTAAGCATACAAAGAGACATAGGGACAAAGAAAGCGACTTTGTTTTATACTATGTAGTGATAAAAGAGATCAAGGAGATATTATCGACTTTAAGTCTCTTAAGTTCAGACCACGTATAAAAGGATAAAACGACGTAATTGTATGTTCAAAGTATACATATATTCACGAATTTCTTTATATACTGTACGCCACCTGTGCTTAAAGACGAGTAAACATTACGTAACTTTTTAGGAGCATAAATTTCCTTCACGAACGCGTGTTTACCCAAAATGTAGGTACTTGTAATACCTTTTCTAACACTCAAGAGGTGTGAGATAACTCAGGGTTAATTAATATGGAGCGCGGTTCGTTGTGGCTGAATTTATGAAGACAAAACGAATAAGGGTGCTAAAGGATATAATATACGGTTAACGAGGTATAGGGAAACGTAGGTATGTTTAATATGAATAAAGAATGGCTTTTGGGGTAGTTAGAGGTTGAATGTTTACAATCAATTAAAAATTATGATGGTCATTGGCCACATAAACCCATATAATACATACGCTTCACGACTTGTGTATACACACTACCTTTTTATTGTGGCGGGATAGAGGCTTGAGTGCCCATATTCGAAATTTCGAAGGCAAGTTAGGTATGAGTCACTCAAAGCCCGTTTTACATTATATAGACAGCCTCAACGTGACAGGTAGTGAACCGTATCGCCGTATATAGGCACTGGCTATTCCCGTCCCGTCATTTTACATCCCGAGGGATAAGTAGATTTCTTCACGGTGTATTTCCTCACCGTTAGCGACTGTAAATTATGTACGTAAATGGAAAAAAACATATTTCATCCATTTACATAACGTGACAGATTGTATATCATACAACCGTATACCTGTACAGAATATCATCAATTTCGATATATAATATAGGCACTCCCCACGATGTTTTCCCTCACCTTATATCGATTTTCCTCACTCTCGAGTGTTGTTTGTAATAAATAATTTAATGTTTAACAATGGTAGAAGGTAGAGTTTGACGGGGTAGGTATATATGCTTAGCTTAGCTATTTTAATGGCATATGAAACAACAAGAACGTACAGACAATCGCCGAGCTGGACGCCTTTTGCTATTACCACAACTAGCTGTGTCGTATCATATTTTAATTAATTTGAAATGTAATTTAATTGAATGAAATGTATTTTTTATTTGTTATGTATTATGTAATCCAATTATTGTTTATGAATTCTATTGTATGTTTAATATTGTATGTACATCATTAATATTATACGAATATGGACATTGCAAATAAGACATGACAGTGAGATAACATTAAAACTAAGTAATACCTATAACCACCAAGTGATATTTACCTACCCCGGGCATGCAGGGAAATAGGGGTGATTTGTATGTTTGTAAGCCAAAGTGGAAGGTAGAGTTGGACGGGGTAGGTCGCGTAGAACATGTACAGATCAAATTAGAGACATTCTTCTCGAGGCGGGTGTACGTAGTGTGAAGAACATAAGAGCATGTATGAGAAGGTTAATAAGTGTGAGTGAAAGCCATTCAGTGTCAGCCATACCAGGTGGCGATCGATAGTCTCTGCCTATCCCCTTAGGGACGTAGAGGCGTGAATATATGTATGTTCTTCACAATGGTGACGCCCCGGGCTAAACCGTAAGGGTAAAGGGTTTTAAGGTAAAAGGGTCAAAAACTATTTACTAGTTTGAAACATTGGGTCACTAATGTTTTTCACGGCCTCCGTAGCGCAAATGGTTAGCCACCTGAACGCTAATCGTGAGGTTCCGATTTCCGGTGGAGGCAGAGTTAAGAATTACGCTTTTCGTCTGCTTTCCAGTTTGTAGCTGATTATATATACTATATATTTCTTAAATGGTTAATGGGATCTGTTGGGCAATGCGTAAGCAACCTGTCACCAATGTTTCAAATGATATCACAACCCAAACATTTATGCTAAAAAGTGACCTAGGAGATACTAAACCGAGGTTCTGTACACCCCTAAGATTTAAGAACGTGAATGTGTATGTAGGTATATATTTCTTAAACTACTAGTACCTTTAACAAGTCTTAATAATAATTGAACTTACTAGGGGCTAGTTCAATTGCCGTAATAGTGTCCTAAATATTCTTATTAATCTACTTAATGTCCTAAATTCATCAGTATAATACAGTCTGTGAAGCACAATAGATGATTAACGCAATCGTATTTTAGCCCAAAACCTTCGCAATGTTTGAATTAACTTTCTGAAATAATTTTCAGGCGGATAGCCGCATTTCAACGGAATGGGCACTCGACTGTTTTCAATAAATTAATATAAATAATTAAATTAAAGTAAAATAACCATATACTTTTATTTTTAATGAGCTAAATATATGCAAACAGAAAAGGTTCTCGAACTGTTAACTCTTGCGGGGCTGTCAGAGATTCACATATCGACATATTTCTACAATTGCACATGTTGTTATTCTAAGCACATTAAATAAATAGTTAGTACCTAATGTGATAGATTGTACACCATGGCGCCATAGAAAAGCACTGAGAAACCTGAGATAGTATTCATTACATATTATCATTTTTGTGTTAGTGGGGGTGTAAAAAGAAAGCCTACCTGCCGTAGGAAGCGACTACGGGACTAGGGGTAGATGGAATCTGTTCAACGATGGGCTAACAACCTGTCATCATTGTTCCCAATGACATCACAACCCCAATTTACTATGGGACATATATATATATATATAAGTGAGTTTCGGGATATAAGTTCATAACACATTTCCTTTAGGCATCCTCACTAATTAATATATTTATGTAAAATTCAATTGTTTTAATAAAATATTGTTATCAATTTATTGTTTGTTTTTTTTGAGGATTTTATTACTAATTATTTTTAATTATTGTTGTATTTAGTTTTTGAATTTCATTAATGGGTTAACTTTATTGTTATATAAATAGTTTTATTATCGTATTGGATGCAAACCTAAAAGAATTATAAAATAAAAGTGAAATAAATAAATGAAATAAAGTGTCAATTACCCGTTGGGGTGAATGGTATCCCTCGGGAACATTAGGTATTCATGGAGTGAGTCAATGCGTTACTCGTCCTTTATAATTCATTTAATTGACAACACTTCCTACTAACGCACACACTGAGATTATGCTCATTATACTTTTTAATATAGAATGTCATTATTATTTGCACTTATACCAACACTTTTGCAAGAAGGATTTAATTTGCGGTAAAAAGGAAAAAAATAACATAACATACGCTTCACGACTTTTAATTTTCGTTTTGTAGGGGTAGTCAGAGGCTTGAATGATCATTTGCGTAATTTCAGACAGCCATTTTAAAGGCAACATGCATGAGCCACTTCAAGATCGCATTTCAATAGAAAAAACTTAAACATACGCTTCATGACATGTGTACACATACTCTCTTAGTTTATTTTTGTGGGGTAGACAGAGGCTTGAGTCATCTCTGAAATTTCGGAGGCATGTTAGGCATGGGTCACTCAAAGCCCGCGTTTCACTAAATAGACAGCACCCAACGTGATAGGTAGTGAACTGTATCGCCGTATACAGGTTCTGGCTACCTAATTCGAGGGATAGTCAGGTTTCCTCACTGTTAGCGACTGTAAATTATCTAGGTATATGAACAGACATTTTTTTATTTATTTCACTGGTACATGCCTTAACCTGGATTCAAACCTGGGCCCTATAATAAAAAGTCCAAGCTTCTACTACTTAGCAACATCCGCTTTTTAAATAAAAGCAGTAAATAAAATATGCTTTATTTATTAGTATCTTTCTAAAAGAGTCAACTGCCCCGTCCATAAATTTGGTAGAATAATGGGGAATGTCTTTGACGTGGCAATTATTAATCTATTAAGAGTATTCACTACAGTTAATTTGGGAGGCCAATGGACTAAACTATGTGTCTTTCTGCACAACAATTCGTTAAGAATATCTGGTCCCTTTCAGGTTTATTTATTTTATTTTATCTTTAATGTACGTCACACTAACAGTGAATAATCTTAAGTAAAATGAAATATGTAGTTACATACTTACGTATATCTACATATATATAATAATTAATACTTATATGTAATTACCAATATAAAGTTATACACACGTATTTAATCACTACATAGTATAAAACAAAATCGCTTTCTCTGTCCCTATGTCCCTTTGTATGCTTAAATCTTTGAAACTACGCAACGGATTTTGATGCGGTTTTTTTTAATAGAGTGATTCAAGAGGAAGGTTTATATGTATAATAAAATCCAATAAATAGTGGAGTAGGCTATATATTTTCAACCCGTGCGAAGCCGGAGCGGGTCGCTAGTACTGTATAAGGCAGATAGAAGTTCAATGTACATAATTCCTTGATAAATTATTTAAAATAGTTGAAGAGTAGCTAAATTAATTCATATCTTGCCATACTAATGTTTCTTAACTAATTCCTAAAAAGTTTTTTGATACCTACTCGTACATACACATCACGCCAGTTAACTTTCAGAGGGGTAAGCAGACTCATAAAGTAGCAAAGAGGGGTGTTAATATTAGCGTCACATTACTATCAATTAAACTAGCCCCTTGTTAAGTTCAATTAAAATGGCAGCATTCCTCACTTTTTTATCCCGCTAGGAGCGCTAGTGAGAATGGAGACCTGTCAAAAGTCAATTTCTAATCAGTTTCTATTAATCTATTTGTTTATCAATAGTTCAACGTTGTTTATGATAAAAATGTCGGAAAATACGAGTATATATTTTTAATTTATTATTTATTTAAAATAATTTAATAATACGTATGTTTAATTAAATTATTTAACAAATAGATGTTTGTTTACATTATGAAAACCGACCGGTTGGCATTTGACAGGTCTCCGTTGACTACAACGCCACTAATTTGGAACTGACTGACTACCCCGCAAAGGTTAATGGTCGTGAACGTCGTAAGGAAGGAAACAAAGTACAAAAGTAAGATTTTTCTCAATTTGAGTAAACTGAAGCGATTTGTCAGTGGAATAGGACCTTAAGAGCACTTAAGGGGCATTTGTTCTAATATTAAAAACATTCTTTAAACGTAACATACATAAACATACGCTTCACGACTTGTGTATACACACTCCCTTTTTTATTATGGCGGGGTAGTCAGAGGCTTGAATGCCCATCTCCCAAATTTCGAAGGCATGTTAGGTCGTTAGCCCATCACCTAATAAATTCCATTCACCCCTAGTCTCGTAGTCACCTCCTACGACATGCCGGGAAGAATGGCAGCTAGTTAGTATTCTTTTTACGTCCCAAACTAGCGCGGGACTATTGTACCACCTTAATTATCATATTACCACAAAAATGTATAAGTGTTTGCCGAATAAGACATATGACAGTCAGATAGACGACATATTGAAAAGGGTGACTTAATAGGGGTAGATAACACTACAGTAACATTACGGTAGAATAACCTTGTGTAGTAGTCAGAAATACAATAACAGAGTTTTAATGACAAACTCTTTAATCTTGGTAATCAGAGGAGCACGTGACCATCTCCGCAATTGCGGAGCTAGTCATTCTATAGACACTTAGTATCTACGTCTTGGCCAGATAGTCAGTACTCAATGTGACAGGTGGTAAGCCATGTCGCCATTTACAAGCACTAACTATTACCTGTTCGGGGAACAGGTCAGTTTCCTCACGATGTTTTCCCTCACCGTATAATTCGACGCATTTCGTAAATGTATTTTTATTACGAAAATATACGTACAAATTCATTAAACTACATTTCCATTGGTACATGCTCAAGCGGGATTTGAACCCTGTACCTACTGATACAGAGTAAAGCTTCAAACAACTGAGCTACTCCGAATTATTTCGTCAATTAATTTTCTATACGATATTTCGGGCACTAAATCTCTATCTACCCCAAAACCATGTATAGTCGTTATGTACTTCCAAGTGCATAACACCCCTTTTCCTGCAACGGGTGAACAGACAAGAGGCACTCAAGAGAAGGCGTCGAATGTTCTCGAAATTCAAGTACTAAGAGACTTGGAATCAAATATTCACGACTGAACTTCCTAGGTTGATGGATAGTTGTATAGATACAGTAAGACGACCTCCGTGGCGCGATCGGTTAGACACCTGAACGCTAATCGTGAGGTCCCGGTTTCGATTCCCGGTGGAGGTAGAGTTAAGAACTACGGTTTATTACTGCTTTCCAGTCTGGTCTTTGATTATATATACTACTAGCGACCCGCTCCGGCTTCGCACGAGTATAAAACATATAGCCTACTCCACTATTTAATGGATGTTATTATAAAAATAAACCTTCCTCTTGAATCACTCTATCTTTTAAAAAAAACCGCATCAAAATCCGTTGCATAGTTTTAAAGTTTTAAGCATACAAAGGGACATAGGGACAAAGAATTATTATTTATCTATAATATGTATACATTTTCTCAAATATTCATACGTTGATTAATACCCTTAACACAAGTCTTAAATGTACTTACCAAGGGACTAGTTCTATTGGTGTAATAATGTCCAAATATTATTATTATTAAGAGATATATGAGGAGCTATGATAGAAGTACCTATAACCGCCGAGTGTGTATGAGAGTAGTGAACCGTATTGCCGTATATAAGCACTGAGCTAGAAATAAATATAAATTCCATTTTAAACTTAACATGTATTATTTTACGTTTCCAAGCTTCTGTATATATATATATATATATATATATATAATGATATGATAATTAGCTTACCTTACAATGTTATCCCAAAAATAATTTCGTTATATTTAGGACTTGAATAAAACCTACATGGGCCGACCTTTGTGGAGCGCCAAGGAGTTCGTTTGAGATAATAAACCTCTTTTAGCGCCACTTAGGCGTGGGTATGGCTCCTTTATGCCAGGCCTCGAGGTAACGATTATTTCCTTTTATGCCGTACACGGACCATAGAGTATTATTTCGGAATTAAGGCACTTTATACATGTTTAATTTATATTTATATGAGCTTTACGACTGTAATGAGTTTAGGGGTGGTTAGAAAGGGCACTACATACATACATGTTTGTGTATTAAATGAGTACCTATCGTCAATTCATTATGAATAGGCTATCTACTAGACATACAAACTCATACATCAACTAAAATATAAATATGGTGTTTGCTAATCCATCTTCAAATAATATACATTTACCTTATTTAGTTTAGTATTTATTTAGTTCCTTAGTCACCTCCTACGACATTCCGAACAAAAAATCAATAACATTCCATTTAAACCATACTATTATCCACAATATTTCAAAAAGAGTATTATATACTACTAACCTCCTTTCTCTACAACCATAGACAAAGCTTCCAGCGTTTTTCATTATAAACCGCTGTGAGGCTTGGAAACGCGCGCTTCATGCCAACGGAAACTAAAGCCGCTATTACATTGCACGCTCTTTAGTTTTGTGTCTTTGTTACTTTCGTCTCTTGTTAGTTAGGGACTTTAATAATGATAACTAGCTGCTTTTTGGCTAATAGAAGAGTTTCAGTGTGAATGAAAATGTAATAGACACAAAATATTACTTATACTTAATAAATAATTATAAATTAGGTATAGGTAATATTTAGTGCCTATATCCGTCCTACTAGGTAATAAGTAATAATTATCTTATCAACTAACTACAGTACTGGGTTCTCATAAACCACTAAAACATACACTACATCCATACAAAATACACACATACAATCTACCCCTGAAAGCAAGCCAGTCGTAATATTAAGTACAAAAAGCTATTATACCTAAATATTGTTACGGAGGGTGTTTTCAGCTTCAGAAATTACGAGTATGAAAATTGCGGCTCTTCGCAACAGTATCATTGCCTGCGCTTTTAAAAAGAAAATTACAAGCGTTATATACAGATACATTTTTTTATCTTTCTTTGCTAGTCTGGAACGTAAAAAGAATGCTAAGTATCTGCCGTTCTTCCTGATAAGATACATAAGGGCGATAAGATAGTTACCTGTCACAAATATTCTATATCAATGCAATGAGCCATAATATAGTTTTGCTAAAAGTTATAAAGGGCCTAGTTCTACATTCAAGGTTCTGTCCACCCCGAAAGGGATTAAAGGACGTGAATGTATAGTTTATATGTATGTATAAGTTCAGTTGACATGAAGTTAGAAATTTAAATTAGTTTTAGTAACGAAAATATAATCAAGTGTTAAATTTCAAATTTTATATATGTAAGAAAGAAGAAAGAAATAAAGAAAAACATTTATTCACTGCTATAAATACACATTTTAACATAACACTATTTATACACACTTTGATACAACAACAAAAGTCGTACGTATAAGGAGTAGGCACTTGATGCAGTGAAAAGGTGCTGTCTCAGTATTTGATGCAGCTAAGCTGCATCACTGATCCTCCGACAGCACCCAAACCTTAGTCTGTCACTAGCCGAATATCATAATATATATATATATATATATATATATATATATATATAAATATATATATATATGTAACAAGCAATATCAAATAATTTGCAACATTTTTATTGTTTTAGTAATTTTCATTACATGAAACATAGATGGCTATAATTATAATTTGATTTTTATATTATATTCTTCGCTCCTGTTAGTAGCAGGGTGATGCTAAAGCTTAAAGCCTTCCTCAATAAATGGTCTATCTAACATAAAAAGAATTTTTGAATTCGAACCAGTAGTTCCTGAGATTAGCGCGTTTAAATAAACAAACAAACTAATCAGCTTTATAATATTAGTATAGATATACGTAAAATCTAACTTCATAATACATACATATACATTCACGTCCTTTAATCCCTTTCTAGGTGGACAGAACCTTGGAGACGATATTATCTCAATTGTTATATTTAGCATGAATATTAGGGTTGTGATGTCATATGTAACATTAGTGACAAATTGCTATCCCATTGCCCAATAGATTCCATATACCCTTAAGTCACCTATAACAAACCGGGAAGATCGGCAGCTAGTTAGCATTCTCTTTACGTCCCAATCTAGCACGGGAGTTAAAATATCACAACTTTAACTTTGTCAACTTAGAGTTGTAATGAACTCACAAACTTATAAGTTAGGAATAGTTTTAAGTTAACTGTAAGTTCTTACTTAATTAAATTACTTACTGCCATGGCCAATGTTAGTTTGGGACGTCGATCAGGTAATAGTTAGTGCTTGTAAATGGCGACATGGCTTACAACTTGTCACAATGAGTACTGACTATCTGGTCAACACGTGGGTTCGAGGTGTCCATAGAATTACTACCTTCACGATTGCGGAGATAGAAACCTGGACCTCTGACTATCCTGCAAGTGTTAACAGTCGTAAAGGTATTCTATTTTGATTTTTGCTCTTTAACCTTTAAACTTTTGTTCTAAAGGTGAGGTCGTGGAAAAGTTTGGTGTTTAATTGGCCTGAGCAACTGGAGCAGACATTTAAGAAGACATTTTCAGAGCCTGAATGGAATATTTAACTAGCTTGTTTTATTCAAGTTTATTGCATGTCTATTAGGTTACATTTGTGCTCTATAAATTGTATTTGGTACCATAATTTTCTTAATAGGTATAAGGTGAATAAAACAACTTTAGTACAAAGACAACACAGGGAACACAGCTTATCACATATGAAGCCCATAAAATTACTACCCCTGCATTCGCGTAGAAGGAAACCTGAACCCCTGACTACCTTGCAAAGGTCAATAATAATAATAATTTAGGACATTATTACACCAATTAAACTAGCTCCTTTAAAGTACCTTTAAGACTCGTGTTTAGGGTACTAGTTAACGTATATTTAAGAAATATATACATATTATATATAGATAAATACATATATAGCATATATAATCAACAACCAGACTGGGAAGCAGAAGAAAAGCGTAGTTCTTAACTCTGGCTCCACCGGGAATCGAACCCGAGACCTCACGATTAGCGTTCAGGTGGTTAACCACCAATCGCGCCACGGAGGTCGTCATATATATCGTGAACGTGTTATACCAGCAGACTAAATGTCACATTAAATACTTCGCTATTAATTCCCTAGTCTACCTCTGCAATTGCCAAGATGGACACTCAATTCAACACGTGGGTTCGAAGATGGAAATAAAATTACTACCTCCGCAATTGCGGAAATGAACATCCGAAATTCCAACTCGCAAAGTTAAATGATCCTTACGCTATGTATGAAAATAAATGTGTAAACAGTGGAAACATTTCCATATTAACAGGCATATGTAAGAGACAAAATCCATTTACATAAAGGCGCGAGCTCGGTAGGAAACAAAGTCGAGGTGGAGGGGGTAACTTCCGGTTCCGGAGGCTTTTGTACTCGAAAACAATGGACGATCGGAATTTGTTTCACGAGGTTCATGCTTCGCGGAATTTATTTATAAATATACAAACATGTGTTGATGTTTAAATCAATTATTAATAGAGTTCTAGGTAGTAAAAAGGATTCTATTTTTTATAAGTGTAGTTTAATAGGACGTAAAAGAATGCTAGTTATTTGCCTTTTTGCCCGGTTTGTTGAAAGAATTAAGTAAAGAAAATTTAAATTTACTGGCGATGTGGTAATTTGCTTTAGTTTTGCACACAGCTATATGTATACTACATTAGTTTTTTTAAATGAAATTGAAGTTATAATCTTTCTCTAGAACATCAAACCAAAAAATAATATATGTACACCAAATACATTTCAGTATTTAGGATGAGCTTTCAATTATTTTCCTTAAAATAATACCCCCCCAAGCTGACGAAATACAATGTTTGTTTTTTTAATAAAAATAATTTGTGAAGCGGTCACTAAGAAGTATGTTAGAAGTGACATTGAATGATAGGGTTAAAAATGGTTTGATACGGGAAGGTGTCGGTTTATAAGGGATATTGTGACTAAAATTGAAGGGCATGCTTCAATGGTTTGGACATGTTATGCGGATGAATGATAGTAGATTGACAAAGGGAATATAATATGTGGGTGAAGTGGAAGCGCAATTATGAAGGGGCCAGTAAAATTAGACACATGACAGATAGACGCCATATTGAAAAAGGGTGAATTTGATGTACCTATAACCGCCAAGTGTGTATGAGTGTTAATGAAGCGATAGTGGTTTGTCAAGATCGGGACCGTGATCTTCGCTTACCACTCTACAGGAAAACGGGCGTGAATGTATATAATAATTAGTGACAAGCTGTCATTTTAACCCATTGTTTTGTAGTTTATTTTAATCCCTTATCCCTCAGTTACCTCCTGAAAGAAGCCAAAGAAATGGGCACCGAGATAGAATGGCTACAAATAAGTATTATTAACAAACATACCTAAACATTAAGCTAGTTTCCCTACTACAGAGGGGTAAGCAGAGATTACGGATCGCAATTTTCGCTGATCCTGAAAAACAACTTTCATTTTATTGACATGCATATACATCCTACACACTCGGCGTTTTAGTACTTCTATCATTAGTTCTTTATCTCATTAGTCCCTTTTACGATAAGCCGATAAGAAAGGCAGACAAAAAAAGACAAACGCATTCACGACCAGTAACCCTTGCGGGGTAGTCAGAGGTTCAGGGGTCCATCTCTGCAATTGCAAAGGTAGTAATTCTATGGCCACCTCAAACCCACGTGTGAAACAGATAGTCAGTACTTAATGTGACAGGTGGTAAGCCATGTCGTCATTTACAAGCACTAACTATTACCTGTTCCCCGAACAGGTAGGTTTCCTCACGATGTTTTCCCTCACCGTATAATTCGATGCATTTCGTAAATGTGTTCTTATTACGAAAATTTACATAGAAATTCATTAAACTTCATTTCCATTGGTACATGCTTAAGCGGGATTTGAACCCTGTACCCACTGATACAGAGTCAAGCCACAAACAACTGAGCTACGTCGAATTAGTAGTCAGATAGATGCTATATTGAAAAAAGGTGACGTTAGGTGTACCTATAACCGCCGAGAGTGTATGAGAAGATGTATGAATGTCACTGAAGCGAAAGTGGTTTGTCAGGATCGGGACAGATAGGGATGCGTGATCGCTGCCAACCATTGAAAAGGGAATCAGACATCATCTGTATGTATGTAGAAAGTTAAATTAGTCGTGAAGAAAGTCAGCTACTTACCTTGTTCACGTCCCTCACCAGCACGAGACACAATCTTCATTAGCCAAGTTTAAAAATGAAAATTTATTCATAACTTCGTTTAGTGAAGTCTCTTTGAGGTTAGGAAAAGTTGAAACTTGATTCCGAAGAATTTGGAAGAAAAAATTGTACAAACTTCTTATTTCGAGATAATATTGTTTGTTCGAATTTTCTTTTGGTATGAAGCGAGTTTTTTTATTCATATATATTTAGTTTGGAATAATTTTGACGTTAGTGCTCAATGGAACTTAATTAAATATGTTAGCAGCTAGACTAAAGCAAAGGTTTTATGACTAATTATTTATTTATTTGCAACAGGTTAACATACTTTACAGGCAAATACCTAATGCGTATACTAAAATATAAATTATTACTTTGTAAATCTTGAACTAATCAAATAACTTTATCACATGTATATATATTACGATTGGTCGAGCACCTGAACGCTAATCGTAAGGTCCTGCCTTCGATTCCCGGTGGAGGCAGAGTTAATAACTACACTTTTCTTCTGCGTTCCAGTCTTGTTGTTCATTATATATGTATTTATCTAAATATAATATGTATATATTTCTTAAATATACGTTGACTAGTACCCTTAACACAAGTCTTGAGTGTACTTACTAAGGGGCTAGTTCAATTGTTGTAATAGTGTCCTAAATATTATTATTATATATACATTTATAATATAATTTATTATAATTAATTAAATATACAATACTCAATATATGTATGTATGGACAACCGTCACAAAAATACAAAAGTACGTATGTTTTTATTTCCTTATCGATAGTTCATGCTTCGTCAAGCATTGCAATTGCGGTGAATGAACATTGTCAATTTCGGGATACATGGAATTAATGTAAAACTGACTGGGAAATTTTATTTATTTACTCATTTTATATAAATAATATTTGTTTATTTACATAAACATACGCCTCACAATTTGATTTCATCTGTAGAAGTTCTATGCGGCCAACCCCTTCCAACTCTACCTTCCACTTTGGCTTTATAAATTATTCTTCTCAAGGTACTTTGTGTGAAGAACAGAAGAGGTTAAGACAAAATACATATAAATATAACTTTGTAAAGAAAAAAACTTACTATACTTGTAATATTGGGTTCGTGTTGATGATATAGGGAACATTGGTAAACGATTGCATATACCCCTAGTTCCCCAGTTACCTCTTCCGACTTGCTAAGAAGAGCGGCAACTAGTTAGCATTATTTTACGTCCCAAACTAGTACGAATACAAATTTAACGGAATTGAAGTATATAAGAATATTTAAGACACCATTACACCAATTTATCTAGCCCCTTGCTACGTATATTTCAAACTTCTTTTTATTCTTTACTAAGCCATTCACCACTAAGGTTATGTCGGCTGAAGTACAAACACTGATGCCACGGCGTTTGAACTTCTTGTTATTCCATCGCCATGGTTACACCAACGCCGCCAGCCGCTGCAACCGAAGAAAAACGAAATCGAAACTCCAATTCTTCTCTTCCCTGTTCTTCGGTTCGTTCCAGTTGAGGATCCAAATACAATCCCTAAGCAAACATATTTAGCCAGTTTGGCATCACAACTGACTAAATATTCAGCTGAAAATAATTATTTGTATTTTCAACTTTCACTGAGCTGCTGACTTTGTTGACGAACCATAGACCAAAAACGCATTCACGACCATTAACCCTTGCGGGGTAGTCAGAGGTTCAGGTGTCCATCTCCGCAATTGCGAAGGTAGTAATTCTATGGACACCTCGAACCCTCGTGTTAACCAGATAGTCAGTGCTCAATGACCATAGACCACTGTATGCAAAACTTGTGTTGATGTATTTATATGTATATGTCAGTGTATGTAACAGGAGGGTTATTTCACTCCGCATACACCCTCTTAGAGTACAGCGTCTAAATAAGTTTGTGTGGAGTTTGCATCTTGCATGTGATTCAATATATTAGGGCTGCGCCTTAGACTCACGACCGAAGACTGTTTTGCCATGGAAATTGGATGAACTACGACGAAAGGAGGTTTTACACATAGAATGTAAACAATTCTAAGTAAAACATATATAACATATGATTCACGATTTGTATATATGTATATACACTTCGGGGTAGTCAAAGGCTTGGGTGCCTTTCTCCGAAATTTCGAAGGTTAGATATGGGCTTCACATATGTATTTATTTATTAATGGACGTAGAAAAACAGATTATAATTAATAAGACAATATTACGTTTGAAACACAAAGCTTTTAGGTATGCATTGAAATAATGTTACTTGTGTACATATATTGATCGAAATATAATAAATAATACTAACAAGTTGCAACTAAAGTAAAAAAAATAAAATTTAAAAATATAAAGAACATAAAATGATCATCATAGCCCGCGTTTCACTAGATAGACAGCACCCAACGTGATCGCCGTATATAGGCACGGGTTATTACCTATCCCGAGGCAGGTTTCCTCACGATGTTTCCCCTCATCGTTTGCTTCTGTAAATTATGCACTAAAGGAAAAACAGATATTGAAATTTCATTCACTGGGACATGTCTGATCTTCTTAGATATAGTATACAGAAAGTCGATTCTTATAATACAGTATAGAAAAAGCAATCTTATAAGCAAGGTTGAAGCTATACTTACAATTTAAGGCGTAAGAAAAACTGGGAGCGATAAGTATCTGACTGAGCGACCATCTTCAATTAAGAAAGTCTGTATCCTCGAGCTACATAACAACCTATTTAAACGTTCTCTTATATTTTAACGTCCCTTCATTATTTTTGGAGTGGACAGAACCTTAGAGACATACATGAAAACATCTTGTTCACTTATTAGCATGAATAATTGGGTTGTTATGCTATATGGACGATTGGTGACAGGTTACTAGCCCATAGCCGTATAGCTTTCTTTGACTCCTAGTTTTCTCATATATACTCTTCTGTTCTTCACGCTACGTACACCAACCTGTACATACCGAACTGCTATCAGTCATCGAGATAATCCATAATCTCTGGCTTCCTTTCTGTTGGAAACCGGACGTGATTTCTATGTATGTATGTTACCCGTGCTTTGAGACGTAAAAAAATGCTAAATAGCTGCCTTTCTTCTCGGCATGTCGTAAAAGGCGACTAAGAGATTGGGGGACAATGGAAGCTATTGGGCGATGGGTTAGCAACCTATGGTCCGTATAGCATAACAACTATTCATGCTAAGAAGCGACAAAGGAGATGTTTTCATGTCTCCAAGATTCTGTCAACCCCGAAAAGGATTAAAGTTCGTGAATGTATATAGCATACATACATACATATGTATTGTACATAAATTAATTCATGACGGTAAACTGATTTATTGGGCTTATGTTTAAACGCCTACCAAAAAATACTGTTTTACACACCAAAATAATACAGTCCCAACCCAAACCTAACCTTTGCTATATTTTGGGGTACATTTCATCCTTTTTGATGAGCTTTCAATATTTTGTCCTTTATTGTAAGGTTTCATTATAGACATTTCATAATTATAGGTATATTTGGAGTTCATCAATGCCTTTACATGAATGCAAAATGCCATATCAGGTTGGATAGTTAAATATCAGTTCGGTGGTTTCATTAAATGTTTCAACTTTTAGTGCTTGTGGTTCAAAGTTTGATGCTGGCTGGAAATTTGGGATTATTACTTTTTCAACTTTGCAACCGCCATTTTCGAATGGAGTAAAGTATGTTTCGAAAAAAAGATTTTTATTCGAATTGAAAACCTGGGATAAGTTATGTTTATCATTTATTTATTATGTTATGTAAATATTGAATTGAGTTATAATATTGGCAAATAAGATATGTTTAGTTCGGGAAACTAAAGAATTATGTTTAGTTTCTCACGTTTTACATTTACACATAAATTAATGTCCTTGAATCTCTTTCGGGGTGGACAGAACTTTCTCTCTAGTGGACAGAAGTTAATATCTCCTAGGTCACGTATAGCATGAATTTTGGGTTGTGATTTTATATGGAAAATTGGTAACAGGTTGCTAGCCCATCACCCAATAGTAGCCACCAGCCTAGCTGCATCGTATACTGAGGCAGCACCTTTTCACTGCATCAAGGTTGCCATTTTATTGTTGTAATGTTTGTATTGAGTCCTAATGTATGCAGTTAATAAACTATTTTTCTTTCTTTCTTTCAATAGATTACATTAAACCTTAGTCGCCTTCTACGATGACGAGGAACGGCAGCTAGTTACCATTATTTTAACATACAAGAAAAACACGGGAAAATTACAAACTAAAACGGACACTACTGAATATACTAAAACATTTTTTTACATATATGTATTTGAAGATTCATTGACTATATGCCTGACTATAAGATTCAATGGCAAACACATCATAATAATCCAATAGTCAGCTTCTTTTAAGCTACGCAGAGGTTGTACGAGTTACTTAATACTTAGAGCAAAGTTGTTTCTTATTTACTTAGCAAGCAAGCACTTATTTACTTAAGTTACACTTTTCTCAAGCTTACTCTACATAGAAAAAGTATGACAACATGACACAACTATTCAGTGATACTGTATCCATAGTGTAAGTTGAAATATTAACATACCTTACACGTATGTTTTTTTTTTACTTCTTTATTAAGCCATTCACCACTCAGGTTATGTCGGCTGAAGTACAAATACTGATGCCACGGCGTTTGAACTTCTTGTTATTCCATCGCCATGGTTACACCAACGCCGCCGGCCGCTACAACCGAAGAAAAACGAAATCGAAGTTCCAATTCTTCTCTTCCTTGTTCTTCGGTTCGTTCCAGTTGAGGATCCAAATATAATCCCAAAGCAAAACATATTTAACCAATTTGGCATCACAACTGACTTAATATTAAGCCGCAAATAATTATTTGTATTTTTAACTTTCACTGAGCAGCTGACTTTGTTGGAGCACCATAGACGACTGCTTACAAGTATGTTGACTTTAATACTAATTACAATAACCATAAGCAAAGGCGTGTTCTACCGGGAGCAGAATTCGAACAACCGTTTCATTTACATCAGTTCCAAAGTAAACCGTTTACGTTAAATAAAATATGAACTAAACCGTTTCGTGCGTTACTCTAAAGGCTTACCCACTAAGCCAACGAGAAAAAAGCACCACTCTAATTTATTGCAAGTTTTAACCTGTTTGCAAACTGAAGCGACGAGCGAGGTTAGAAAAATTTACATTTACGTCCTTTAATCCCTTTCGGGGTGGATATAACATCGGAAACTGGATAATATATTCTAGGGAAATTTTTGGAATAAACATTGGCGTCAGGTTGCTAGCCCGTCGTTCAATAGATTCGATTGACTTTTTCAATCCTGTTATGCAAAATATAAAATCTAGTTTCTTAGGAAAGTTAGGTGGAAAGAACAAACTTTAATCGTAACTTATTTAAAACAATAAATTTTTATTTAGAAAATAAAAATCTTTTTGTAAATATATGTATATGGGTATATCGAATTTTTTAAGCTATTATACACTTATTATTAGTTGCGTTAAGAGTAAAAAAAGTAAACAAATATTACCGGCCTAAGTTAATAATGTCCAAATATTATTATTATTGTAGTTAAAAAAAGATCGCGAATCGCTCTTGTTTGTGCCACCGTTGCTAGGCAACGAGTGAAGTGAGCGAGATTAAGTGTGACATCAGCTTAAGGTTAGTGTGCCTAAATGGTGCATACACCAGCCCGCGTGTTATTTGAAGGACAAGCGGTCTGGGACTAAGGATTAGTAACCAGCTACTTTTCAGTGAAATTAACAAAAAAGACAAACGCGTTCATGACCATTGACCCATGCGGGGTAGTCAGAGGTTCAGTTTCCATCTCCGCAATTGCGAAGGTAGTAATTCTATGGCTACCTCGAACCCACGTTTTGACCTAATGTATCGAAGATGTAAAGTAAGCCATGTAAAGTTATTTTTATTGCGATAATGTTAATAGAAATTCATTTAACTTCATTTCCATCGGTACATGCTCAAGCGGGATTCGATCCCTGTACCACTGATACAGAGTCAAGCCCCAATCAACTGAGCTCTATCGAATTTTAACAAATTGTCCTCGTAATTAATTATTTCTTAAGCCTTGTGTCCTATACTAGAAGAATGATCTAGACTTAAAAAGAATGCTAACCAGCTGCCGATCTTCCCGACATGTCGTAGAAGGTAACTAAGGGAGTAGTACTATTATATAGACATCTTTTGGACAATGGACTAACAACGTGTCACCACTATTCCTTAAAACATCACAACCCTAAAATTCATGCTAAAAAGTGAAGTAAAGGAGTTATTATTATGTCGCAGAGGTTCTGGCTAACCCGAAAGTGATTATAGGACGTGTAAAATGTATATACATGGGAGTAAAAATACGTATTAAGATCGTTATGACAATGTGCTACCCCGCAAGGGTTAATGGTCATGAACGCGTGTGTATATGTATTAAATGACTAAATGTGTCCTAAAATGGGTGGATTAGGATGAATGAACATAAATTGATTGAGTAACAAATGATAGTCTCATACTACGATAAAGTCGTAGTCTACTACGAATGGCTCTTTCGTAAAAACTATTTTCTTTTAGACAAAAGCAAATGGTTTTGCTCTATCTTATCTTAGTTTTCAAGGATCATTAACTTTATTTTAAAAGATGCTTTATTTATTGCATTTATCTGATTAGGGTTACTATCTTTAAATTGAAAACTTTATCGTATAGTGTCCATAAAATCCGACACATAAAAATATGTACGCACTATTCTGTAGATATCAGATAACATCCCGTGCGAGACTGGGACGTAAAAAGAATGCTAACTAGTTGCCGTTCTTCACTGCAGGTTTCAGGAAGGGATTAAGAACTAATTGAATCTATTGGGCGATGGGCTAGCAAACAGTAAGCACAGTTCCATGGGACATCATAACCCCAATATTCATGCTAAAGCGAGACTAAGATCTTTTCATGTCTCCAAGGTTCTGTCCACCCTAATGGATTGAATAACGTGAATCTATATGTATGTGAATTAGAATGAATACAATAGGTTAACATTATGTTATGTAAATTTTATGACACTGATGATTAATAATTATCAACGGGACTTATCGCGTAAGTTTATATATAATAAAATTACCTTTTAATCATGAGTATAGATCGCGAATCTCTTAAAACTATATTTATGACACTGTTACGATAATTGAACTAGTACCTGAACCCTTGGTAAGTACATTTGAGACTTGTGTTTAGAGTACTAATCAACAATCTAAGAAATATATTATGCTTACTATACATAGATAAATACATATACATTGTATATAATCAACAATCACACTGTAAAGCAGAAGAAAAGCGTAGTTCTTAACTCCACCTCCACCGGGAATCGAAACCTCACGATTAGCGTTTAGGTCGTTTACCAATCGAGCCACGTAGGTCGTCCAAACTTTACTTTAAACATTTGTTTACAGTAATTGAACCCTAAAGCCTTCACGGCGCCTGACTCCGAGGTAAGGTAGCACATCGTTAGTGTTCGTCGGGAAAGCACAATGTAATTAAATGTGCTCAGAAATATCACGCTGATTCTGCTAACAGAAAACGTTTATAGAATAAATATTATATAATGGATCAGTACGAAAAAATATATGATCATACAACATACATACGTACATACACAGTACGCTCAATTCCCTGTAGAGAGGAAGGCAGAGATTTCGGATTCCCATCTGTCTATTGACACTCATAAACATCCTCATACACACTCGGCGGTTAAAGATACTTCTAACGTCATCCTTTTTAATATGGCGTCTATTTAACTGTCAGTTTTTTGTTGTACTTTATGTTTATACTTTTAATTTGTTTACTCATGATTACTGTGTAATATAAGATAGATACTGACAGAATCATAGGGATTTAATTAAGTTTCATGATTTTTACATTGAAACTTAAGTAGAATTGACTTGTAAAGACATCTTGAATCAGACTGCAGGCGACATTAATTATACTGCATGCTAAATGTTATGCATTTCTCAAGCCCTCTTGAAATGTAATGAAAACCTCTATGCGAATGCAAAATTTGTAGTGCAGGATTTTTTTAAATTAAAGATTCGCAAAGAAGATCAATACTTATACATACATACATACACATCACGCCTGATTCCCCGTAGAGGGGTAGGCAGAGATCACGGATCCCCATTTGTCCCGATCCTGACAGACCACTTTCACTTCATTGACATTCATACACCTTGTCATACACTCTCGGGCGGTTATAGGTAGGTACACCTAACGTCACCTTTTTTCAATATATCAATACTTATGCAGTGAAATATTTTATTTACTAAAAAGTACCTCTACCAAGGTCATACATATATGACATGTATGGAAAAATATTCCTCAACTATTAAACTCATTTTATGGTTATGTGGGGAATATCGCATACGGTTAAACAAACGTAAAGCTGGAAGTGTTGGATCAAATAAGAGTTGAAATAATAATAAAATCTTGTCAACACCTTTATTCAAAGACCACCGTTGGGTGTTAAATATAATAATAAAATGTGAGTTTTAAATGGTCATAAATCCACCTGCGTACGTTGGCCGGCATCGAATGGATGCGAACGGCCACTGACAGGGAGAAGTGGCGTCATTTGGGGGAAGCCTATGTCCAACAGTGGATTGATACATGCTGATGATGATAAATCCACTTTTACTCTTACCGTGGAGATTCACACCCGAACCTCTGGCTACCCCATAAAATGAGCTACGTATATAAAAAGAAATTTTATTGACCCTCACCATATGAATCCCTTTTGAATCTAATTTTAAAAGTTCAATTATCTATTTAGTATAACATTCAATTTAACTTATGTAAAGTCGGTGTTTATATATCGTTAGAATTAGTTGTTAAAATCGCGTTAAAATATGTTCCATGGAATTTAAGTTTCCTATTTTTTCTATGTAAATCGCAAGAAAACCTATATATGCGTAATAAATGCACTTACGTCATCGTACGTACAGGAAAAACATCGTGAGGAAACCTTCCTATCTCTCAGAACAGGTAATAGTAATTGCTTGTAAATGTCGATACGAATTACCACCTGTCACATTAGGGAATGATTAGGTTAACACGTGGGTTTGAGGTGGCCATAGAATTACTATAGTCATGATCGTGGGGATGGACAACCGAATCTCTGACAACCCCGTAAGGTTTATAGTCATGTAAGTGTTTATTTTGAGGTACTATAGATATAGGTAACACACTTCAAGACCTTAATCCTTTGCAGAAAAGTCAAAAGATGATAATAGTCAAGAATTACTAGTTTATATTCATGACGACCTCCGTGGCGCGATCGGTTAGACGCCTGAACGCTAATCGTGAGGTTCAGGGTTCGATTCCCGGTGGAGGCAGAGTTGATAACTACGCTTTTCTACTGCCTTCCAGTCTGGTCGTTGATTATAAATGCTATATATGTATTTATCTATATACATATAATATGTATTCATTTCTTTAATATACGTTGACTAGTACCCCTAACACAAGTCTTAAATGTACTTACCAAGGGGCTAGTTCAATTGGTGTAATATTGTCCAAATATTATTATTATTATGACGCGTAATAATTACAACTTTGAATGGAAGATACTTACCAAATCATTCTTTGTCCATTACATTTGATCGAAGATATTATATGAATTCAAATATAAGACAAAGCGTTCATATATTAAACAAAGAATCGAAAATGTAACAAAGACTAATGAAATATCACATTTGTAATAAATGAAATGAATAATCATAACTGTTACCATATCTCTTTCATTATATCATTAATGCGTTAGAATAACGTATTAATTTGTATGTACTGTGATGGTGTACTTCAAACAGATAATATTGGAGTCATTCTTCAAGGCGGGTGTACGTACTATGAAGAACAAAAGAGCCTGTATGAGAAGGTTAATGGGTGTGAGTGAAGCAAGAGATTTATCAGTATCGTTCCACGTGGCGATCGATAGTCTGCCTATCCCGTTGGGGATGTAGAGGCGTGAATATATGTATGTACTTATCATATTGCTATGACAGACAAAGGTGATAATATATCCTCAGACTTACGTTCACCCCGATAGGTATTAAGTGACGTGAATGTACATATAATGATGTATGTTTTAAACACATACTTTTCCAAATACATAGGTAACAACCAATATTCGTACTAAGAAGTTACCTATTAGGTATCTTGTTTATCGTGTTCCGAGGTTCTCTCTCTACCCCAACAGCTATGTTATATAGTGCCGTGTATGCGTTGCACATGCATGTATACCTATTTTCACATAATGGACAGTGCTTGTTTCTGTGTGCTATCTAAAGTATTTTCTTTCTTTCTTTCTTGTAATTAGTTGTGTTGTGAAGTGCTAACTATCTGGCCAAGTAGGCTCAAGAAAGCAATGGAATGAAGAATTAAAGACATTATGGCCCGATAACCGGCACCTAAAACCGGGATATTAACGGAGAGTTTGTCTCCGAAGTTCTGTTCACCCCAAAAGGGATCGAAGGACGTGTGTGTATGTATATTATAAGATCCGTGTCGTCAACAGGGAGATATCATCACCGATGTACTGTCCACCCCGAAAGGAATACAAGACTTGTGTGTATATGAATATTATTAGGGTATTGGGGCATAAAAAGACAGGTTAGGCTCAACATTTGTTCTTATTTACAACCAATCACAATGCATTCTGTTTTACAATTAAAACTAAACTAGTTAACAAGTAAAATAACCAAACTGCAAACAAATTGTGTTTTTCAATCCTTCACTGGAACGTAAATGGCTAAAGGGACTGCTCATGATATCATTTTAGTAAGATGGGCTATCAACCACTCAGGGTACTTACATACATACGCGTTCACGACCATTAACCCTTGCGGGGTAGTCAGAGGTTCAGGTGTCCATCTCCACAATTGCGAAGGTAGTAATTCTATGGCCACCTCGAACCCGTGTTAAACAGATAGTCAGTACTCAATGTGGCAGGTGGTAAGCCATGTCGCCATTTACAAGCACTAACTATTACATGTTCGGGGAACAAGTTTGTTTCCTTACGATGTTTTCCCTCACCATAGTATTCGAGGCATTTCGTAAATGTATTTTTATTACTTACTTATACAATGTAATAAACGTTAAGAGAATAGTAATTTAAATGTATGGCATTGAATTACGCCTCCGCTAGGTCACGTGATCTTTCTAAATGAACGTTCATTTTGATTTCTATTCTCTTTGCATTTTTAAGCTTGTCTAAAGGCCTGGGTAATAGGGCCCAAGTCTACTAATAAGTTTAAGCACAATCATATTTCAATATCACTTAAGTAATAGTGTGAAATTGGTAGTGGATTAGCACCACACCATACTTCAAATAATTCATGTCAATTATCGCCTTAAAGATATTGTAATTTGTCCCTTTTTCTAGTCCACTAACAAATTCACACTGTTACTATAGTGATATTGAACTGACATTTTACAAAAAGCATTAGTGAACTTGGGCCCTGATCATTTTGACGAAAGTTACGTGGTCTATAAGTTGAGTGGTCTATAAACTCAGGGTTCAAACGCTATTATATAATGTAAAGAGTAAAGTTTTCACTCTACCCTGACTTGTCGTAAGATGTAACTAAGAGAATAATAGTTCATGGACAGTATAACATAGTTTTAGAACAATGGAATGACAATCCTTTTATGACCATTCTCTCTTGAATTGTACATGATATGAAACTACCTGTCACATTGGATGCTGTTTATATAGTAATTTGATATAGCCACGCATACCTGCCTACCCTACAGGATAATGGTCGTACATATATGATTAACACCGACTATTATCATTCAAACATCCTATCTACAAGACTTGACTCACGGGGAATAAAACCTACCTCGTTCAGAGTATAAAAAAATTAAAACCCTATATTATATTCAGTCGCTATCGAGTTTTAGCTTTTTAGCGCTATCCGAATCATCGTTGGAATAGCTATCCCTTTTTCTTTTCAGCGCTTTGCTGTCTTTGGACATATCCTGTTCAGACTTAACACTGCCAGTCTCCGAATCACTAGATATGCTATTTGTAGCGTTCTTTATGATGAGTAAATCCTTTTCTATGTCGGTTAGTTCTCTAGGTTTAGGTTTTCGGGGCTTGTGAATCTTCGTGGCGCTAGTTGATGGAGAATTGAGTTTGTTCTTCTTGTTATACGACCTCTTTTGGTGCGGCTGAGCTTTCGGTTTCTTAGGCTGGGGCTCCTCCTAGGAATAAAAGAAAACAGTTCGTTAAAGTTATATAAGTATATTCAGTAGTTGTTTAAGATAAAACTTGCCAATCACATATAAAGACATGCACTCATATCATGCCCGATTTCTTATCGTATTTTTGGCACACTTATTTATTTATTTTAATTTAAAGTATCCTACGTATCAGTCCCCTAAATCACAATGTATAACAAGCACATCATAACACGTCGTCGTCACGAGGCCTAGCCTAAACTAGTTTTTCCTACTAACCTAACCTTACTAGTTAATCCTAGCGCGAGTAGGAATAACTAGTTTAGCCTAGGCCAGACTAGGTTGTCCTGAAATCGGGTCAGGCCGGTTACTTATATACATCACTAACATATGAGGTATAAGTGACCTATGAGACATTATATCTCCAAGGTATATCTTGTACCTGTTTGGGCTTAGCCCCTATATATCCGGAGCATCGCTTGGCCCCACACAGACAGGGCTTCTTCTCGATGCCCGCACATTCTAGATTGTAGTTGAAATTCAGCTCACTATTCTGTAATAAAGAATCACTTATTAGTATACTTACAATATACGTTCACGTCTGTTAATCCTTTTCGGGGTGGACAGACCTTGGAGACATGAATACGTCTCCATACATATACGCCTGATTCCCTATAGAGAGATAGGTAGAGATCACGGATCACCATCAACAGTAAACATCTCTTTGGTTATTAACATAATACATTATATTTAATTTCGCACAATGTCTATAAAAGGGTTGACAACACGCCTTATACATAACTAGTGACCCGCTCCGGCTTCGCACGGGTATAAAATATATAGCCCACTCCACTATTTAATGGATGTTATTATACATATGAACCTTCCTCTTGAATCACTCTATCTATTAAAAAAAAACCGCATCAAAATACTTTGCGTAGTTTCAAAGATTTAAGCATACTAAGGGACATAGGGACAGAGAAAGCGAATTTGTTTTATACTATGTAGTGATATAAGACATGTTGTAGGTCACATATCTGTCTACTAACCGCAGGTATGTCCTTAATGGCGAAGAGACCCACTCTGACGTCACCAAGAACAGTCCATTTCTGCGTTTCACAGTTGGGCTCACAACTGTGGTTCATGAACCTGAAAATTAACATTAAACAATGACATTATTAACAAAATAGAACATTTTCACGACCTTTTCACCCTTTTGGGATAAACAGATGTCCGTGTAAACGTCTCTGCGATTGCAGAGGTAGTAATTCTATGGCCACCTCGAACCCACGTGTTGACCAGATAGTCAGTACTCAATGTGACAGGTGACAAGCCAACGCCATTTACAACCACTATTTATTATCTATTCGGGGAACAGATAGGTTTCCTCACGATGCTTTCCCTCACCGTAGTATTAGGCGCGTCTCAAAATGTATTTTAAATACAAAAATCCATTAAACTTCATTTCCATTGGTACATGCTCATGTGGGATTTGAACCCTGCACCCACTGATAGTCAAGCCCCAAACAACTGAATTACATCTAATGATTAAAATTAATATATGTATGTTTAGTTGACTTTCTATGTTTTTAATATTAGATCGTGTGGAGTAGGAACCGAAGTAGGTTGGGAGTATCATATGCATTTACATGTCAGTCATAATATACGTGTATCTATATGTGGCGAGAGTATGTACCTGGCGAGGTTCCCTTTGGGTCCGGCGTCGATCATGCGGTCCTTGTCGAGAGTCAGGAAGTAGTAGTTCTCATCCCTGGTCTCGTGCATCCGGTGCATGCGCCGTCGGAACTCTGCCTCGTCTATCAGCTCGCCAACGTATTCTATGACGAACTGGCCTGTAACATATACAAACACATAAGAAATGACAACATGAGGCCCAAGTATACTAAAGGGACCGAACCGACCCTAATGCATTTTAGAAAATCATAGTTCCATAGAAGTTTGGTAGTGTAAATTATATACGTAAATGTAAATACATTTTTGAATTTCTTTCATTGGTACATGCCAGAGTCGGGATTCCAACCTATGACCTAAAAGTCAGAAACTAAGCCAATAATCTACAGCCGCTATATATTTTAATATACAGTACAGGCATAGTGTATAAACATGGATTAATTAATGAGAGGAGTGGGCCTTACGCAATATTTGTATGGAAACTAGCGTGGCATTTCGCGGGGTGAAACGAGGTACGCGAGATGGAGGGGAGATATTACAACCAATTAAAACGCGGCATCGGCCAATCAAATCAGGTATCTTCTTTCTACTACACATTTTTAGACTCTGCACCAATTAAAACACGCCATTTGGACTCCGCACCGCGTAACGGGTACCGCGACTTTCGCCGGGTCCTCTTTATATTTGGTTCGTGTGTACAATCGTATAATATCACCTTGTTGTATATCCTCGAGACATTTTAACCCCCAGCCGCGGTGAGGCGTTCGGTACGGCGCCATCCGCGGATATTCGCGTCGCTCGAACGCGCGGTTGCGGCAACGATCGCCCGCGCGGCACCAAGGCCCGCACTCCGTTAGTAACATACTGAAATAGAGAAAAAAATTATAAGTACTGAATATTTACATCAATATTCATGGTCAAAAGTGAAGTAGGAGATGTATATTGATATATTTCCGAGGTTCTGTCCGTCCCGAAAGGGATTAAAAGACGGGAATGTGGGAGACCATTAATTAATCCTTCCGTGGTAGTCAGAGGTTCAGGTGTCCATCTCCGCAATTGCGAAGGTAGTAATTCTATGGGCACCTCGAACCCACGTGTTGACCAGATAGTCAGTACTCAATGTGACAAGTGGTACGTCATGTTGCCATTAACAAGCACCAACTAATGAACGGGAAGGTTTGCTCACCGTAGTATTCGGTGCATTTCGCAAAAGTAATTTTATAACGAAAACTAGTGACCCGCTCCGGCTTCGCACGGGTATAAAATATATAGCCTACTCCACTATTTAATGGATGTTATTATACATATAAACCTTCCTCTTGAATCACTCTATCTATTAAAAAAAACGCATCAAAATCCGTTACGTAGTTCCAAAGATTTAAGCATACAAATGGACATAGGGACAGAGAAAGCAACTTTGTTTTATACTATGTAGTGATATACAGAGATATTCTATAAACTTCGCTTAGTAAACTGTTGTACCAACCGGTTAAGACACTGCGTGTAAGGTGCGCACGGTTCCTCCTGCAGGGGGTCACATTCACAGAGGCTGAGTGACCCTTCTTGTACCTCAGTGCGTTTGGGGACTAGCCCCAGAGGCTTGTTACTCTTCAACTTCACGTAGTGAGGAGGCCGGAGGGACGAGGCTATGTCTGTGTCCTCTTCTGAGTTGGACGGTGCGGCTGGAATTAAGATAGCATATGTTATTATATAGCATATGTTTTATATTATGTTATAGCATATGTTATATATTATGTTATGAATGTTTAAGATAGCATCAATGTGTATTGTAAAGTATGGGACTGGAATTGAAGTGGGTATTTTAAAGGGTTATTAAGAGTTAGTATTTAGGGATTTTTTGTACTTTATACAATAGTATAAAGCGGTAGGTCGTCGATGCGGTGGACAGACCAGATCAAGGCTGCCGTTTGTGCCCCGGTACACGAATGCACCCGCATGACGGCCAACAGGCAGAGGTGGCGGGAGGTTGTGCGGCGAACCATGTCTGCTGCTCAAGATGCCACGTCATGAAGACCACGACCGCTCTGATAAGAGCGTAACGATTGAGAAGAAGAAGATACAATAGTATACGGAATTTAATAGGCGATAGACTCATAATGTGTCACCAATGTCCCATATGACATCGTAACCCCAAAATTCATGCTAAAAAGTGACCTAGCAGATATTAATGTCTCCAGGGTTATGACCACCCCGAAAGGGACTAAAGGACGTGAATGTATATGTTTACGACCGTAAAATTGTAATGACACTGTCATTCCCATCTTTTTTTGTTTACATTGCTCAGTTTCTGGTTCAAATAGCGACAATTCTGCCAAACACGTGACTGCACAAGTGAAAACGGATTTTTATACTCGTATATTTATTATAACTAATTACCTGCCGGGTTTTATACTCGTATTATTTAATATAATTACCTTGAAGTATTTTGAAGGCCCTGTGCGCATGCTCCATAGCGGTGGAGAAGGCTTCATCTATTTTCGACTTTTGCGTCGACACCCTGCCCGTGTCGCCTGCAGAAAAACACCATAGTTTATTACGCCACATTATTGAGCTACGTATTATATACTGGCATTATTACGTTGGGGTCTTGACTGTGTATCAGTGGTTACATATTTCAAACTTCGGAGCATGTACCAATGGAAATGAAATTTTCTGAGTTTCTGTGTATATTTTCTCAATAAAAATACATTTACGAAATGCACCGAATACTACGGTGAGGGAAAACATCGAGTGGAAACCTACTCGTTCCCCTTTCCAGTCTGGTTATTGATAATAAAATATGCTATTATATGTATTTATCTATATAAAATAAGTACATATTTTCAATCAGTGTGTGCTCCCCGTTATGACGTACGGATCTGAGACGTGGACACTCACTGCGGGACTAGCCCACAAGTTCAAGGTCGCTCAGCGTGCTATGGAACGGAAGATGCTCGGGGTTTCTCTGGTAGATCGCATCAGAAATGAGGTGATACGCCAGAGAACTAAAGTTACCGACATTATGAAAAGAATTAGCACGCTGAAGTAGATTTGTACCCTTCTTTATCCTTAATACAAGTCTTAACTGAACTTACCAAGGGGCTAGTTCAATCGGTGTAATAGTATAAACTATTATATACACATACCTTCCTGGAACGGAAACACTCGTCCTCGATTCACCCAGTAGTGGTCGTATTGGCCGAAGAATCGCACCACGAACTCTCCGCGAGAATGACGCACACTCGCTATGTTATGGGGCACCTCACTTGGGTGTAAAACTAGACCTGGCCACCACCTAAAAGAAACATAAATACATATATATAAGTCCATCAATCAGTATATGTCAGTCCACTGCTGGACGTAGGCCTCCCCAAGGGTACGCAAAACACGATCACTCGTGGCACGTAGCCAACTACTACCAGCGACCTTTTTCAGGTCATCGGTTCATCTAGCAGGGGGCGTCCTACACTACGTATACAGGGTGGCGCATTCAAAACGGTCAGTATGGGGAAGTCTGAAACTATAAGAGATACGAAGATTTGGTCTTAGGAACCATGTCACCGATTTTGATAAAAATAAAAACTGCATTCATACTTTCTTTGAAAAAACAACTGTAACCAGAACGGGAATCGAACCCGGTTTCTTTGAAAAAATAAAATTGTTCTTTTCACTTTTTCTTTTTAAATATCGATTGTGTAGGTCTTAAAATGTAAATGTCTTAAAATTATGAAACATGATGTCCAAAATGAATAAAATGCATTGTTTTGGCATACTTTAATTTATCATAGTAGGTGTTCTAAGTGACCACCTTTGTTTTCCAAAATGAATAAAATGCATTGTTTTGGCATACTTTAATTTATCATAGTAGGTGTTCTAAGTGACCACCTTTGTTTTCAATAGAATATTCAACACGTTTAGATAAAGACTTTACTATTGAATTTTGTATTTTCATGTGTTGAATTTGCGTTAAATTTGAGTCTATTGCTACTTTTAGGTCTTCAACGGTGTCATAGCTTGTTTTGGTAAATTCATTCTTAACGTAACCCCACAAGAAATTTTCAAATATGGTTTAACATGTCACTTTAAGTGGACTTTTCAATTGATTGTTAGTGTTTGATTACTGTAGATAACAAAACTTTCTAAACGGATTAATGCAATGCTAATGTGTCATGATATGGTGTATGTAACAAGTAGAGAGGTAAAAAACTACAAACAGCCATAGAGACAATTTTACATGTCTGAACTTTTTGAGTATTGTAACGGTGTATGTAAACTAAAGTATGCCAAAACAATGCATTTTATTCATTTTCGACAGCATGTTTCATAGAAACATTTACAGCTTAAGACCTACACAATCTATATTTAAAAAGAAAAAGTGAAAAGGGCAAGTTTATTTTTTCAAAGTAACCGGGTTCGATTCCCGTACAGGATACAGTCATTTTTCAAAGAAAGTATGAATGCAGTTTTTATTTTTATCAAAATCGGTGACATGGTTCCTAAGAACAAATCTTCGTATCTCTTATAGTTTCAGACTTTCCCATACTGACCGTTTTGAATGCGCCACCCTGTATATAGTTATTTTTAAACACTCGTGATTTATACTCATTTTATTTACTATGTGAGACCGGGTCATTTCACGATAAATTAATAAAGATATAGATACATATCTCGCCGTTTCTACCCAGTTGCATAGGCCGTGGTCGCGGGAAGACATATTATAACTATAAAGCACTTTCGCTTCATTGATACTCAAACACAATCGGCAGTTATAGGAACTTCTAACGTAACCCTGTTCCAATATGGCGTCTATTTAACCGTCATATGGCTTATTGGGCCGGCCCCTGTGTAACCACCCTTCCACTTCGACCACATATATTCCTTTTGTCAATCTACTATCATTCATTGGCATAACATGTCCAAACCATGGAAGCATGCCCTTTACAGTTTAGCCACTAAATCTGCTTACAAACCGCAACCTTCCCTTATCACACTAACTACTTTTAATTACATACATACGCTTCACGACTTGCGTATACATACACACTCCCTTTTTTTTATTATGACGGGGTAGTCAGAGGCTTGAATGGCCATCGCCGAAATTTCGAAGGCATGTTAGGTATGGGTCATTCGAAGCCCGCGTATCACTAGATAGACGGCACCCAACGTGATAGGTAGTTAACCGTATCGCACTGACTATTACCTATCCTGAGGGATAGGCAGGTTTCCTCACGATGTTTACCCTCACCGTAGCGACTGTTACATACGTACGTAAATGAAAAACACATTTAAATTTCATTCATTGGTACATGCCTGAGTCGGGATACGAACCTAGGACCTTTCTGATACGAAGTCCGAGGTCTTACCCACTGGGCCACAGCCGCTTTTTAAACTACTTTTAATTCTATCATTCAATGTCACTCCTAACATGCTTCTCAGTGACCGCATTGCGACGGCATTGATTCTGCTTTTGCCATACCCAACTTTAGCCACGATAAGTCAATACAAAAATGCACTTACCTATAATGCCCTAGTTTAACCCACACCATTTCCCCATAGAGAGGCAAGCGACCCGTTTCACAGTCTTCGCACATATAGTTGCCTAGAAACATACATACAAATATTACATACATATACATTCACGTGCTTTAATCCCTTTCGACAAGACAGAATCTTGGAGATTTAGTATCTCATAGGTCACTTTTAGCATGAATATCGGGGTTGCGATATCATAATGGAACCTTGGTGAGAGGTTAGTAGCACAACGCCAAATAGATTCTATATACTCCTAGTCCCATAGTCGCCTACGACATGCCGGAAAGAATGGCGCCTAGTTAGCATTCTTTTTACGTCCTAGCACGGGACAGAAATATTACATACATACATATAACGCCAACATTCGCCGTTGTGTCTATGAATAAACAAAACATTTGAACAACAACCGTATTTGAAAAAGTAAATAATTTTACGGCCATGAACCCTTGTGGTGTAATCAGTGGTTCACTTCATATCCGAAATTGAGCAGGTCGTAATTTTATTCCGTTTTTAATATTATTATAAGTGTTAGATATAAGTTGTGTAATTTCTTATTGTGTCTTGTTGTTGTGAAATAAATTATATTTATATTTAATCAATTTTATCATCAATTGATAATCGATCGATGTGGGAAATCATCGTGAGGAAACCTACCTGTTCCCCGAACAGGTAATAGTTAGTGCGACATTACTACCTAACACGTGGGTTCGAGATTGCCATAGAATTACAACCTCGCAAGGGTTAATGGTCGTGAGCGTCTTTTTTATCTTATTATTATTTTTAATAACAAAAGCTAAACACACATACACCCCAGCAACATATTATATCATGACTAAAATATTTACAATTATAAAGTCATATTAAATATACGCTTCACGACTTTTTTATTATGGCGGGGTAGTCAGAGGCTTGAGTGCCCATCTCCAAAATTTCGAAGGCATATTAGGTATGGGTCACTCGAAGCCCGCGTTTCACTTGATAGACAGCACCCAACGTGATAGGTAGTGAACCGTATCGCCGTATATAGGCATTGGCTATTGCCTATCCCGAGGGATAGGCAGGTTTCCTCACGATTTTTTCCCTCACCGATAGCGACTGTAAATTATGTACGTAAATGAAATACACATATTTTAAATTTAACATACTAGACTAAAATATTAATATACAATTATAATGTCAATATTCGTATTATAAGCTTACCTTCAGGCGGGGCTATATTCAAGCATTCAGCGTGGAACGAGGTGGGACAGTATTCACAACAGATGAGCGTGCCGCCCAGCGCACAGATGAAACACCATCCTGTGTTCACGTGACAAGGAACCTTTCCTGGCCTAAAGCGTTATAGTATAATAATTAGCATGTATATTCATGAACTTAGGCTATTTTGGGATGGATAGAACCTTGGCGATATAATATCTTGTAGGTCACTTTTAGTGGAAATATTGGAGTTGTGATGTCATAATGGAATATTGATGATAAGCTATGCAATCGCCTTATACGTTCCTAGTATAGGGTGATTCATAGACCAGGTCTATTCATTGACTTTAGTCCTACCCATTTCACTATATACCACTAAGTTTGATTTACACGTAGTCCCTTAGTCGCTTACTACGAGATACGTATAAATAGCATTCTATTTACGGGGTAAACTCAGCAAGGATGAATATTTATAATAATTCATCCATATACATTCACGTCTTTCAATCCCTTTCGGGGTCGACAGAACATCGGATATCTAGTACCCCCTCGGTCACTTAGTAACATAAATATTGCGGTCCTGATGTTTTATGGAACATTGGTGACAGGTAACTAGCCCATAGTCGAATTGATTCCATTTTTCCATAGTCCTTTAGTGACCTCCTACGACATGCCGGGAAGAACGGCAGCTAATTTTTACATTCCAGACTAACACGAGACACTATAGTCTATTCGCGTTAAGTAAATAGTGACGTCATGATATATAGACGTTAAACTGACCAATGAGACGTTAGTAAATGAGAAAACACTTCACATCGACCAATTGCAGACAACAGTTGTCACGTCTGATTGGTCAAATCGTCGGGACATGATGACATCAGTATTTTCTTAATGCGAATGTACTATAGTATAAAAATATACATAGATACTATAATTTTCTATACAATTATTAACTTACTTACATATAAAAAAGAAAACTTACCTATTCTCATAATGCCTAGGACATATGATGTGCGATCCGGTCAATATCGTCGATCCGGCCGGCAGGCATTTAGTGAACGAATGATACGTGGCTGGGCATCTTACACACCGAGCCAATTTGTCTCCACTGAACCTTGTCTTACAACCCCTGGGATCGTCACATACACACGTATGACAAACATGTCTTGGACAGGTTAACTGCTCTGTGAAGTTCTGCTTACTCTTGCTTTCACAACTAAACTGAGTCTGTGGCCAGTGTTCCAAGCATTCTATGTGAAAATACTTATGGCAGTGAGCGAACTGGCATCTCTGACGAATATTGTTCGCAGTTTTAGGCGCTTCCTCGCGTTTACACACGAAACATAATGGCGTATCACTGCGCGAACAATGATTGCATTTAAAATTGTCTGAGTTTTGTTTCAGTTTAACAGTTACGATTTCGCACTGTCCCGGCCTCGAGTTTTCCCAGTTGACTTCTTCGTCTGATGACCAAATATCGCCTTCGGTTTTAGTCTGAAGTAATTCGTTCATTTTGTTCACGGCTAGAGTTTCGAACGTATCCAAATCTGTGACCAAATCACTTTCTAGAAGTTCTTCAAGCGAATTCTCATCATCGCTAAGACTACCAGAGTCGTTTAAACTCTTCTTAGACTTGGGGCCTCTTGGTCTTTTCTTCTTCCTGCCTCTAGAAGGATTGGAGACTGAGGGAGTTGTCTTAACTTCTTTTTTTACGCATTCTAAGTGGAACATATCTGCGCAGGGACCCTTGCACTTCACCAAGTTGCCTGTCTTCTCACATATTTCGCAAACCTTGTCTCTTGGCAGGCCTTTGAATAGATTAGGCTTTGGCATCGTGAGTTGAGCAAAGTACAACTCTGTTTGGTCCAATTCTTCATCATTTTCAATATTTGTTACGATTTCTTCAACTATTTCTGTACTTTCTTCTTTGATAGTTTTATTTTCACTTGCTTTAGTAACTGCGCTGGGAGATTCATTTTTGACACTTTTATTTTTATTAAAATTAAATATATCGTAATTTTTGACAGGTTCTTCAAAATCTGAATCATCCTCATCTTCGTAGTAGAAAGGTTTCACCGCTTTTCTTTTAGGTTTCTCTTTAGGCATTACTGTTGCATCTAAGTCTAGGTCCTTATCTACTTTTGGCTTTTTTCTCACTTTTTTAGGAGGCACTACTGGTGCTTCATTCACACCCTTAACCAAGGTCATTTCTTGAACACTATCCTGCTTTTCTAATTCAGTCTTCAAACTATCTTCGTACTGCCACGTTTTGTATAAATACTGCACTATCTCTTCCTCTGTTAAATGCGGATTTTCATCGAACAAAGCGTCTTGTTTCAGTTCTAAGTACGCTTGAAATTCTGGATTGGTGAGTGCTTTCTCAATTTCCCTTTTCAATCCTTTCGTTCCTGGTTTATCTTTTTTATCATCTTTATTTAATTCTTCATCATTTATTGACGAAGAACTTGCAATATCAATCTCATTCTTTAAACCAACATCGGCTAAACTCGATTCAGGAATTTGTTCACTATTATTTTCTTCAGTAACTTGGTTGGGAATGTCTTTATCTATTGAGTCTTCCGTAGATTTAACACTTGATTTCTGGTGTTCACTATCATCAATGTTTATAGGTATCGCTTGAATGTCTTTTTCGGATAAACCGTCATCTCCAGTTACAGGTATAGATGGCATGAGTTCACAAGATACATCCATAGGTTCCGCTACATGTTCTTCTTTATCATTTACATCTGATTTGCTCACAGGTGACAAATTTGTTACACTATCTTCTCGATTACAGTCAGGGACAATTTCAGGTACTGTTTTCGTTGAATTTTGATCTTGTTCTTCAATATCACATTCCAAAGTTGATTTTATATCTGTACTTTCTAATTCATTTTCAGATAACGGTGATTCATTTACTGCATTGACAGTATCAATTTCATTTACCAAGTCTGAGGCAGCATCTTGCATTGATTCAATATTCGAAGATAGTGATTCTCTGTTTTCTTTATCCGGTTGATCTACTATGCATTTACTCTTGGAATTTTCAAACAAAGCTTTATCTGTATCATTTGTATTAGTTTCTAATGGAGAATTTCTTAAATTAACATCAGTCATTTCATTTTCATCTAAGTCTACCATATCTTTAACAACGTTTATTGGCTTATGACGCAATTTCGATTCATCATGATCAATATTTTCTTTGTTAGATTCATTACTAATGCCACTCAAATTTTCATCATTTACTTCCGCATTTTCTGGCTCTGCTAAATTGGCGAAGTCTATGTTGAAATTATTCAAAGTTTGCGGACTTATAACTGGACTTTCGAGTAAATCATCTTCACTAGCATCTAATATTAGCGTAAATGGAGAGCTAGACATATTATCAGCATTACTGTTCTCTGTCGAGTTATCAACTACAAATTCATTACTAATAGGGGAATCTTTTGGAATAGATTCCAATTCTGCTTCCACTAAATTATTATCATTATCATCATCATCACTATTAGATTCTTCAGGCGCCTTTTTATGAGAATCACCATTTAGTTTTTCATAGCCATTCGATTCTTGTGACACAACACCATCAATTTCATCAATAACCTCTCTAGATTGGGTATCGATATCACCATTAAGTTCTTCATGATTTTGTGTATAGGTTTGAGATGCACAATTTTGTTGTTCATTCGCACCATTCAGTTCATTGCCATTCACGTGATTTTTAAGAATGGGACTAGGAACGTCGAAATTCTGAGTATAAGTGGGTGATAGACACCTGTCTTGATGGTTTTTCTCTGGTATACTTGATTCTAAATCTGATTTATCAACGGATGTTTCCTCTACATCCTCACAATCATTCAGCCCTTGCATCTCTTCAACTATTATCGATGTTTCTATCGCCTGTTCCACGTCTGAATGCATTTGAATATCTACATCATTTTCTACTATTCTCTCCGATCTTCTTTTATCATTTACCTCTTCTCTATCACAACTTTCATCCTCTGTTCCAGACTGAGTATTTTGATACCTCGTCTGCCTCTTAGAATTTCCTGAACTCTTTTTACTTGACTTCTCTGGCGTAATAGTCTTAGCTTTCATGAGCCACCGATCCATATGCGTTTGCGTTTGTATCTTCCTCAAGCCCGATTTGGCTGCCATGCTATCAATACACGCAGTTACTACTTCTGATAGATCTCTCGATTTCCTTCTCCCTTTCGATTTTTTGTCTTGTTCATCTTTATAGTCATCTTCTGAAAAGAGGCTGTCGTATAGGCTTTCGCTCAAAGAAACGTCACTGTTAGTTCTGGACACTTTCTCACTTTTCACGCCACCTTTACCTTGGGAATGTTTTAGTAAATTATTCAGGGCTTCTATTCGCAGTCTTTTAGGCTCCCTTAGGATAGATTCTGCTTCTTCCACTGAGTTATTCCACACTGGAATCTTCTTTTCTGATATAAAGAATGCGGCGTATAGTTTTGGGTCTTTCTTCTTTTGCTGGAAAAGAATACTCATTCTTCAAGACATACATATGTTATTACAGATAGGTTTATAAGAGACAAACATAATAATAATTAGTTATCAATGATGTAGGGGTCGTTCAGGTAAGACCTGATGCACCATTATGCATAACAACGTAAATACATACATAATACACATCACACCTGAATCTGTAGAGGTGTAGGCAGAGATCATGGATCCTCATTATTCCCGATCCGTACAAAGCACTTTTACTTGATTGATACTTATACACCTCATAAATACTTGGCGGCTATAGGTACTTGTAACGAAAATCTGATTCAATATGTATTTTTAATTCACAGAAGATTTCAGGAATCAAGCATTTCTATCTATACTATAATTTGGAAAACAATAATGCAGTCTAAGTATAATCATGTAAATTATTAATACATATAACAGTCTCACCTCAGGTGTGAATTTCTCTCTAGCAGCCTCAAATTCCGCAACGCCATGGTAAGGGCGTAGCATTTTGTCCACCACCCAACTTCTGCGGCCATTGTCACCAAAGAACGTCACATGGACTATATCATGCTCCACTTTAGAGAACACTGGAAGACAAATAGACATATATTTACATAGACATTATATTTACATTTTAGAGAAGCAATAAAAAGAACTAATCTTTTTATAATAACTTTTTCATACATGCTCACTACTTACATCTGCCTTGAGAAAAATGTATCCAATGTGATCTGTATAAGTTCTACATTAATAGGTGTGAATGAAACAAGAGAGATTTGTCAGAATGGTTACAAGTGGCGTTCAAGCGAGGTGTGAATATATGTAACTTAAAATAATAAATGAAATATACACATATTACACTTAAATCTTACTGAAAGAATAATAGTTAATAATAAATCGGGTGCTGTCTGACAACTAGTGAAGCAGCCTAGTTGCATCATATACTGAGTCAGTACTTTTAGTGAAAAAGTCCTGACTCAGCTTGCCGTGAAATAATTTATGTAAATAATAATACCTAGTCAATAAATTTTTTGTTACGATTATTAGAATTATATGTGCTATGTTAAGCTAAGCAGTTTAAGAAGAGTTATTATGCAAAAATTCAATCTAACTATATTTATTTTATTACAGATACTACAGTTACTACCTATTAATATATTGAGCAATCCTAAATTTTGCATTGCCTCACTCAATTGAGACATTTACCTCCTTATTTTTTTCTTCACACGACCTACATACAATTGTGCATGTATCTCAATAAGTTAAGTATAAGTGATTTACAAGGATTGAGAAAAATAGGAATCAGTAATCTGTCTATCCTTCTTTTGGAAGTGGATAAAAATATTAAGCATTTACATATACATACAACATACATTGACATCCTGTTATTCCATTCAGGGTTGACATCACCTCAGAACTATATCTCCTAGGAAACTTTTTAACATGAATATTGGGATTGCAATTAGAACATAGGTAAAAGGATGCTAGCCATGGAGTAATTAATAAGAGGAGTGGGCTTACGCATTTGTATTGAAACTAGCGTGGCATTACGCAGGGTTAAACAAGATACGCTGGGTGGAGGGGAGATATTACAACCAATTAAAACGGCATTGTATGCGACAAAACATAGGTATCTACTTTCTACTACGCATGTTTAGACTCCGTACCAATTGAAACACGCCATTTTAGACTCCGTACCGCGTAACGGGGATTGCAGGGAAGCACAGCACTTATAATGGACTGGCTTAAAAAAATATCTGAGATGGTAGAAAGAGAACAAGTGTTCGAAAATGTATACAATATAATAGTAACTTAATGCCTTTATTCTCAACAATTCTTAGTAAGATAGTAAAGGCATTGTCATGGTTAATGGAAATCTACTGGAGGATTGGCTAAGTGTCTGTGTTATGTTAATCCTATCACAACCTCAATACTAGAACAAAATAGGCCTGAGTTTATAGACTCCATAAAGGGGGCTATCATCACAAACCACTTTCAATTATAAACCTTATACACACTCTCATTTTATTTGATTTAAAGTCTAGTTAGATATAACAAAATACTTACATTTCTTTTTAACAAACAGTTTAGTTTGCGGTTCCCTTGTAACTATACAAGGCCAGAATGGAAATGTCCCCATTCTAGCCCACGCAAGGTCTCCAACCTGATATTTACATTTAGCTTCAATCTCCAAGATCTCACTCTTAGACATAACCTTCTTGGATTCATCCTTTTTCTGCTTCGAACTGTCAAAGTCAAGGATTTTGACAACTCCATCCAAACCATTCATGTTCTTCTGTTTACACTTTTGTTGAATACTTGTCTGCGATATGTCTTTGGTTGGATCTATCAAGTCTTTACGTACAAACAATTTAGGCACATCTGTGTTCAGCGGTAAGGTTACAGAAGACATTTCTGTCATCTTTTCTGCACTTAGATTGTTGAGGATAACTCGTGGTATTTTGGGCGGTGATTCTAAGTTAGGTTTAGGCACTTTTGCTTGAATAGGTTTAGATGTTTTCACTGCTTCTGTAGATTCAGTAGCTATGGAATGTCTAGTTCTGCCAGAGCGGCTCACTGAGCACACAGAATCAATAGGTGCCTTCGGTGAAATGATTTTTTCAGTTAAATTTGTTTCTAGTTCGCGTTCCACTAAAGATCTACGTTTGGGCTTCACTTTTGTTTTAGCAGATACATCAGATTTAGGAGAAATCCCATTTATTTTGGGTTTATTTTGTTCGACATCCATTTTGTTGGCATTTCACAGCAGAGAACATCGAAATTTATTGAATCTATAATTTAGCTAAAAACCAAAAACAAACAATTTTTTTAATCATATATTCACTAGAAACTGTCATAAATAGTACTAAAGATGACTGGTGACTATCATGAATGGATTAAATCTATTTCTGCTAGGCGAGCGCACAAACCGAGAGCAGAATAAAGGAAATTAAGTTCGTAATTATATCAATTTAGGTTATACAACTACCACTGATAATTTGCAATTTAACCACGTAAGACTTATCTTTCTGGAATATTACTGTATTTTATACGCTATAAATTCATTTGCATACAATAGAACACAATATTTTGCAAAGAATCACCACTTCATATCAATAAATATTTCAAGTAGTATGCACACTACGAAGTCGGAAAACTTGGTCCGAATATTTACACAAACACAAACCTACAGCTTGCTACTCAAAGATTATACTTACAAAGTTATTGATGTGTATTTACCGAAATAATACTCAGAATCAATAGCGACACTTTAAAACTACACAAAAATGCTAATTTACCTAAGTGCACAGGGCGCGCCATTGTGATTTCAACACGAGATTATTTCTGAAAATAAACACTCATAATGTCTATAAATCACAACAGTCCAAAACACTTGTGCTTGAAAATAGAATAGTTATGTTAAAAAGTTCTTAATACATTTATTCAACAGAGAAAAGTTTGAAATTTGATTACATTTCTTCACAAAACTGTAATCAAATGCCGCGAAACGGCGAAACGTTCGAACGAATGATCGAACGAACGAAAGAAATAAGTTACCCGAAACTGTCAAAGTGATTTGACAAGTGGAAAACGAATATTGACGTTATATCTGTCAGTAATGATCAATCGACTGACAATCAATTAAATAGGTTATAAGAAAACGTACGAAGAAAAAAAAGCGCGGGAAGCTTCGAAATTCGGGCGTCTTTTTTGCAAAAACTTTTATTTTAATGAAATATAGTGTAATAACGGTGTATATAGTATTGTAAAGTATTGCTAAGTATTTGTTTATGAATTTTGTATATAGTGTAGTACTTAGAGAGCAGTCTTGGTAAGTTTTCTTAGTTTGGGCCATGGGCCCACCTTATGATGACTCCGGTGGTGGAGCATATAATTTATACACGTTGTTGGCGGCAGCGGAAAGGCATTCTGACGATGTAGATAAGTTTATGTCGTTTTCAGATAGTCAGACGGATAGTGACAATTCTTTAAAAAACAAGAAACGCAAAAATGAATCCAAATGTGATCTATGTAATGAAATGCAATGTACTTGTAAAACCAAAATACCCAATGTCATTCCTACAGCCACAGACACAGTAAAAGACGCATTAGTTCGTCCATTACCAAATACTGTAGCCAGAAGTATTTATAGGAAAAATGATTCAGGTCCTTTTAATATACATATTCAAAAGTTGCAGGAAGGCAGCATTATTAACTTAGTTTCATTTGGTCGGTATCTGAAAAACAATAAAATTGAAGGAGTAGTTAATGGCAGCTTGAAAAAAATTGGACGCAATAGAATTCTCATATCTTTTGGATCCCATATACTGGCCAATAACTTTCTTAAAAAATTCGAAGGGAATGAAATTTATAAAACGTTTATTCCCCCGTATCAGGTGACTCGAATGGGTGTTATCAAAGGTGTTCCCACGGATATGAGTGAGGAAGATATATTAGAGAACATAAATGTTCCGATAGGTTGTGGAGCAGTATTAAAAGTAAAAAGAATAAACAGAAAGGTAAAGGAGGACACAAATATTTTATGGAAGCCAACTCAAACCATCATATTGACATTTGATGGCCAGGTCTTACCCGAAAAAGTTAATATGGTTTATATTTCATTTAATGTTCAACTCTACACATACCCAACAGTACAATGCTACAATTGTTGTAGATACGGTCACACAAAAATTCAATGCAGATCCAAACCTCGCTGCTATAAATGTGGGGCGGAGCATTCAGGAGAGTCGTGTACATCAGCTGATGACTTATCATGCTTTATTTGCAAAGGTCAGCACACAGCAACATCAAAAATTTGTCCAGAGTTTGATAGGCAAGCTAAAATAAAACTAGCAATGGCCCAAAAATCAATATCTTATTTTGAAGCAGTCAAATTGTTCCCAAGTGTTTCAAGGCCTTATGCTGAGGTCTCTAGCTCAGCATTTTATCCACAACCTGAAAAAATAGAAAGGAATAATGTTACATCATACAAAAAAACTGTTTTCCTTAAACCTAAAAATGTACCTAAGAACAATAATAATGGGTATAATCAAGAAGAGCATAGGAATTTAGTAAATGAATATAATATGGCCTCAACATCTGGGAATGGAGTAGCTTTACAAAATAATAATACTTCCGATAGTAGCTCTAATAATACCGAATTAATAATGATCCTTATTAAAACACTTTTATCATTGATAGGTAAAAATTCTCGTAACGATGCTAATTTAATTGAATTAATAAAAATATTTAATAACTTTACCAATGGATCTTACAACCCTACTGCAGTGGAATAGCCGTAGTTGCACTAATAAAAAACATGAGATAACATATTTAGTTAATAAGCATAATCCTCTCATCTTTGCTTTAAGTGAGACTTGGTTAAAACCAAGCTCAATTTTTAACATACGCGGATATGATTGTCTTCGTAATGATAGACCTGATCAATACGGTGGTGTTGCACTTTTAATTAAAAATAACTTTTTATACAAAGAATACAAATCATTCCCTACACATAGCCAAACAATATCAATAGTTGGTGCACATATATCAAATATTTTATACATATCTATTTATATTGCAGACCCCTCACCCTTAATCTTACATGAATTAGACTCAATAATTTCAAATTTACCTAAGCCCTTTGTGATGATGGGTGATTTTAATTGTCACCACATTTCCTTTGGAAGTTCTAAAACTGATGGTAATGGTAGGATCTTACTAGACATACTAGATAAATATAACCTATGTTTTTTAAATACAGGTTTGCCCACAAGATTAACCAAACCTAATGAATGCATCAGCGCAGTTGATCTCACCATCTGCTCCCCAAATGTTTCACATTTATCATCTTGGAAACCATTATGTAGCACATATGGTAGTGACCATTTTGTCATCATGACTGAAATGTCACAACAACACTTGCGAAAACCCATGGTCACTAAAACCAGACCTAAGCGTAATATGGCAACAGCTGATGTAACAAAATGGGTAAAATTTAGAGAGTCTGTAAAGTTTAACCTGTCCTCTTTTATTTACAGCAATACACAAAAAGATATAGAATTAGGAGATGCAATAACAAAGATTATTATTGGTGTAGCAGATCAGGTCTTTCCCATAGTTCAAAATACAAATAAAATCCCTTCTCCTCCTTGGTGGGACTCAGAATGTACAGAAGCCATAAAGCGAAGAAAGTTACAAGAAAAGAAATATCTGTCTAATACTACTTCTGAAAATTTTGATAGCCTAGAATCAGTATCATTAGCTACCAAAAAACTTTTTAAGAAGAAAAAGAAGGAAAGTTGGCATAATTTCTGTTTGAGTTTAAGTCCATACACAAAACCAAGTGAAGTGTGGCAAAAAATTAAACAATTTAGATCAGCATTCAATCCTCAGTACAAACCACCCATGCTGCCTGAAAATCTCATAGAACCGTTTTTGGATAAATTAGCTCCTCCTTCTGTTCCTTTAATTGATTTTATTGACAAACCTCTTCCCATCTTAACCTCTTCCTGTAACCCGAATTGTTTGGATGAAATTTTCAGCCTTGATGAATTAAAGGCTGTCATACATAGACCGAAAGATACAGCTCCAGGAATAGATGGTGCCGTCTATTCTTTCATTTCCCATCTTGATTCATTCTGCCTTTCACACCTTCTTGATTCTATAAACTCCGTTTTGGTTTGGGGAAAAATTCCAATTCACTGGAGATCGAGCATAGTGTTGCCATTCTTGAAACCAAAAAAATCTCCCGATGAATTATCATCATACAGGCCAATCGTTCTTTCTTCAGTTTTTCTAAAAATAGCAGAACAAATGATAAAAAATCGTTTAGAATGGTTTGTAGAAAATGGCAATCTTTTGTCACATACACAATTTGGATTTAGGAAAGCTAAAGGTACAAATGATTGCTTGGCTTTATTAACTACTGATATCCGAATTGCCTTTTCACAAAATAAAAGTCTCGTAGCTAGTTTCCTAGATGTCGCTTCTGCATATGATAACGTTCAAATTCATATCTTACGCAACAAGTTGATCTCCTTAGGTGTCCCAGCTATTTTAATAAACTTTATTTCCAATATTTTTTCAGAACGTAATATTACCTTAAGTACAGTTGATGGTCAAATAAATAGAAAAACCTGGAAAGGTCTTCCTCAAGGTTCTTGCCTTAGTCCACTATTATATAATATATATACTCATGATATAGATAAAGACTTGGGTAAAAATGTTTACACTCTACAGTATGCTGATGATTTGCTACTTTACACAATAGACAATTCAATACTAAAAGCAACAGAATATTTAAACGATGGCTTACACCAACTTAACATATGGCTCAATACTAACGGACTGCATCTTTCAACAGATAAGAGTTCAGTTGTTGTATTCAGTAGGCAACATTCAATTCCGGACATTGACATCGTCATCGAAGGTACAAAGATACCTATTCAAAGTGATTATAAATTTCTTGGAGTTATCTTAGATTCCAAAATGACTGGGAGGAATCACTTTGAATACGTATCAGCAAGGGCTGAAAGGAACGTAAACGTTATCAGGTGTCTATCTGGCGTTAGTTGGGGTGCACACCCCATATCGCAATTGATGCTTTACAAATCCATTGTTCGTAGCATTTTAGATTACGGCTCTTTTTTTTTAGAGCCTTGCAATAAAAATCATCTGAAAAAGTTAGATACCATTCAACACAAGACTTTGAAAATAGCTTCTGGAGCAATGAGAAATAGCTCAAACGCATCTATACTTATCGAAACCTGCACCACACCGTTGTCTCTAAGAAGACAATTCTTAGCAGATAGATATCTTTTTAAAGCACTCCTCACCAAAAATCATCCTTTGAAAAGTAGATTGTTATTATTAAATGAACTAGCTCAAAATCCATATTGGCATCATAAAAAATCACCATGTCTTCTTATCAGTTTCCAAAAGTACTTGAATTTGCATTCTCCTGTTTGTTGTACTCCATCACTTTTTGAAACAGATTATTCAAGCCTAATTGCACCTATTCATATTGATCTAAAAACAGGAGTCAAATGTTCAGAAATTGGCGTTGGTAATACATATTTCAAGCAAATAATTGAGGAACAATGGCATGATTTTACACAAATATACACGGATGCTTCTAAACTCTCACCTGACGGTTGTGTAGGGGTTAGTGTTTACCAGCCCAAGTCAAAACTCCATTCAAAAACAAAACTTCCTCCTGAATGCTCTGTTTTTACCGGTGAGTGCTTGGCTATACTGAAGGCGATCGAAATTGTTAGTCTGTTTAAACTCCATAAAGTAGTTATCTTTTCTGATTCCTTAAGCGCCTTACAGGCAATTCAACACAACCCATTTCGTAAAAATAGCATTTGTAACTCTTTGATCAATAACATACGTACAAACTTACATATGTGCATCAGAAAAAATGTACAAATATTGCTAGTTTGGATCAAAAGCCATATTGGAATAACCGGGAATGAAAAAGCTGATAGCCTAGCAAAGGAGGCTGTAAAAGATGGTGATAAGTACCCTTATTGCATTTATCCTCAAGATTTGCTTAATCTACCTAAAAAGTATCTTACCGAGAATTGGGGTTCACAATGGCAAGAACAATGCCCAAATCATTACAAAAACATCCAATCCACCATCTCTTGCAAACCCTGGTTTAGTGTTTTAAAATTAGGAAAGCGAGCTACTTCAATACTAATTAGATTGAGGCTGGGCCATGTCTGCTCTCCTGCATTTTTGTACAAAATAAAAAAAAAGGATTCTCCCATATGTGACTGTGGAAATGACATTGGGGATGTCAATCATATTTTTCTGTCTTGCATAAATAATGATAACCGTGAACTATACAAATCCCTAATATTGAACAAAATTCCGTTGCCGACTACAATGGCCTTGTTGTTAAGTAATTTCAATATAAATATATATATAGCATTAGCTGGTTTTATAAATAGTAACAAAATATGTTTGTAGATTAGTAGTATATTAGATTTTGATATATATTTGATTAAAATCACCGATATTAACTGTTTTACTCTTCTAAACTTTCGTTTTGCGATATAAGTTTCCCCGTTTTTTTTTTCGGGAAAGGGGGGGAAAAATTTGAACCATGGCAATTGCCTCACGGCCCATATGCCAAACATAAAAGAAAAAAAAAAAAAAAAACGTACGAACGATATTACCACAAACCAAATACCCTTATTATTGTGGTGGTAATCTAGTATTCTCTATAAATCTACGTTTTAATATTTTCCCTCGCTTTCCACCTTGTCAATCTGGTAACTATGGCTTCTAATAATAAGTCAAATGATATCACACCTCCTGTAGCGTATAGTGAATCAGCTCTTCGCAATAATGCAGCGGTTGTAGAGTATTGTCGAACATCGATGGCTGCGCTTTCTGGGGCCACAGCAGGTACGATTTAATTACATACACATCACGCCTAATTCCATGTAGAGGGGTAGGCAGAGATCTCGGAACCTCATTTGTTCTGATCCTGACAAACCATTTTAGCTTCATTGACACTTATACATCTTCTTATAAACACTCGGCGGTTATAGGTACTCCTAACGTCACCCTTTTTCAATATAGCGTCAACCTGCCTTATGTGTCTTATTGGGCCGGCCCCTACATAACCACCCTTCCACTTCACTCACATATATTCCTTTTGTCAATATGCTATCATTCATACGCATAACATGTCATGATTTAATTACTTCCATCTATTTACGGGTAGACAGACCCTCAAAGACATAGTATCTTCTTTGCCACTTGTAGCTTTTGCCATTTTGTGATTATAGTAATATGGAACAGTTAGAAGGTAATACAACACCGGTAACCAATAATTTTCATTGATCCCTTGGAGGCCTCCTATGGTATGAAAGGCAAGGTACCACTTCATTTATGCCTTGTACATTTGCTGCTTATGCAACTACTGTTATGATTATGATTAAACATTTTTAAGTCCTCTAACAGAACAGACAACCTAGGTCAAATTTTGACATGATGGAGTTCTGATGTTATATGTAAGACAGCTATAAGTTTGCTGGGCTATGGTCAAATAGATTCTAATTGATCCTAGTCCCATAGTTGCCTTTACAAGATGGTGGGAACAGCAGCTATTTAATCATTCTTTTTACGTCCCAGACTTGTATGTTTTAAGATATAAACTTTCTTTTTCAGGTATCCTTGGATTGACAGGCCTCTACGGATTTATTTTCTATGTGTTCGCAGTAGTTACGCTATGGGTGATGTTTATGTTGAAAACTGGCAAAGATTGGAACAAATACTTCATTTCCAGTACAAGTATAATGACAAATGGATTCATTGGTGCATTGTGCACTTACGTTCTGTTTTGGACTTTTATTTATGGAATGGTTCATGTGTATTAGTGATGTGAATGACAAGGATTGAATTTAGAATTATGTAAATAGTTTGTATGAAACTTCTTGGTTAAGGCTAGACAAAATTTTTGCAATAGATAACTTTTAACAATATAAATAATTCATTGTAATTTAATAATGGTAGGGGAAATAATGTGAGGAAACATGCCTATCCCTCGGGATAGGTAATAGCCAGTGCCTATAAATGGCGATACTTTGTAAACTTATCACGTTCGGTGATTTTTGCAAAAGAGAACTTTAAATAAAATAAATGATTAATTAAATAATGTTAGGGGATTAAGTAAATAATGTGAGGAAACCTGCCTATCTCTTGGGATCGGTAATAGCCAATGCCTGTATACGCCAATAAAATTCATTACCTATCACATTGAGTGCTGTCTATCTAGTGAAACGCAGGCTTTGAGTGACACATACCTATAAATACACCAATAAATACAGAAGAGTGTATACACAAGGCACAAATGTTATGTATGTATGTTTGTTAACTGTCAAAATATATTAACCTTGCATTTTGCATGATGTATATAAAGAAAAAGTATTTATTGTAATTTAACCAATCTGGTTATTAGTGAGGGAAATATTGTTTCTAAATGATATTTTATAAAATCCTCAAAACTTTTTTTGCTTAGGTTCTGTTTATTCAGAAAAACATGATTACTATGAGTAGTGTAAAACTAAAATGACTTAGAAAATGTAGTTTACTAAGCCACCAAATGTTATTTTTATTTTGTATTTATGGTTGGTATTTACAATAATGTTATTTTTGGTGGTATATGTGGTGAATTGTTTTATAATATAAACACAATTGCATTTAAAACTAGTTTAAATTTTACTTTTTTTATTTGAAACCAATGTTTTCTATTGCAATTTGTAAGAGTATCAATGGGGACAAATTTATTGAAAGTTTAAGGTGTAGTGATGTTACTAGGATTCACATTTAAAAGTCGAAATTCAGCATAGCCAAACCATTGGAATTTTTTTTTTTTCAATGGCTACATTTGTATAAAAGAGGCAACCTTCCTACTATTCTGACCTACTGATATACTAACTTACTGAGAAGGGTTACACTATCCTGCTGAGCTCTACTAATAAAGTATGTAAAACAACAGATTGTATGGTAGTCATGGTTACCAATATTTCTTATAAGAGCATATAATTTTAGAAATAAATTTTATGATGTACAGCTGTCTATGGTGCGTCAACAAAGTCAGCAGCTCAGTGAAAGTTGAAAATACAAATAACGATTTTTGGCTGAATATTTAGTCAGTTGTGATGCCAAACTGGCTAAATATGTTCGCTTTTGGGATAAGATTTAGATCCTCAACTGGAACGAACCAAAGAACAAGGAAGAGAAGAATTGAAGCTTCGATATTGTTTTTCTTGGGTTGTAGCGGCCCGGCTGGCGGCGTTGGTGTAACCATGGCGATGGAATAACAAGAAGTTCAAACGCCGTGGCATCAGTGTTTGTACTTCAGCCGACATAACCTTAGTGGTAAATGGCTTAATAAAGAATTAAAAAAATAATAATTATGATGTAGATTTTATTGTATAGCACGTCACTACATTAGTTTGATAAAACGTAATATATGTTTTTATTAGTTAACTCATTCGACGCCGTGCCATTTTTCAGCGTCTTACTAGCGGAGCCGCCATACAAACGGTCATGAACACGCGAAGCGTGTCCGCGGCTCCGCGACTAAGAAAAAATGGACACGCCACGCGTGTCCACTGGCTCTGCGACAAGTTTAATGTTTCTAAATACGTTAATAATACATTGTGGTAGTTTATTTCCTTAGTTCTGTTTGTGCAACGAAAGAGATAAGGTTGTGGCAACAGTATAGTGATTTTAAACCAGGAATTATGGCGGAATATGGATATTTAGGTAAATTAAATATGATGTGATTCTCAAACTTACTTATATATTATTAAATTTATAATATTTTTTCTTGTTTGTATAGTATATAAATAATTTACTCATCTATCGACTAAAATCACCCAGAAACATATTATTGTGTAAGTACTAATATTATAACTAACAAGCTAACGTAGTGAGTTTGATGGAAAATTAATCAAACTTGGAACCTCTGGTCGCATACTCAAAGTGGACACGCGTCGCGTGTCCTTGGCATCCCACAAGGTATTCGTTTTTAGTATAAACATAACTTCTTTCAAAGTAGAAACCACGTGAATATATGGTTATTCGTGTGGTAAATACCATGTACACAAATTCTTATTAAATTTTTTCATGTACTTTTCGAGATATAATCGAAAACTTATGGACACGCGAGGCGTGTCCGCGGCGTGGCGAGTAGAATTTTAATGGACACGCGAGGCGTGTCGTCGGCTCCGAATGAGTTAATAATAGAAAGAAAGAAAACACTTTATTCACTGCACTAAATAATATTGACACAAACATTAAACATCCAGAATGAAAAACTTTGACGCAGTGAAAAGGTGCAGCCTCAGTATACAATGCAGCTCTTGGTCCTCCGGCAGCACCAATTCATTCTTATCATACCAGTCTTGTAGTTAGAGATATCATATTATACAGGGTGGCGCATTCAAAACGGTCAGTATGGGAAAGTCTGAAACTATAAGAGATACGAAGATTTGTTCTTAGGAACCATGTCACCGATTTTGATAAAAAGAAAAACTGCATTAATACTTTCTTTGAAAAAACAACTATATCCAGTACGGGAATCGAACTCGGTTGCTTTGAAAAAATAAATTGGCCCTTTTCACTTTTTCTTTTTAAATAACGATTGTGTAGGTCTTAAGCTGTAAATGTCTCTATGAAACATGATGTCTAAAATAAATAAAATGCATTGTTTTGGCATACTTTAGTTTATCATAGTAGTTTACATACACCGTTAAAATACTCAACAAGTTCAGATATGTAAAATTGTCACTATGGCTGTTTGTAGTTTTGTACCTCTCTACTTGTTACATACACCATATTAATTGGCATTAGCATTGCATTAATCCTTTTAGAAAGTTTTGTTATCTACAGTAATCAAACACGAACAATCTATTGAAAAGTCCACTTAAAGTGACGTGTTAAACCATATTTGAAAATTTCTTGTGGGGTTACGTTAAGAATGAATTTTACAAAACAAGCTATGACACCGTTGAAGACCTAAAAGTAGCAATAAAGTCAATTGTGACGCAAATTCACCACATGAAAATACAAAATTCAATTGTAAGGTCGTTACCTAAACGTGTTGAATATTGTATTGAAAACAATGGTGGTCACTTAGAAAACCTACTATGATAAACTAAAGTATGCCAAAACAATGCATTTTATTCATTTTCGACACCATGTTTCATAGAGAAATTTACAGCTTAAGACCTACACAATCGATATTTAAAAAGAAAAAGTGAAAAGAACAATTTTATTTTTCCAAAGAAACCGGGTTCGATTCCCGTCCTGGTTACAGTTGTTTTTTCAAAGAAAGTATGAATGCAGTTTTTATTTTTATCAAAATCGGTGACATGGTTCCTAAGAACAAATCTTCGTATCTCTTATAGTTTCAGACTTTCCCATACTGACCGTTTTGAATGCGTCACCCTGTATATGTAACGTAATACTGTAGTAGTACCTATTCTATAATATATTGTTATATCCCTACAAAATTATGACCTTAGTACATACGAGGGTTAATTGTAAATGTACATTTACCATGGAATTTATAAATTTGTGTTTGTAATTAATATAAATTTATAATATAAAAAGTTATTGTAATTTTGTTGTTTTATTGGATATGAATTGATTAGAATTTTAAGGTATAGTAAAATTTCCTTGTGCTAGTCTGGGACGTAAAACAATGCTAATTAGCTACCATTCCTATCACCATTGTTCCATTATGACCTCGTAGCCCCAACATTGATGCTAACAAGTGACCTAAGAGATATTATATCTCCGAGGTTCTGTCCACGCCGAAACGTATTAAAGGTATTGAATATATTTCTCAATGCATAGTAAAGCTGTGTAAGGCATATGATAAGTTGTATTCAGCCAAGGAAAGTTAAAGATGGATAAACAAGGTCAGTTTTAGTAATGTAGTCCTGTTGCTAGTTGGGACATAAATAGGATGCTAAATGCCGTTCTTTTACTCAAGGGACTACTCGCATAGCAATTGAATTGGTCCTTAGTAAGAACATTTAATCTATTAGTACTAGTTTTACATTCATTAAACGTCGAGATATATTGAATGGCACTGGTTGTCTTATAACTATGACTCTACCGTTGGATCGGAAGCCCTAACTTGGAGAAGAACCAACAAGAAACTCTGGGATCCTCAGGGATTTTTTGCCCAGTGCCAAATTAGAAAATAAATTGAAAACAAATTAGTACTTATTATTTTTTATTCAATATATTTTTTACACAGCTTTGATGCATTCATTACCAACACTGAATATCACTAAGATAATCCACAAATAATAAACAGATATGTATATTAATCTTAAACTGCACAACTATGTATCAACATATAATACTATACTAGCAATATAATAAACTAATAGCTGTTCGTATATCTGTGGTTAGAATTCACCCATTTTTGCATGTGTATTAAGTAAAACTTTCCGTAATTTCGGCAGTCGTCAACCTCGTTTAGTTTTTATGGGCAAACTATTAATTTTATGTGTGTACTCACATGTACTTAGATTGTAATATTAGGCCATAGCGATAGAGGTACTTCCGTGTAAGTATTACTTATTGGGTTATTGTCAAACAACAAACACATCAACGATCATTCACCCTTGCGGGGTAGTCAGAGATTCGGGTATCCATCTCCACAATTGCGGAGGAAGTAATTCCATGGACAACCCGAAGCTACGTGTTGACCTTAAATTGACAGCTGGCAAGCCGTGTCGCCAATTACAACATATATTATTTACGTTCTTTAATCCCTTTCGGGGTGGACAGAACCTTGCAGAAATAATATCCCTTAGGTCACTTTTAAGTACGGATGTTGTTGTGATGTTATATGGAACATTGGTAACAGGTTGATGGCCCATTGCCCAATATTCTATTAACCCATAGTCCTTTAGTCGCCTTCTTCGACATGACGGGAAGAACGGCAGCTAGTTAACACTCCTTTTACGTTCCAGACTAGGACGGCACCAACGGGCCAATTACAAGCACTGACTAATACCATTGTAGCAGAATAAGATATTTTCCTATCAATCAATCAATCAATCAGCCTGTATTAGTCCACTGCTGGACGTAGGCCTCCCCAAGGGTACGCCACAAAAGACGATCTTTCGTGGCCCTCATCCAGCCACTACCAGCAACCTTCTTGAGGTCATCGGTCCACCTGGCAGGGGGGCGTCCTACACTACGTTTGCCGAGACGTGGCCTCCACTCAAGAACCGCTTTACTCCAGCGGTCGTCGGTTCTACGACAGACGTGGTCGGCCCACTGCCACTTCAGCTTACAACAGCGATAGACTATGTCTACGACCTTGGTTCTTTGCCGGATAATCTCGTTCCGGACTCTGTCCCTTAACGAGATACCCAGAATTAAACGGTCCATTGCTCGCTGAGCGACATGTCATGTCGGTGGGCTAGGCCGACTGTCATGTTCCACGTCTCGGATTCGTATGTCATTACGGGTAGGACACACTGGTTATAAACCCTGGTTTTCAGGCACTGCGGTAGTGGTGACGAGAAGATGATTCCTATACCGTGAATATTATTGCATGGCAGTATGTCATCGCACTTTTATTGCTTACAAAATTCATAGGAAATACAAGAACTATACATAGATATATTAACATTTATACATTATATAACATATGTCGTTGTCAGGCCGTTGCAAATATTACGAAAATACCTATTAATTATATTGTTTTATGTCAATATAGTTTAATTTATACATTTAGATCTTAACGTATTAGGGATAAAACTTTTTCTCCATCAAATTGTTGTTTTCCGTTTTGTTTCTGTCATCGTTGGTCTTGTGTCTTTGTGAATGAAAGTGAATTTTATTTATTTTAATATGCATAGCTTATTTTAATATGCATATTCTTACGTTTAAGTTGTGCAAGCTAAATTATCTTGCTTACAAACGGCTAAGCTTAATGTATAGAAAGAAAGAAAGAAAGAAAGAAAACACTTTATTCACTGCACCACAACTACACAAATTACATCAAACACACAAACAATAAACATCAAGAATGAATGAAAACCATTGATGCAGTGAAAAGGTGCTGCCTCAGTATACGATGCAGCTAGGCTGCATCACTGGTCCTCCGGCAGCACCCGATTCGAAAACTGTCACAAGCTGCATATAGTAAAGATAATAAACGTACACACAATTATATAATTGTAATAAACATCGCAATAATTACTTACATACATAACTTTAACTAAATAGATTTATAAATAAATATACAAATATATATATATATATATACATACGCATGTAAATATATTTACAAATACATATATAAATCAATTCAGGAACATACTCGTATTTAAAGACATACATATACATACCACTACAACACATACATCCATATAATATAGACAATATAAACTCAATACCTATATATCCAGTACATCACAATTATCACTCAACCACACATTAATATATTTCATATACAGACATATTAAAACAAACACATTTATATAAATATCTGGTATTTGCACCGACAAGGTTAGACATAGGTAGGATTTAGGGTAAGGATTTCTGTTGCTCCAGCAGATAAGCCTTAAACCTACGGCAGAAGACTGTCCTAGAAGCAACGTCACGGATAGGTGGCGGTATATCATTCCAGCACTTGGACGCAGCGAACTTGAAACATCCCCGAAACGCTGCCGAATGGTGCACTGGCAAAGTAGCCCTAACCTTAAAGTGACGGGGGTTCGTTGACCACTTGAGTTTTTGGTACAAGTAAGAAGGGCTCTCCGACCGAATGACACCAAACAACAACGCCGCGAAGTGCATCGCCTCCGCGACTGCATGTTCAACAAGTTCGCGTCGTTCAAATACGGAGTGATGCGGGATCGGCGAGGTATATGAAAGCAAAAACGGGTGCATGCGTTTTGAACCCGTTGTATCAGTTTCCTAGTTCGACCAAGTATACAGCTACCATAAACAACATCACAGTAGTTAAGCCTCGACAGTATCAGCGATTCACTCAGACAGACACGCAAGTCGACACTGAGATATTCGCGGATATTGTATAGGCTATGTTATGAAACATACTTACCTAAAGGAACTAAGACAAACGTTCGAACGTGACGTATATTCTATATGATAAAACATACTCATCTAAAAGGAAGTAGGTATACCATAGACCTATAAGCCTTCAAACATTGACACGGTAAACCCCATAAGCTGATAGCAGTGTCCGCAGTGAAACGTAATTAGCGGCTATTGTCGAGACGGAAAGTTCATCTTCGACACTCCGTCCTCTCATTTGACACAGATAATGTGATACTGCGTTGCACAGAGTACGCAACCAGTATAGATGCGGTTATTTTGTTAAGGAAGTTTATTAGGGTCAAAGATATGTCAGTAAAATGTTAGTTATGTGTCCGCCATTTTGAAAAAGGGTGACGTTAGAAGTACTTATAACCGCCAAGTGTGTTTGACGAGGTGTGTGTGTCTGTGAAGGAAAGTGGTTTGTCAGGATCGGTACAGAATTGGATCCGTTATCTCTGCCTACCCCTCTACAGGGAATTAGATGTGATATGTATTTATGTAAAATGTACACAGTTCATCACGGAAGCTCTAAGAATAAGTGAAAATAATGTTATAACAGGGTTTTGTTTTTATATCGTACTAGAGCAGAATTTATTTTAAGAAAACAAAAAAAAATCACGATCATTAACCCTCACGGGGTAGACAAAGGCTAGCGTGACTATATCCACAATTGCAGAGGCAGTTTTACGGTCGCCTAGGTACTTTTTACGTCGCCTATTTTAGTATGTCACCTATGCATATGAAGCTACATTTTCTACCGTAATACCATTATTGTCTTAGGCTTCTAGAAATCCATTATTACTTGATAAACAGTATTCAACGTGACAGCGGAATCCAAATTTTGACCGTTTCGAACGATCCTTTCGTTTTACTTAGTCTAACACTGTTTTCGTCCTAATTGATGACTGACACGATGCTCCGGATTGTCCTAATGGAAAAAATTATATTATGTCTCCTAAATTACCTACACTAAAGGATATGAAAGTGGTGCATTTAAAAGTTAACACGTGACCATGGTCATTGCTACATCGGATTAACGTTGGGTAACAAAGGTAATACTACTTTGTTTATAAAATATACGCGATAGTTCCTGTTTTTTTTATAAAATGAATTAATAAACGCCAGTCTCTCCAAATTGTTAGTACATCTAAAACTAGCCACGTATACTGTGTAAACGTAATCTGTCCCGATGGCCGAGGGAAGCGCCGATATTGCGTCGGCACTCGATCAAGGGCTTATTAGGGCCGCTGCAGCTTCGCCCCATTTATGTGAAGGTTTCTACGGAAACTGTGACAGTTTACAGATAAAGACTGTTCTAGTGTATTATGAGTTTATACATGACATGTTATGCGGATGAGTGATAGTAGATTGACCAAAGGAATAAATATATTTTAGTGAAGTGGAAGGCTAGTAACGTAGGGGCCAGCCCAATAAGATATTATTTTTACCATATTGAAAAAAGGTGAAGTTAGAAGTATCTATAACCGCCCTCAGATAACCGCCGAGTGTTTATGAGTGTCAATGAAGCGAAAGTGGTTGTCAGAATCGGGACAGAAGGAGATCCATGATCTCTGCCTACAGGGAATTAGGCGTGGTGTGTATGTATCTAACAAAAATCGTAATGGGAACGCGATAGTCATCGTATATCATGTCCATACATAGAAAATTATCTCCCAAACCTTACCCACGTAACTTTTCCTTTAACACACCCACTAGCATTGACAATAAATCTGATATGCTAATAAATTCATTGCCCGATAGAGGTCGGCACAGTCGCAGAGTAAGTGAGGCATTTGCTTGATTTTATGCCACGTTTTATGTAGCCCACAAAATGGCGTATTAAACTCTGGCCAGTCTATAAAAGTTTTATCGCAAATGTCCCGCGAAAAGGGTTTGCTTTGTTACTTATATCGTGGGGATTTATATACTTACAATAAAAAACCATTATCCAAAATTGACAAACGCTTTACCTATTTTGGAGGGGTAGTCAGAGGCTCGGGTGTCGACTCTACGTCATTGCGGAGGTACTATTCCAGGGGCAGATGGTAAGGCATGTGTCTATTTAGCACTGACTATGACCTGTACGGGGAATAGATAGGTTTCCTCACGATGTTTTCTCTCATAGTATTTTGACGACCTCCGTGGCGCGATCGGTTAGACACCTGAACGCTAACTGTGGGGTCCCGGGTTCGATTCCCGGTGGTGGCAGAGTTAAGAACTACGCTTTTCTACTGCTTTCCAGTCTGGTCGTTGATTATATATGCTATATATGTATATTATCTATATATAATAAGTATATATTTCTTAAATATACGTTGACTAGTACCCTTAACACAAGTCTTAAATGTACTTACCAAGGGGCTAGTTCAATTGGTGTAATAACGTCCTACAATATATTATTCAGTGCATTTCGCAAATGTACGTTTATTGCGAAAGTACATAACAATTTAGAAAACTTCATTTCCAATGATATTTAGGTACTCCGAGGCTCGTACCCACTTACATAGTCAAGCCCAAACGACTGAGCTACGCCGAATTATGCTTAATTAGGTACCCTCATTCCTTAGTCAAAATTTTGTATGAGTATATTATCAACAATAGGCACATTGACTCTATTTTTAATAACTATTCAGCTATGAAGAGGCTGTATTATACATCAGCGTGTACATGTTTGACCTAATACAATACAGTAAAAAGAAAAACAATATATTTACATTTTCCTGTACTATAGGGTAACAGTGAGGGAAAACATCGTGAGAAAACCTGCCCATCCCTCAGGATAGGTAATAGTCAGTGCCTATATACGACGACACGGTTCACTACCTATCACGATGGGTGCTGTCTATCTATAAAAAATTATAGTGATACGCGGACTTCGAATGACCCATACCTAACATGCCTTCGAAATTTCGGAGATGGGCATTCAAGCCTCTGACTACCCCGCCATAATAAAAAAAAGGGAGTGTGTATACACAAGTCGTGAAGCGTATGTTATGTTATATGGTAATTGTTCTTATACGGACATCAAAAGTAGTTTCATTATTATTATAATATACTATCAATGATCGTTCACATACACAAAAATTGTTACAAGTTTTCGTAAGAGAGAACCATCGTGAATATACGAGTACATATGTATGTGCAAACTGTAATCACAGATAATACAATGCTATATTACCACGAGATACAAGATTTGCTGAAATATTTGATAACGATTCCCATATTTTCTTCTTTCGTTGGCATGATAAAAACTGCAGTTTATACCTTAAAAGAATCAGTTAAGTGTTTGGTCTCATAAATATTGTCTGGACGATTTTTATGGTGACGCTGTTGTCATTTTTATCGAGTTTTTATCTGCCAAGACAATGTTCTACGAATGTCCATCTGCTATAAACGCGATTGTAGAAAGCTCAAAGCAAATTCATGGTGAAATATTCATAGTATAATAATTAACAAAAGTATTATAAAAAGTTATATTATTATGTTTACATACATTCACGTTCTTTAGTCCCTTTCAGGGTGGACAGAACCTTGGATATATAATATCTCTTAAGACACCTTTTAGCATAAATATTGTGGCTGTGATGTTACATGGAACATAGGTGACAGGTTATTAGCCCATCGCTTAATAATTTCCTTTTACCTAGTCTATCTCATTTCTTAAGACATAACGGGAAAAACGGAAGCTAGTTAGCACAGGACATAGTGACATTCCTAGTTTGTATATTTCATGTAAATCATAATAATATATTAAGCGTTACAGAGTACTTGAATCAATGAATGATTTATAGTATCTACGAGTACAACATTTTTTTACAACTATATTCACATGAATATTAACTAAACAATAAATAAAATTATGATAAAGAGTCTTCATACAAAACTATACCCAGCTAAGTTGGCTCTTTTTGCTACAATAATAAGTATCGATTGTAAACTGTTTGTTTTATGTTTTTTTAATTTAGCTGTGAATATTTATTATTACTATTATTAAAACCATTCAAATTAATCGCATCTCTATTCAGTTTACTTTCAATGTTTTTCAGTAATAGAACGTGTGGAGTAGGAAAATACCAATCGTTTATCCAGCGATATGTAGATGCCTTTCAAACGCGGCAGTGACAGTATCCTTACATCGAACCTACTGGACTGTCGTAAACACAACTGTTTGTGATTTTATTATATGAAATCACGCCTTGTCCCTTAGTCACCTCAAAGTACCGGATAAGGGTTGCTTGTTACGTTCTTACAAGCAAGGGATATAACGCAATTAAATTGAAATTTATTTTGTGCGAAACCAGCCTTTACATATCAAGGGGATATAAGCGCGGATGCATGTATCATCATACACATCACCCCTGTTTCTCTGTAGAGGGGTAGACAGAGATCACACATCCCCACATGTCCCGATCCTGACAAAGCACTTTCGCTTCATTAACTGTCATACACCTCCTCATACACATTCGGCTGTTATGTTGCTGTTGTCTTCCTATGGTACCCCAGTGGTACAGAGTGCCTTCGTAAGTCGCCAACCGCTCCTATCCTGTGCCTTGCACACCGCATCCCTCCAACTCAACCCAGCCGCCCGCAAGCGCCAGCGCCGGCCGGCCTGGTATAGCCACTTCTAACTTCATCCTTTAATATGACGTTTATTAGACAGTCATATGTTTTATTGGACTGGCCCTGGAAGGGCTGCACCCATATACATATATTCCTTTTGTCTACTATCATTCATCCAAACCGCAACCTTCCCTTATCACACTATTTTAATTCTATCATTCAATGTCACTCCTAACATGCTTCACAGTGACTGCATTTCGACGTATATATTATATATACGTCGAAATATAATATAAACCAAGCTGGAGCTATTTCACGGTGCAATGACATGCACAAGAAACAATAGTAAAACTTTCATAACACTATTGCATGTTTTTCTATGCTTATTGTTTTTTTTGTGAATTATGTATCAATGAATGAATAATGTATCAAGCCTTCACAACATTAAAGTCAAAAGATATTTAAGAACTATAGTGTTCCCGATGTACCATCTACCCCAAAAGGAATAAAAAAATGTAACTAAGTATATGTACTGAGAACATCCAATTCACTAACCTGTCAGTGCTAGTATTTTATGTTTTTATTGACTGATTTCGGTCGTTCGTTTACTGCAGTAAAATAATACTGACAAATCCACAACGGTCGTTAACCCTTGCAGGGTAAACAGAAGTTCGCAAGTCAATATAAGAAGTCGCAAGTCAGATAATGGAATATGACAGTAAATCAATGATTCTTGCATATACCATTTATATAGTGATCGTTGATGAAACTATATTTTTGTATCTTGTAATTTAATCAAATAATTTCCTGTCTATACCGGTATGTGGATATAGCTTAGTTCTGCATGAATGTATATGAAACTACTATTTTTTAAACCTATTCATACATACATACATTTTTAATAGTTTAAGCTGTACCAGTACTATGAGGAGTAACTCGCAAGACAAACCTTTTTCGAATATACCATAAGAAACAGCCTCTCCCATGACTAACGTACCCGAACTGATACCCAATAGTCTATTCCACCATAATAGATTATTAGTTTGAAGGGCATACCTTAATACCTTTAAAGAATAAAAAAATATTTAAAAATATAAAAATACTATGGCATTTTTCTGTCCAGTAGGACATCAACCCACATAGAATTCAATTTTGAGCTTTTAGTTTATGTCAACATACTTTTTTCTAAGTCGACCTTTCGGGATTTTTATAAAAGCCATTAACTAATTGATTGAAGTATTCTTCAGAGTATTTCTGTCATGACTTATGATACTTATTACTTACGTACTAGAATCTATTTTCGGCTTTTCTCTACCTTATAGATACTTCAATTTTTTCTAACTTACACCTAGCTAGCTATGGCGTAGTTAAGTGATTAATTCGCTTTATTAAGTTTCAGGCCGTTGAAGATATATGAAAATAGAAGTGTAATTAAATGTTGAACTTTATACGGTGATTAATACATACATACATAAATAAATTCACGGCTGTATAGTGGTTTATGAATGTTTATAATGCAATTTAGTAGCTAAAAAGTATACATGTAGGATATTCGAAATAACGATTACATCGAACCAAATTTAGAAAGAATTAATCGATCAAGGGCTATCACAAATAATAAATTTATCATATCACAATAGTAGGATTTTCTCACGATCTTTTATATTAACACAAAAAATGTTATTTGTTTGTTTCTATGAAACCACGGTAAAAGTGTTACTTTTTTACAAACTGTAGATATTAAACTAATTACTAATGCTGTAGCATTAAAGATGTTTAGTATGCAACACTGACAGCGCCACCAATAGGGAGCATTGGTACTATTACACTGTACAAATGACGTCAAGGTGACGTTAGTAGTACCTATAACCGCCGAGAGTGTATGAGAGGATGTATGAATGTCAATGAAGCGAAAGTGTTCAGTCAGGATCGGGTCAAATGGGGATCCGTGATCTCTGCCTACCCCTCTACAGGGAATCAGGCGTGATGTGTATATGTATGTATGTAAATGAAGTCACGACCGTCACGCGACATGCAACACAGATGAAAAAGTTGCAGACGATGTATTAAAAGTTTCACTTTAATAAGAGTTTATTTTCTCTAATATTCCTATCAAAGGGATGATCACCTTTCCCTATGTTTATATTGAAAACTCAATATTCAAGCTTTTGGATATCAATGTTTTCTTTCATAACAAACTTTGAAAGGTTCTTATAATAATTATTGCAAATATCTTAAGTCTTTTCAGAGCCTAAATAAACTGAAGCACTTTTGAGACTAACTGTATTGGGTTTTTCCAATGCGGTTTCTTTTCATGTCTATACGTTTGAATTATTTTCAGGAGTCAGCGACTTTCTATCTAAACGTAAGCTTTTAGCTGATTGAAATCAGTTATTTTTGGGTTCGAACAATATTAAAATGTAATAGGCACAAAGAATAAATAATCAACGAGTACTGAGTGCAAAGAAATCAGATGTTAATAAAATTCCCATACTAATCCATAAATACTACAAAAATACATTACAACCGCTGAGTGTGTATGAGTGTCAATAAATCGAAAGTGGTTAGTCAGGATTGGGACAGATAGCGATCCTTGATCTCTGTGTATTCCTCTACAGGGAATCGGACGTGGCTTTGTAACTTTAATACTGTAAAAGCAGCTGGCCTTGATATTTATGTATGTAACAGAAACATTACCTTTTCGAAAGCTTTAGATAAATAAAGAATATTATCGTCAAGGTTCTGTCTACTCCCTAATCGATAATATATGCAGGTATGATATGTACATACTATCACGTCCTTAAATCTATTTCAGGCTGATCTTAACCTTGAAAACACTATTACATACACTTCTTTAGTCACTTATTAACATAAATATTTCTGACAGGTTTCTAGCCAATAAATTCCATTTACCCCTAGTACCTTAGTAGCCTCCTACGACATGCCGGGAAGTACTTTTGACGTCCCAAACTAGCAAGGGATGTAGGTATGAAGGTCGTAAATGAGTTGGGTGCCACATGTGATTCAAATAGACTTTTTACGAGGTGCCATTTGTCAGAGCTCTGATTGAATTTCACATGGCTTTTTGATTGGCCACCACATCGCTTTTTGGAGTTTTTACATACATACACAAAAGGGAAAGAATGTTAAATAGAAGCTGTTCTTCCTATAAATGTCCTAGGAGGCAATTAAGGGACTGTGAAATGGAATCTATTGGGTGATGGGCTAGCTATTACAAATGTTTCGTATGGTATTCCCACCACAGTAATCATGTGTTGAAAGTTACAAAGTGCAAGATAAAGTTTTCATATCTCAGAGGATCTTTTCACGAAATGTCTACGATTGCATAAAACTTAATGAAACATGACTTTTCTAGATTATTATTAAATTATTTGCATGACTACCTAACAATGTATCAAGGTTCGTGACTTGCTATATAGATTATAATGACTAAGTTATCATTCGAATAAATTGTAACGGCTTCCTGCAGTGAATTAGCTCGGTTATAGGCGAGGTTGTAAAAAAAATAACAGTATTGGTAAAGGGCCTGTGCCTGCGGGTTGTATCCTAGGAAAACTCCTTATGTGTTACTCTCTTATCATACTAAGAAGAAAGCAATCAAGAGTGCAAGGTTACATTCTATTTACGACTAGAGAGATACTTGAATAGAATATAGAATACAGTTTCATATTTGACGTTTACTGTTCACAAATCTAAGATTGATGCAGGTCTGTTTGTGACCTCATTTGCCAACACACGTCCTGGGGCCTAATCTACTAATATGTTTTAGCACAATCGCAGTTCAATATCACTTCAATAATAGTAAATTGGGAACTTCTGTTAATCTACTTCCAACTTCACACTATTACTGAAGTAATAATATTGTAGGGCGTTATAACACCAATTGAACTAGCCCCTTGCTAAGTACATTTAAGACTTGTGTTAAGGGTACTAGTCAACGTATATTTAAGAAATATATATATATTTATTTTATATAGAGAAATATGTACATGTATAACATGTATAATCAACGACCAGACTGGAAAGCAGTAGAAAAGCGTAGTTCTTAACTCTGCCTCCACCGGGAATCCCGGGGCCTCACGATTAGCGTTCAGGCGTCTAACCGATCGCGCCACGGAGGTCGTGAAGTGATATTGAACTATGATTGAACTAAAATGTTTTAGTATACTTGGGCCCTGCTAGTTGTTTTTCTTCTCTTCCCAAGGGGTCGTGCGACATTGACCCTAAACGGCCTTTGGGCCCCTTGTTTTTATTGCCAAAGTTCGGGAGTTATTATTTGTGGTCGGGGAAAGTATTTGCTAATAGAAGGGGCGGATCTCGCATGTCTCAGATGCTGACATGCTCGGAAGCTGTAAATACTGTTACGTAAATGCCCTCAGGGATGTTACATACAAAAAAGACGCGTTCACGACTATTAACCCTTACCGGGTAACCAGAGGTTCGCAATAGAAAGGCAGTAATACTATAAACACCTGGAATCGTGGTGGTCATATAATTACTACCTTCGCAATTGCGGAGATGGAAACCTGGACCTCTGACCACCCCGCGAGGGTCGTAAACGCGTTTGTCTTTTAATAAATGAATATTTTGGTACCCTTTTGTCAAAATTGCTGTTTTTTTTATTGCGCTACACTACCAACTAACCTTCAAAAGGTGTGTTTGTAACTACTGTCGTATGACAATCAAATAGCCCATGAATTTTTAAAACTGTTAAAGCTTACACACATTTGAATAATGTATGTTTATAACCGCCGAATGTGTATGATGAAATGTCTCAAAGACAATGAAGCGCATGTGGTTTATCAGGATCGAGACAAATGGGGATCCGAGATCTTTGCCTTCCTTGTAGGAAAACGGGCGTGGTTTATACGTACACATTTAATGTTTACTACTTTTACCGACCTAATTTGTTCTTGTTTATGTCTTTGTATTATACATACGAAACTAAGCCCATATATTGTGTAGATACGTTATCTGTCGCATCAGTCCAAGTCGCAACTTTTATCTGAATACGCCATCTCTCGAGATTAAAAGGAAAAGAAAAGTTCCACAGTTTAGCCTATTCTGTGATTTTATTGATAGGCTTTCAGGTCACTATTTATATATATTTAAAGTCTCTCGGCTTTGTAGGTATGTGCTAAAAGTCTACCAGAGTTTACTTTCTTTAATATACTATTCACCATTAAGGTTGTGTCAGTGAAAGCACAGACACTGATGCCATGGCATTAGAATTTCTTGTTATTCCATTGCTATGGTTATGCCAACTCCGCTAGTCACTACAACCGAAGAAAAAGGAAGTTGACGCTCGAATTATTATCTTCCTTGTTCTTCTATTCTTTCCAGTCGATGATTCAAATGTTATCCCAAAGCGAACATATTTACCAAGTTTGGGATCACAATGGACTAAATATTCTGCCGAAAATATTTGTATCTGCAACATTCACTCAGCTGAACATTCTCTTTGTTGACAAACCGGGAGTTTCAGGGTTTTTGTATTGCATTATTTTACGCGTTCATAACTATGAACCCCTGCGGATTAGTCAAATGTTCAGGTTTACATCTCCGCAATCGCGGAGTACTCAATGTAACAAGTGGTAAATCATGTCACTATTTACAATATATTCTGACTATTACCCGTCGGCGGACAGGTAGGTTTCCTCACGATGATTTCCCTCACCGTAGAATTCGGTGCATTAGCTAATACATTTTTTTTAAACTGTATGCATGCTTTTATTTTATAGCCTAACCCAAAATCGATACACATATTTAAGCTTCAAACTATAATCCACTTTTCCCATGTTTCAGACATTATCATGTTCGTAAATATATGTTCGTACATAGTGGTAGCTAGGAACCTTAACACTACCTACACTACTAACCATATCAAATATTTGAGGCACACCCTCACCTCAATCCAATAGGACACGATCTAACCGAACCAATAGAAGAAAAATTGAGAGTTGGATTTTCAAATATTTACATTCAATGATATTACCGCCGCTGGGCAAATATGGAAACGACTTTTGATCTGGCAAAGAGGTAATGTTATGTTGAAAGGGGGATGACGATACTTAAAAGAATTGTGCTAAGAGTAAGTTATTAAATAGGTTTTTCAAAATATCATTTCAATATCACTTTAATAACAGTGTGAAGTTGTTCGTGGATGAGCTAAAACGGCCAAAATTCGCCATTAAAGGAGAAATTTGACTCTTTGGCTGCCATGAATGGTGAAATTTGTCTCTTATGGTAATCAACTACCAACTTTAAACTATAACTGGAGTAATATTGAAATACAATTGAAGGGTTTAAATGAAAAACAGCCTTTGTCAAAAAAATCAAAAATTGGACTGAGTATGCCAAGCTATGTAGGAAAACATTGCCCACAAGATTTACTGATTTTTGAAAGAGAAAGTCACGAGTAATTCCATAAAAACGATTGTTAGGTCACTTGGAAGAATAACCTATATCGTAACGTAAATATCTCTTTTTATACTAAAAACTTGTTTGTACCATATTGGAACTGTCTTCATAATTTTCTGACATCCTAAATAGGAGCAAATACTAATATTAATAAAATAAGTAGAAATGATCAAAACAGTTTTTTGCCCATACTGGAAATTCAACATTATTGACTAAGGCTGTTTTTCATTAAAACCTTTTCAATTGTGCTAAGACGCATTAGTAGACTTGGGCCCAAAGTGCTAATATAATGTTCATACAACTTACTATGTAAATCTTTAGTATATGAGTACATATGTTCATAATATGTGTCAGTGTCAGATGTAAAAAACGACAACTAGCTGCCGTTCTTCCAGATACGTCGTAGGAGGCGACTAAATGACAGGGGGTAAACAGAATATACATGGTGAAGATATAGCAACCTGACATCAATGTTCTAAGCCTAAAAAGTGACCTAGGAAATAATATCGTGTCCCCCCGGTTGTTTTCACTTCATAAGGGATTAAGGGATGTGGGTGTACATAATATATTATATGTACCTAATATGTACTCGTATTTTAAGATGTGTGGCGGCGGCTTTAGAATAAGACTGTAATACATTATTGCAGTCCGCCACCCCATCTCTTCCCGTGGGTGTCGTAGGAGGCGACTAAGGGACTAATTAGACCTTTCAGAAGTATAGGTTCCAAACCACATGATGTTTGTGGATTATGATGCATGTATTTATTGTATATATATATTATCAACATTAAATTAATTTATAAATATTATCGAATTAAAATTATAAATACTAATTAAATTATAAGCGTTATTTTTTATAAATATTTTTGAGGGTAAGTACCTATAAAAGTTATAACTGATTCATATTTTTTGACGGTGGTATAAAATAAAATTCTAAATGATATTTTTAATTTCAAATATTTTTGGCTACCACCGTCAACTTTTTTATAAAATTGATTATTGTATTTATTGTAATATTATTGTGCGTCATGATCCGCAAATACTATTGTGCGACCGACCGATGGCGGTATATCCATCATAAAAGGGTAGGGAGACCAAATACAAAGCCAATGACGGGCAGCAGCGTCATTTGTGCTAACCTCCTTATCACTGCGATCTCCAACCCGCCTGCCCAGCGTGGAGATTAAGGCAATACCCCCCACCATGTAATGGCAACACTTAAAAAAGATGGCCCCGAGTTCCTGGCGGCACTGTCGTCCTGGCCACGGTGACGGTCGGGGCAGCGACAGTGCCAGGGGTGCGAAGAATCCCCAGGCGTCATACGAGTCACCAAAACAACTGACCGTGGCGACGTACAACGGACGCAGTCTCCGGCTGGATTCGCATCTTGCCGAACTGGAAGTAGAACTTTCCAGGATCAGGTGGCATATCTTGGGGTTAAGCGAGGTCCGAAGACAGGGCGAGGACTGCTTAACCCTAAGCTCTGGCCATCTGTTCTACTTCCGGGAAGGAGACTGCAAGTCCCAGGGGGGCGTAGGATTCCTCGTCAACTAAGTCCTCTGTAACAACGTTGTGGAAGTGTCCAGTGTGTCGACAAGGGTGGCGTACATCGTTCTTAAGCTCTCGGATCGCTACTCACTCAAAATGATCCAGGTGTACGCCCCCACATCGGCACACTCAGACCAAGATGTAGAGGCCCTATACGAGGACATCGAACGGGCCTTACATCATACCACGTCCGCTCACTACAACGTTGTGATGGGGGACTTCAACGCAAAAGTTGGTCAAAGGGAGAGTGGTGAAACGAGGATGGGGCCACACGGCATTTGCAGTCGGAATTCCAAGGGACACATGTTGGTCCACTTTCTTGAATCACAGGGGCTGTATCTTATGAACTCATTTTATAAGAAAAAGCCCCAACGGAAGTGGACCTGGAAAAGTCCCAGCGGAAACACCTTTAATGAAATCGATTTCATCATGGCGGATAAAAAGCATATATTCAGGGATGTCTCCGTGATCAACAGGTTTAATACCGGAAGTGATCACCGCATGGTTAGAGGCACCCTGAATATCAATTATAAGCTGGAAAGGATGCGCATGATGAAGTCCACGCTCCGACCTAACCGACTGCAAATGGCTGCTGGTTCATCCAAGTTCCAGTTGGAACTTCAGAACCGCTTTGCCATTCTGCGCACCGCGACCAATGTTGACGAGGACCTCGAAAATGTGAGCAAAATAATCGGCGAGGAAGGGAGCCGGTTCTGCAGCACTCGAGCTGGGAACCGAAAGTCGGATCTCTCGGACGAGACTTTGGACCTTATGAGGTTAAGACGAGAAACTCCTCAGACATCTCCTTCGCAAACAGCTACGCTAAACAAACAGATAAAGAAGGCAATACGACGTGACCTACGTAAGGCTAATGCTCTCCTCATAAAAGAGTTGATCGAGCAAAACTGTGGGATGCGTGTATTCGCCCGAAAACTGGGACGTAGCCACATGACGAAGTTGAGGACAGCTCGTGGAGACATGGTCACCTCTAAACCAGAGATCTTGTCTGAGATAGAAGATTTTTACGGCCAGTTATACCGCTCGCGCTGCCGAAATCCGGATCCTGACCCCTCCGATTCAAGGGCCACGTTGACACGCCACTTCACAGAGGACATGCCCGAAATAGCTATGGATGAGATTGGGATGGCCTTAAAACAGCTCAAAAATGGAAAAGCTCCAGGAGAGGATGGAATCACCTCTGAGGTCCTGAAATCTGGTGGAAGACCAGTTCTGAGGGAGCTCCAGAGAATTTTTAACAATGTCATCTTCTCCGGAAGAACTCCAAAATGTTGGGGCAGAGGTGTGGCCGTTCTGTTCTTCAAGAAGGGAGATAAAACCCTCTTGAAGAACTACAGGCCGATAACACTTCTGAGCCACATATATAAGCTGTTCTCAAGGGTCATCTCCAATAGACTCTCAGCCAGGCTCGATAGCTTTCAGCCTCCAGAACAGGCCGGGTTTCGACGGGGTTTTAGCACCATAGATCACATCCACACGTTGAGGCAAGTTATACAGAAAACTAACGAGTATAACCAGCCACTCTGCCTCGCGTTTGTGGACTATGAGAAAGCTTTTGACTCGGTCGAGACCTGGGCGGTCATGGAATCCTTGCAGCGATCTCAAGTCGACTGGCGATACGTGAGTGTGCTGAGACGTATTTATGATTCCGCCATGATGACCGTTCAACTCCAAGGCCACGGCACGAAACCTATCCAGTTGCAGAGAGGTGTCAGACAGGGGGATGTTATGTCCCCGAAACTGTTCTCGAGTGCACTGGAAGATGTTTTCAAAATGTTGGATTGGGTTGAACGAGGAATAAATATCAATGGGGAATACATCTCGCACCTCCGCTTTGCTGATGATATCGTTCTGATGACGGAGTCGCTGCAGGATCTGGAGGAAATGCTGTCCGAATTAAATGCTGCTTCTCGACGCATCGGACTCGGGATGAATTTAGAAAAAACCAAAATCATGTTTAATGATTTGGTAGTCCCGAGACCGGTTGCCCTTGGGGGCACTCCCGTAGAAGTTGTTTCCCAATACACTTACTTAGGCCAAATTATACAGCTTGGCAGAAACAACTTCGAGAGGGAGGCGGACAGAAGAATACAGCTAGGATGGGAAGCATTTGGAAGGCTAAGGCATGTCCTCACGTCGTCTTTACCACAATGCCTGAAAACTAAGGTTTTCAATCAGTGTGTGCTCCCCGTTATGACGTACGGATCTGAGACGTGGACACTCACTGCGGGACTAGCCCATAAATTCAAGGTCGCTCAGCGTGCTATGGAGCGGAAGATGCTCGGGGTTTCTCTGGTAGATCGCATCAGAAATGAGGTGATACGCCAGAGAACTAAAGTTACCGACATTATGAAAAGAATTAGCACGCTGAAGTGGAGTTGGGCTGGTCACGTATGCAGGAGGACTGATGGTCGTTGGAGCAAAAAAGTCCAAGAGTGGAGACCGCGTCTCAGTAAACGTAGTGTGGGGCGCCCTCCGGCAAGGTGGGAAGACGACCTGCGCAGGTTGGCCGGCATCGAATGGATGCGAACGGCCACTGACAGGGAGAAGTGGCGTCATTTGGGGGAGGCCTATGTCCAACAGTGGATTACTTCAGGCTGATGATGATGATGATTTTAAGATACCTTATACCGAATATATAATACTAGCAACCCGCTCCGGCTTCGCACGGGTATAAAATATATAGCCTATTCCACTATTTAATGGATGTTATTATACATATAAACCTTCCTCTTGAATTACTCTATCTATTAAAAAAAAATCTATTAAAATCGCATCAAAATCCGTTGCGTAGTTTCAAAGATTTAAGCATACAAAGGGACATAGGGACAGAGAAAGCGACTTTGTTTTGTACTATGTAGTGATTTATTAGAATTAACAGAGACAATATTTTATATTCTTGAACGATCCTAAAATATAATAGTTATGCATAAAATAATCGATAATTAGACGTGGCTCAGTTGCTTGGGGCTTGACTTTGTATCAGTGGGTAGGTACAGGGTTCAAATCCCACTTGAGCATGAATACCAATAGAAATGAAGTTTAATGAATTTCTATGTACAATTTCGTAATAAAAATACATTTACGAAATACATTGAATACTACGGTGAGAGAAAACATCGTGAAGAAAGCTACCTATTCCTCGAACAGGTAATAGTTAGTGCTTGTAAATGGCGACATAGCTTACCACCTGTCACATTTAGTACTGATTATCTGGTCAACACGTGGGTTCGAGGTGACCATAGAATTACTACACACTTGAACCTCTGACTATCCCGCAAGGGTTAATGGTCGTGAATGCGTCTTTCTTTTGATCCTAAATTATCACTGTTAGGTACTTCACTCACGTCTCTAAATTCTTAACCTATTCATGCATGCTTTTCTGTTCTTCGCGCTACAAACACCCGCCCAAATAAGGTAAAATAATACACATCAGTTGATTTAACGTCGCTTTCGCTGTGTAATAACATGCACAAGTTAAATAATCTATTGAATGTTCTTCTATGTTTTTAGTTTTACTTTTGTGTACTCGTAGCCGGTATTCGAACCTAGGACCTTACTCATAAGAAATCAGAGGTCTTACCCACTGGGCTACAGCGGCTACAGTCGTTCATTCATCCCATGCATTATTAACGGCATAGCTCGGAATGCGGGCCATTAGTCATGTTGCTATTCAAGATGCATTTCGGGTTATGTCAGATTTATGACCTCGACGAACGTGGCGTTTCTGTTGCACTTTTAAATAAAAATAAAATGAATCACATCACGTCTGATTCCCTGTAGAAGGTAGGCAGAGATCACGGATCCCCATTTGTCCTGTTCCTGAAAGACCACGTTCGCTTGATTGGCACTCATACACCTCCTTATAAACACTCGGCAGTTAAAGGTACTTTTAACGTCACCTTTTTTGTATATTTTTTTTTTTCAAAAAAGTCATTTTAACCAATCACAGACAACCGTTGTCACGTCTCCATTGGTCAAAATGTGGAGACACGATGACGTCACTATTTTCTTTATGCGAATATACTACAGTATCTAAGTTTCGCCTAATGAGTGATGAAAATGACAAATCAGCTGTTATTTGGCAGGCGCGGCGCAGACATTGTTATAAATCACCATGGCAACGACATTAATAGATTGCTCCTTTATAAAACTATAAGTTGATGTTACGGGTTTACTTTCTGTCTCAGTGAGTTAAAGCTCAAATTACACACATACAAATAGATACATTCACGTTCATTTATCTCTTTCGGGGTGGATAGAACCTAGGAGTGAAGATAATATCGCTCAGGAATCCGTAGCATGAATATTGTATATGTTATACTGAACATTGGTGACAGGTTGCTAGTTCATCACGCATACATACATATCCATTAACTTTACTTACTTGGAGACATGATAACATCTCTTATCTCAATTTTTAACATGAATATTAATTTGATGAGGCTGCGATGTTATTTGGAACATCGATGACAAATTGCTAGCCCATCGCCAATTGATTCTTATTCCCCTAGCCCCTTAGTCGCCTCCTACGACATGCCAGGAAGAACGCCAGCTTATTAGCATTGTTTTTTATGATTCAGACAGTTTTAGCCAATTTTTTTTTGTTTGGTAGGTACATAGAGACTATGAATGATAGAAACAGACAAACTATCTGTTCGTTCCATTAACAGTCTAGAATATTGTTGAACTAGTTTCCCAGAGTTATTATTGGTGGTGATTAGTCGGTCACAGATTAGACAATCTTAGCTCATTACTATAATCATATGATGCAATTGAATATTACAAATTTTGTGTTTGTCTATTTATATAATTCGATGTTTTGGACATATTATGCGGATGAAAGATAGTAGATTGACAAAAAGAATAAATGTTGGTGAAGTGGAAGGGCGGTTACGTAGGGGCTGGCCCAATAAGACATATTATGACAATATTAGGAGTACCTGTAACCACCGAGTGTGTATGAGTGTCAATGAAAGTGGTTTTGTCAGGATCGAGATAGATGGGGATTCATGATTTCTACCTACCCTTCTACTGTTAATCGGGCGTATTGTGTATGGTATGTACGAGATATTTTATATAAATTTTCTATCCACCCCACAAGGATTTAGGGTCGTTATTGCATGAATATCTACTTATTCTTAATGATAGCCATTTAAGCAGAACAATAAGTTAATGTTAGTGCTTATTCATAGTACTAATAAGGAATTAATTGGGCATTATGATGTGTTTTGTAGGCGGATAGGTTTACGACCTATAATGTTATTGATATCTATTGTATTGTCCTGTGTAGTTGGGACTACTGTTCAATATAACATTTGCCTTTAGTTTCATTTATCGGATTCAATATATGAGACTTTCAGGATATTCAGTATATTTATATTATTATGTCAATTATTCTTGTTCAAAACATTCGGCGTAGCTCAGTTGTTTGGGGCTTGACTCTGTATCAGTGGACTTTGTTCAAATCTCGTCGAGCATGTCAATGGATATGAATTTTATGAAACATTTTCGCAATAAATAAAATACATTAGCTAATTGCACCGAAAACTACAGCGGGGAAACCTACCTGTTCCCCGAACAGGTAAAAGTTTGTGCTTGTAAATCATGACAGGGGTTCGAGGTGGCCATATAATAACTATTTACATGATTGCGGAAATGGAAACCTGAACCTCTGACTACTCCGCAAGGGTTAATGGTCATGACGCGCGATTGTCGTGAACGCGTTTGTCTTGTATAAAATACTACGGTAGCATCATGAGGGAACCGACTTGTTCCCTGTAAAAGTCATTTGTAAATGGCGACACGGCTATACACATACCTACCACATTGAATAAGAATAGGCGACTAAGGAATGTAATCTATTGGACGATGCGTTAATAACCTGATGCCAATGTTCCACATTTAATCACAACCCCATTATTCATGCAAAGTGACTTTGGAAATAATATCGTGTCTTTTAAACTCTGTCCACCCCGAAATGGATTAAAAGCCGTGAATATATTTATGTTTTATCCACCCTATTGAGTGTTATTAAGTTGCGTCGCTTTGCCTGAGTGAGTAGTTGGATTGATAGATGGCGCTTCATTAAGGGATGGTAGATGAATAAGCCCGGTTGCACCGAACGCTAACCGGCGATTATTAATCGGGGTTTAAGGTCATTCTGCGAGGAATTGAGGTCCATTTTTCATGGTGGTCAAAGGTTTTAGTGACCATCGTTCTGTCATGGCGACCGATGATATAATGATGACGCAGGATTACTTCGATTATGAGGGAAATATTGAGATCTTTTCACAACAGTGTCTAGTAACTTGTATTGTTGCTATCAGTGATTTTCAAATTTTCTATTATGTATCCTGGCGTTAAAGCCTTAGCTTTACTGACATTTTTACGCATTACATGCTCAGTGCTTGTAAATACTAATGTTCAAAATCATTCTCTATTGTTTAAAAGAATATAACAATTTTTATTTTAAATTTTGTTGCATATATTCTCATTTAATTAAATCTTTTTCAGAGTGATTATAGTTCATTTAATATTAATATCGAGGAACTGATATACAATATTAGTTACTGGTTGTTCTCTTATGACCAAAATTGAGAACCGATTGACTTTTTGGTAATAAGTTTAAGTCAGTCTAATAAAATATGTACAATTCCTTCTGAGTATTACTTGTAAAATATATAGGCAGTAAATTTATTTGAGTATTGTGAAAGGCGCCCCACTTGAATAGTCTGGGCCCTTGTTTACTACCTGTCACTGTTCTTTCGTCCTAGAAAAGAGGGATGGCGACTGATATTGCCCGATTCTGTTGCAAAACAAAAAAACAAGTAATGGGATTCTCTATGGATTGGAAATAATACAATTTACGTTTATTAATAGCGATTTTAATTACATTAAAGATATAAGAATACTATATACGAATGATACTATATACGAATATTCTGAATTTCTGACAGTCTTCGTAACGTGAAGGTTAAACACGTTGATCGTAAGGCGCCGGGTTGAGAACTATGTTTTTCAACTGTTTTCCAGTTCGGTCATTAAGCTATAAGAAAATGTTTTTAAAAATATACGTTGAATAGTACCCTAGGCACAAGTCATAATAGAACTTACAAGGAGGCTTGTTTAATATATTATTATATTATTGTCCCATGCTAGCTGGGACATAAAAAGAATGTTAACTAGCTGCCGTTCTTCCCGGCATGTCGTGGGACGCGACTAAGGCAATGGGGTAAATGGGATCAATTGGGTGATGGGCTAGCGCTCTGTGCCCAATTTTCCATATGAAATCACAACCCCAATATTTGTATTGAAAAATGACCTAAGAGATACTAAATTTCCGAGGTTCTGTCCACTCTGAATAGGATTGAAGGACGTGGATTTGTATTATATGTTTATTATGTTAGAGATATCAGGAAAGGATTAAATACACTATTCTTCTTAAGTGAAGAGTGATAATGACTATTTATATGATAACTCCAATAGGCATGTTGACAACAAGTGAATTTCATTGAAATATTTTGTGTGTATATTAATACAAAATTCCTAATTCTAAAACTCTGATTCTTTTCATAATTAAAACCAAGATTAATATAATAATCGATAAAATAAAATCGCTAAATACGGTAATCCGCCATGACATGTTGAACGCCAATCAGAGCGCATGACGTCACGTCAGAGTTCTTTCTCTTTGTTTATATTAGTATTACTACACACTCGCTCGCTTTTTTTAATTAATTACGCCGCTAATGTTTTATTAACTTAAATTTCTTTTGTGTAAATTGATTACGCTAAATTGAGTCATGGAACAAGGATTTACAAAAGCTTCAAGCGCAAATTTACCAAGAATCGACTTGATAATGCTAGGAACGTTTCTGGCATCAAACAAAGACTTCTGTTCAGAAGAATTTAGAAATGTTAAAACTTCCATGTAAGTTTTGTGTATTAACCAGTTAATTAACTAGTTAAACCATAAAATTAATTCGTTGAAAGCATAGCTATTGTACCTATTTCAGTATAACATTCAATATTATAACATATAACTATTAACAATATTATAAATATCGCTGCCCCCGACGAACACTATCGTAATAGGAAAATAACAATTTTACACCAGCAACTAAAAACTGAATATCTTAAAAACTATCAAATCTACAATAAACATTATACCAAATATAGAGGGTATTATTACACTAAATTTTAAATATTTTTTTTGTAAAAAAATTTGTATCTAAATGAGATATTTAAGAAAATGTCTATTACTGAAATATACTATGGTCTGTGCTATGGTGAATATTAACGCAACCTAACTTTACGATAGTGATCGACGGAAATCACTAAACTGTATTGCTATAGTAATCGTGCGCTACGATATTGTTCCGTGATACATATGCAACACTGATATGTAATATATCACTCGAACAATATCGTAAGAGTAGTTTACTCTATAATGTTGGCTTTTAAGATTCGGTAATAGCCTTTTGCGTTATAAATCGTCTTAAATTTCCCATTGAATAAAAACATAAAGATCATTACTCAATGCATAAATCCAAAAGTATTCATTGCCCAACCTTAAAAATTTACTCTATGGCGTAATACGATGGTGTGGATACGAATATTCAATAAAACCGATTCTATGGTAAGAGCGAATACGATAGTGTTCGTCGGGGGCAGCGATATAATATATAACAATATAATATTGAAAATGTAATAAAATGCCTTTTTAATAGATCATTCATTGAGGATTTGATTTCAATAAGTAACAGTGAGTAAGAGAATCATATCCTCCAAAAATTTTGTAGGTAGGTATATCTAAACTAGCTTATAATGAATTTAGCCAACAAAATTCTACAAAATAAGAAAGGAAATACCTACGTCAAAGTGATCTTCACAAAAATAAAGCTGTGCAGTGGGTAATAATCCTTCCAAATCACTTCTTGCAAGTTTAAGCCACTTCTTTCTTAATTTCTTATCGAAAGAAACGAAAATAAATAACTTCTCAGAAGTTTTTATGGACGTATTAGTATACAGAGGGACGGAACACCACCTATATGCTATCGAAGTCATGTTTTAATGTAAAAACTAGTAAAATGTCCAAATTAAATATGAATTAGATAATGTTTACATACACCTAATGTTCCTTGTACTATAAAGTGACGTATGCATGCGACGCCATGACACTTTGACGCGTTTTGGCGCAAATTTTAAATTTATGAATCAAAAATCATTTTTTAACTACTAAACCTTAATTTTCCGCAGAAATATTATGTTTATTATAATCCGTATATATTTCCAAATATTATAGAATAGTTTCTCAAAATTTGTCAACATGCCTATTATATTAAGAGCCAACTAGTCTGTGAAAACAAATATTGATGTAGCTGTACGCAACATTCATAGTGATGACGTATTAACGTCACGGGCCTTCCATATATTATTTTTTTATCCGTAAGTTGGTATTTCTGTATGAGTATGTGCATATTATGTAACAGATAAAATAGTTTTCCAATTTCAAAGACTACTTTTTAATTTAATGACTAATAGACGTTCGTAATAATACACGATACATACATACACATCTGATGCACACATTCGCTTTAGAGGGGTAGGCAGAGATCACGAATCCCCATTTGTCTCGATCCTGACAGATCACTTTTGCTTCATTGACACTCATACACCTCCTCATACACACTCGGTGGTTATAGGTACTTCTAACGCCCTTTGTTAGTATAGTCGATAATACGACTATTAACTATAATTACGATGCCAAAAGAAGCAGAACTGACAATGGCCAGTGAACAAAGAATGTTACAAAAATGGCGTAACCAAGCATTTGCCGAAATAAGTTTGGCTGAAGACGGAAATCCGTGAGCTGACTTTTATAAAGCAACATGAAATAAACTCTTCAACGCAGTTTTATTGTTCGTACCGTGCTTGGCATTAATAAGTTAATTTAAAATGTAGATAAATTAATGCAAATTATTAATTTGAAGCAAGGGAGCTATGTTAGGATCGTTTCAGGTGGCGAACGGTAGGTAGGTCTACCTATCCCTTTAAGGACGTCAAGACGTGAATATATGTATATAAATTATAATTTAATTAATCTAGCTTTAGCTGAAGTTTTCAAACGAAAAAATATTAATTTGTAGCATAGAGCTATCATAAATATGACGTTAAAAGTGACTAAAACTCACTAAGCTAGTCTTTTAAGTATATTTGTAATATTGGAATGATCATTTATTTTACTTATATCATACGATTTTATTTCTTTTTTTACAGTCAATACATATTCATATAAGTACATAGTGATATGGGTATAATATGATAAGGGTTAGTTACAATGGTAAAATTCAAACTAATTTACCCATATCGAGAAAAGTAAGGCATGGATGACGGAAAAACGTTTTTCCTCTGATCGCGTCAGTTCGCTCTCGTCCGTTGCCTCACGTAGTTGTGCGGCGCCGCCATTTTGAATAAAAAGTTTGCCGCGTAAATTTCGTTAGTAAACATTTAGCTTCAATGTGACAAAATAGTAAAAAATAATTAAAATTTAACTCAAATAAGACTATACAGTTAATCATCGAGTAATTAAAGTCAAGTTTAGTGACATTTTCAACGTTTTTGATCAGCTAACAAGAGTTGTAAAAACAATTTTCATTTGTGAACCGAAAGTAATTCGATTAAAACTTTGTGTTTGGAAACTGTATACCTATGTGGATAATAAACCAACATTGTGAATAGTTGGTGAATGTAATATGTAATTGTAAGTAGAGTTTTATTATTCTAATATCTATTTATTTCAATTGAAAATTCAACGCACTTAAAAGATAATATTATAGTAGATATGCTTACTTTTATACGATTAATTTTAACAGTCTTAAGTCGGAAAATAACATTTTTATTTGAGTAAGTTTTTTCACTATTATTTCTTAACAAAACTAGTTTCAAAATTTCACTTCCCATTATTGAAAGCTTTTGCATGAGTAAATAGCTATAATAGATATTCAATATATTACGTAAAGGACCATATCAGACAGTCTTTAGACCAAATTCTTAGGACCCTTATCTGAATAATAGCACCATCATATTCTAGTCGTTTCTATAAGCTTTCAGGGCAAGTGCTAAGGCGGAGCCAAAATCTAGTTTACATAAAGGTGAAACTTGCTTTGATGTGCTTTAGAGTTTTACGAGCAGATAAAATTTTATTTTGTACTAGTTTATTTATTTTATTTTTAGTAACTATACAGTCTATAAATGTGTTCACGTATTACACTGATGCGTTATGTTATGTTATGTTATACGGTGCTTTGTATTTAGAATAGATCGGTTTATTACGAAATAAAGTATTTCTTAATTATAACGTAGTAGAAACGCTAGGTAATATGTATAATAAGACATTAAAACCTTAATTATAGGACTATTGTTAGGTAATCTTTAGCCTATTATTTAAATATAGTAAGTACTTCACATAAAATTACTGTTTTTACTCCGCGTTTCTTCAATGGTCCAGATTTGATGGTCGAAAACTGCACAAGTGATATTTATAAGTAGATAACATTCCATTGTGATCATGTCAAAACCAATCATGAGATTAAACTCAACTAATTGGCTGCACGGAGATGTCAACAGTCTTGAGAGCCTGTCAACGGCGTTTGACAGCTAAGTTTGTAAGCTCTTTGGATGCAACTTAGGAAGCGTATTGTGGAATAAATTAAAAACGTAATATCTGTCTTTTTGCATTGTCTTTTGTCTTACTTATGTATGCCAACTTACTACTGCCTTCATGAAAGCGACTAAAACTTCATTACTCAGAAGTTCTCAGTCTTTTTTTACATAAAGAAAAATAACTATTTAAACCTCATACAATCTTAACACCTGATAAGGTTGGTTAAAAAAGAAAGAAATATCCTTCGAGCACAGACAACTTTACTACAAAATGAAATGTTTATCTGTAGCTATTATTCTCGTACTATAGATTTTATTACTACTAATACGTGCAAGACGATTAAATAGAAGAAATGTTAAAGCCACCGACGATAAATTGTAACTCTATTAATACGTAGAAAACGAATTAAAAAAATATTATAGCCTGCCTTATAACTGCCGAATGTCTATGTATAATGGAAAAGTGTAGGGAATGTCGTTGAAGCGAAAGTGATTTATCAGGATTGGAATAAATTCATATCCAGGATCTCTGCTTACACTGTATACATGTACATAAAGCGTATGTATATACTACAAATACCATTACCACTTATTGTGTAATTCTAAAAGAAGTCTCAAGTATGTGAAATAATTGCATAAATCACGCAGCGTGCGATAAATCTTTTGGCGTTTCCTTGAAAAGCTTTTAAAATAAGTTTTCGGTACATTCCCCTCAAGAGCCGAAGCTGTTTAGTTCTAGGCTTCTAGATCTAGTCTTAAATCTAGTGTTTAACTGGATTTATAGGCCTTGCTTATTTAGGACGTAAATAACAAGATTCTTATTCAATGGGGTTGTTCGAACTATCGTTATTGGGTCATTCTGAGTGTTTTTCCGAAACAGTTTTCCGTTCCTTTTTTTCATGTACGTAATCTTCGAAGAGGCGGACAGAATAAAAGGTACCAAGAATGTTTCTGAACATTTGAATTGCTTGGGACGTAAAAAGATTGCTAACTAGTTGCCGTTCTTACTGATATGTCATAGGAGGCGACTAAGGGATTAGGGTTCAATGGAATCTATAGGCTAGTAAACTGTCGCCAATGTTCCACATGACATGATAAATAGTGACCTAGGAGATATTATGGTGTCTCCGAAGTTTTGTCCACCCTGAAAGGGATCTAAAGACTGAATTATAAGTATCTATGTAACTTGTTGGGTGGGAAAAACAAAAAAAATATTTTAGGTTTGTCGCTAATGTTATTTATAAACCAGATACAGTAGAAAATATTATATAAGTTTGTAAATATTTTGTTAATTTATTGTATAGGTTTCATTGTTAAAATGTATTATAATAAACGTAGAAAATATTAGATTTCATAATCACTTTTGTTATCGTATTAGTAAAATGACAGAACATAAGATAGTCAGAAAATTCCACCAGGTTGTTTAAATGACATCTTATACAGTATTACTATAACTTATGTGTTAATCGTATATTGCACACAAATACCTAATACACCCTTTAATCACATTCTGAGCAGACAGAACCTAGGACACATTATGTTCATGTCACTTTTAGCATTAATATCGAGGGTACGATAGCATTAATACAAAACAAAAGTCATAGATTACTAGTCCATCGTTCAATTAATATAATAATACTTTAGTTACCTTCTCCGACACGCCGAAGAAAAGCAGCTATTCGCATTCTTTTTACGTCCCAGACTAGCACGGTATACTAGGAACATAATAATCTAACTAAAATAGTTATGACCATAATTATTTTTGTCAGTGAAAATTGCATCCCGGTTCCGCAATTCCGTTTAAAGTTTAACTGCAATGCGCTTACAGTTAATGAGTTACAAAGTTTCCCAGAACCTTATTTATTTGGGAATAAGATGTAATCCTGTGTTAGGTTGGAACGTTAATAGAATGCTAACTAGCTGCCGTTCGTTCCAGCTGTTGTAGGTGAACTGGGTAAGTAATTTTCAATAACGTACACGTAATGACCACATACATATAAACTAATATCATAGTCCTGTTAACAAATATATTATAAAAACATATTATTTTTAAAAGGAGATAATCTGGTTAACATCTGAGTTTAACATGGCTATAGAATTACCATTCCCTTATTGAGGAGATGGATACATGAACCTTGAACTTTCATGCGGATATAGGGCGTAAAAATTTATTGGTAAATATTTTTTATTACCAAAGTATTTTAATCCCTTGAAGTTTCGATAGAACCTCAGAGATATAGTATTCTCATCGATTTTACTTCAAATTTATATTATTGAAGACAAAGTGATATAATTAGAGAAACCGGCGTGATGTGTATGTATGTATGATATTAATATGCCATAGTAGTATTTCGAATAGCAGAGAACTTAAAACAATTTATGTACTTATTTCATCAAGGATCATCGTTATGTTAGGAAAAAATACTTACCTATGACCTAACTAAATATAACTTAATATAGGCATTCATAGCCACTTAGATACTACCACTAAAAACGAAAAAAAAACGCATCTATTATCATTCTATGCTAGTCCCAGATTATCAAGATACTTTTGAAGTTAGCCAATATACCCCAGGACGTTTCATAAATCTTGCGACGCCATATTGCCTGCTACATATGAGTTTTACCATACTTCCACTCTTAAAGACAATATCCATTAAGTATATGCTCACAACTATGAGACTCAGAAGAGTGGATAAATCTAAGGCAGATACAAATGCTTGTTATGTGTTGCTACTGCTAGTCTGGGACGTAAAAAGAATGTTAACTAGCTGCCGTTCTTCCGTAGGAGGCGTTAAGGAATTAGGGGTAAATTGAATTCATTTGGCGATGGGTTAGTAACCTGTCATTAATGTTGCATATAACATCACAACCGTTATATTAATGCTAAGAAGATACCTAGAAGAGGTTATATCTCCAAGGCTCTGTCTACCCCAAACGGGATTAACGGACGTGCATGTTTATGTATGTATTCCATAAGACGTAAAGACACGTACAAATATTTTACTGTGTAAATTCGAAGTGGAATATATCTGAGGATGTGTATAGATGCCATTGAAGCGAGATATTTGACCTCTGATTACCCCTCCGAGGGACGGGCGTGATGTTAATGTATTTGAAGATGGACACTCTAACTTGTGATAACCCCGAACGGCTGTATAGTATTATATTATCTGTGCCGAACGGTAAGCTGGCAGTGATGTATATGTTTTACGTAATTAATTTAAAGTACATAAATACATACACAACTAGCGTGTTTTCCGGGGTAGGTAGAGATTATAGATTGTCATTTGTCTTGATACTGACAAACCATTTTCACCTCATTGACATCCATACACCGTTCCATTTACACTAAGCGGTTAAAGTAATTTATAACGTCACCCATTTTTAATATATCGTCTATCTAACTGTCATGTCTTATTGGATCGACTCTGAGGTAACTGCCCTTCCACTTCATTCACATAATATATCCCTTTTGTCGATCTAAAATCATTGAAAATCTTACTAAATTACCTGCACCGTCGTAACTTAATGCGTTTACCGTTTACCAGTATATACTGGTATCTGAACTTACTGTTGAAGGAGCCGGAATAATGAAACATATCCCTAATGACCTCCTGTGACAAGCACAGTCCCGTATTGACGTGGGCCTGCCACAAGATAAATCTATAAAGAGGGTAACTTATTGAAACGCGCTCGAGCCGAAAATTGAATGCGGTACCCTGAAGAAAGGTTTCGGTTTCTCGCGGACTTACAATGGAACAAACTCATCATTATGTTTAGAATACTGACTTGTATGTTTGCTTCGTGATGGGTAAACGAACGTACGTACACATCACGCCTGATTTTCTCTAGGTAGGTAGAGATCACGGATCCACATTTGTCCCGATCCTGACAGACCACTTTTGCTTCATTGACAAACGTAAATTGGCTATACGTACTGGTATTTTTAGTTGATACATGCATTTATATTTGAAGAATCCGTGCTGCGATTTGAGTATGATTTGCTTAGTATGTATGTTATGTATATAGCTGACATAATAGGATAATAGATGATTAAAAAATAATTATACTTGTCAAGTTTTGATGCCTAAAAGAAGAGCATATTATAAGCCTATCATAAATATTTTATAGATTCAATATTACGTCGCTATCCCATCGTAAGGGATTGCTGATACTTACTTACTTACTTTATAATTATACTTTTTATTTTTTTCGTTTGCTATCTGCGGCAACGCCGCGCTGCTAGTGTGCTTGACGCTTGTGCTTTTTATTCTTTATAATGATAAATATAAATAGATTGTTAAAATCTTAGTTGCTATGAAAAATGAAGGAAAGAAGTATAACCACTGTCAGTTAAGGTTGATGGTTGTGTTAATCATACGTTCGTATGTATGCTACTATTTTTTTATGATAACCAATGTCTTGGAAATTGTTGATAGAGTCAATCGGGCTACATCATTGTTTGGCATAGACTTTTCCCATCCAATCTAAAATTAGTATGCAGCGTCGAAATCTATAATTATTTCTATTCAAGGCCTAAGTGTCTATTCTAGTGGTGTTAATGCTATAATTAATTAATCCTTGAAGCGAATTAATTAATTAAAAGTGATTAATCTTTCTAATTGCATCCATTTGTTTCGGTACAACTTCGAGAGGTGAATTTTAAACACTTTACAATTAGTTTCTTGATATTTGGTATTATGATAATACTTTGTTTGATAATACTGTTCTATATTAATTTCGGTAGCGTTATATTAAGAATGATAATATTATTTGGTATGCAAATATGTTTAGTTTATCATTAGTTAAATATATTGAGCAATTATTCTAGGACAGTAACGTAAATTAAATAAAACGTAGCAGATGACTTAGGGTCTAGGCGTTATTGAAATTTCTTGGGCAATGGACTAGCAACCAGTCAACATATTCTAACCTAACCTCGAATATAAAGATATAATAAGCTACAGGTTACTAATTCATTTTTCATCTTCGATATTCTATTAACCCCAAAACGGGGTAAATGTTGTTATAGATGCTCAAAGTTTAAACTGTAGGTTTAAATATGGTTTTACCATTTATTAATAATGCAACCTTTACAATAATTACTCTCAAATTGGATATTGTAGTACAGACAAGAAGGAGCAAGTTGTATCTGTGCTAGTCTGGGACGTAGAAAGAATGGTAACTATCTGTCTTCTACCTAGAAAATCACAGGAGGCCAATAGAGTTATTGGGATCTATTGCAATATATCGATGGGCTGCCAACCTTCAAAGTCCTTATGACATCACAACCCCAATATTCATTCTAAAAAGTAACCTAAACGATATTAAACACTTGTGACGAAAGTTTTACTTGTATATTAGAGGGTTATTTATTAGATTCACCAAAAATATTTCCCTAATCATTGATTACATATATTTAAAGAGACAAGCGCTACTATGAAATGATATACAAGTACTTCAGTACTTTACATGTACTTGTATTATGTAAAACACTGACTCGTTAACAGATTTGCTCTCAGGGCATCGACCAAAGAGGTTAGAGGTTCATCCACTTTGCACCTGAGCTGAACTAATGTCCGCATAACAGGGAGTGCTTCACGACATAAAAAGTTATCTCTTGTACGGCGCACGCTTGAATACGTATCGCGTTTTATTGCAAGCGAAAAGGTGTAAACGCTTTTTAGATGGGCTACGTTGCGCCAAGGAGGTTGTTAAGGAAATGGGATTAGTTTGTTTAAAAGGAGATCCGGGATTTATGTAAAATACTTACACACATATACGTTTACGTTGTCGTACGTACGTTTACGGGGTCCTAAAAAATGTCTAAAATGTACTAGGCCACATTTCAGCATGAATATTAGTTGTTATAACATATTGGAACGTTGGTGACAGGTTGCTAGACCATTGCCCAATAGATTCCATTGACACCTAGTCCCTTAGTCGCCTCCTACGACATGTCGAGAAATTTATGTAAAACGTACTGTAGTAAAAGTAATAAAGGATTCAGTGGCTTACTGACTGTAGGGGGTGAATAATGAATGATTGTAGTTATGTATGACTTCATATTCGATTGTCTCGAGCTAGCTGGGACGTAAATATAGTGGCAAGCAGCTACCATTCTTACCGGCGCGTAAAGGTGACGCTTTTTAGGCTATTCTTTAATATTTAAGGAAAATTGGCATTTATAAGTCTACCTGACCCTTTGTAGGGCCATAGGCATCATATTTATTCGTATATTAACTGCATGAATAATATTTTTAAATGCGTAAATACATAGAATCTTCCTCATAGAATCTTTCATATTATTATATGATATTATTATATTATAGAATCTAAATAAACTCTAAGGATCCTAAGTAAACTACCTACTTGTACGAAGTAGTTGAAATCCAATTGACTTGCGAACACCTACAACGAGTTAGACTAGTCCATAGGAATGCTAGATACTAAAATATCAGCAACATACACATCAGTTCGTTATAATATAAACTTATTGAAATATGCGTAAATATATTATAATACTCTAATTAAGTGTATTACGTCTCGGCTTTAAAAGGTACAAATAAATTATTTTAGAGCGTTGTTTCGTGTGTGCTGAAAACCTTATGCAATAATTTGTGATCCCTTATTAATCATATGTCTCGTTAAAATTTGAATATAACATCAATAGTTGACTTAGTTCTAATTGACATTTTTGGTAAATCTTAAGCAAAAGCCTGGAAAGCTGTCATATTGTCGTTAGAAATGCGCAGAATAATCAATACTATTATAGTCATATATTATATTATTATCATATATTATTATTATTATAGTATTGATAGTTCAGTCCACCGAGATTTCTTAAACGTGAAAATATATTATACTTTTCAAGGAATGAAGTGTGAATATAGTGAATAATAATGAAGGTATGTAGAGTTGGACGTGGAAGGTCGGGTAGAACTTAAACAGATCAAATTGGTGATTTCTCAAGGCGGGTGTTCGTAGTGTGAAGAACAGCAGAGCATGTATGAGAAGGTTAATGGGCGTGAGTGAAGCAAGAGAGATTTGTCACGATCGTTCCAGGTGGCGATCGATAATCTCTGCTGCAATGGGATACATCGGGGACGTAGAGGCGGAAATATACTCGTATGTATATTATACCATATATATAAAACACTGATAATAATGCTACCATCAACGTAATATATTAATTCTGCCCAACTCAAAAGGAAAGGACTTCAATATTAATAATAATAAGTTATAAAAGCCCGTTAATAGTTTTCCAGTAATACCAACTTAATAAGTCGCTAATTAGTATTCCTCTATCGCTGAGTAGAACTAATTCCCACTGCCCTAAGTGGCCGCTGGAGTAAATCCTTCAGAGAGGCAACCTCCTTTGAGTGATTTTTAATTCGACCAAAGAGTCCGCAATGAAGTGAAACCTCATTAGGTTCAGCCTTTAATGGCGGATCAAATCTCTATTTCCCTATTTCATTAGTGGTTTTTCTCATCCGCAAAGTGATTTGGTTTGTGAATGCAAAATGAAATAGGGCAAGCGGTTTTTTATTGGTTCTTCTTAATGGATTGAGGAAATAATGTTTTCTCGTTCAACACAATTGCAATGTTGTAAACAAGATTGAGTTTGAGGTTAAAATTAATGTTATTGAAGTTTAATGAATTTCTATGCACAGATCGTAATAAAAATAGATTTGCGAAATACAACGACTACTACGGTGAGGGAAAACGTATATGTTCCCCGAACAGTTAATAGTTACTGCTTGTAAATGGCGATATGGCTTACCTGTGACATATCGAGTCCTAACTATTTGGTCAACAAGTGGGTTCGAGGTGGCCATAGAATTGCGGAGATGGAACGGAACTTCGTAACTGCGGAGATGGAAAACTGAACTTCTGACTACCCATCAAGGGTTAATGGTCGTGAACACGTTTGTCTTTGTCTATGATAATTATTATTTCGTGTAACTAGATTCAAATAGTTACTGTTGTGTTGTTTATATTGGAACCAGTGCGAGTATATCATACACAAAAGGTAAACCTTGCCTAGATAATGAAAATATGTTTAGTTTTTTTCATTAAATTCTAATAAGGAACGCAGATGAGTAAATAGTAACAAGCTCATTATTCAATCGCCATCCCATCACTAATTACTAGTTTTTTTTATAATAAGACAAAAATTTACAATACATTTTTGGTAATGATTTTTGCATTTTTTGTTATATTTAATTGCTATTTCGTGCCAAGCTATATATTATTTGAAATCATTTTAAAGCAGTAAGTGAGCTACGGCCATTATGACACAAGAAACAAAAGCTAGCAAAACAAAGGGACAGAGTAGAGACAGACTAACGACTGATATCCGGCACTCAGATACTCTGTGAAAAGAGTTTATGTACAGAAGGATAGCTAAGTTAATCTTTGTTTTATTATATTCTTCGAATTGTCTTAACATGCAAGATTTACTTTTTTTCCTATAAGGCAAAGTATATGATGTGGGGAAATCTTTTATTTTCATATTACTTATATATTTATTTCAAACACATTACGTTAATATGAAAATATAAATGTGCTATATGTACATATATAAGCTGAATTTTCAGAAAAACTTTTGCCTTTTTTATAGCGCGATTCGTTATTTACGAATAAAATTTCTTTATTTTCTGTAATAATTAAAACACAGGCATTTAATGAAAGAGTTAATGGAATGAAGGGAAATAAACACAATACGTAAATCATAGATATTCGTAAAATCGTGTCATTTTTAAAACTTCGATTTCATACGCAGCTGTCGTTCTGTATTTAGTTTTAACTCGGCAATCCAATGACATATCCATTCACGGTCAATTACATGCAACATTTTCGCATATTGCTAAGATCTCCCGGGGTTTTCTGGTTCACTATTTGCTTTATATTATCTATTCCGGCAATGGTTCAGTCTGCTTAAAATGTTAGAACTACTAAAACGAACGAACTATTAACTGGGAGTATTGACATTATTCTACTGAGAAATTGATATTATTTTAGCAGAGGAATGAATGAAGATGTGCTTAAGTTTTTAATTAACCACACAATATACCGTGAAGGTAATAATTAGTGGGCTTATTAGAATATTAATCTTTTTCAAACAAGCTTGTGTAATCGTTGATAAATTAATTATTATCTATCATAAAGCAAAATACAAACCATCGTAACAATATTGCTTAAGTTTAAGTTTACCAGTATCACACTATTTATACTTGTTAAGCCAGATTTAACAAAATACTGTTAGAGCATATTAATCTTACGAAAGAGAGAGACTAAATAGAGCCTAATTGGGTGATGGGTTAAAGAGGAAGGGACTTATGCAGATCGAATTGGAGACTCTTTTCGTGTCATATAAGCCTAAAGAACAGAAGAACACGCATGACATGGTTAATGAATGCGAGTGTGACAAGATAAATTCGTATAAGGACCGTTTAAGATGGACTCGTATTGTTAGCGTCTGTCTATACTGTTAGCAAGTGATTTCGTCAATATATAATAATAATAATATTTGAAACACTGTTACGCCAATTGAACTAGCCCCTTGGTAAGTTCATTTAAGACTTGTGTTAAGGGTGCTAGTCAACGTATATTTAAGAAATATGTACTTATTATATATAAATATATGAATATATAGTATATATAATCAACAACCAGACTGAAAAGCAGACGAAAAGCGTAGTTCTTAACTCTGCCTCCATCGGGAATCGCACCCGGGACCTCCCGATTAGCGTTCAGGCGTCTAACCGATCGCGCCACGGAGGTCGTCAAAATATATATATGCATATAAGAGATGGTAAATGACTAGGTTCACTAATTCCAGTGGCATTCAATAAACGATACATTTAGCATTCGAAATGCACCAACCTTAGTGTATCCTGCACACTATATTATTAACTTATCATTAGCATTCAACAGCATATCTACTAATTTACAAGCTAATGAATAAACAACTTTACCTGCAATATTTTAAAGGTTAATTTTAAGTGGTAGAACTTGTTCGGAATTATCGCCCAGTTATCAAGGAGGCGTGTAAGGGAAATTGCATTTTTTGCTAAGCGTAAAGAGTTGATTATCCAATGAATTTATAATTGCTTTGGCGATTAAAAATGCAACGACAGAGGATGTGCATCGCAATGCAAACGAGATAAGAAGACTTGAATACATATGTTACGTGGGCACAGTTAAGACTTGAATAACCCAGGCTTTTCTAAATAATTAACAAACGAAGGCTTCATAATGACAACATATTATTATCTCATCTATGTGAAATACATACCATTTATGACCTTAAAATGAATAGTAATAATAGGGTGTTTGCGATTGGTCAGGATCGTTCCAGATGGCGATCGATAATCTCTACCTATCTTCTTAGGGACTTAAAGGCCAGATTATATGTATGTATGTTTGTATTAAAATATTCTTAGTATAATATATTAATAAACCGATACCAGTTACTTAGTCGTAGGTACATTATGTTATATCTACCTAAAACAAAGATAAAAGTAATTTGTTGTCTAGAAATTAAAGAACGAAGAATTATGTTTATTCGTTGTTGTCAATTCGTACTTTACTATCTTTCGGGAAGGACAGAACCTTGGACCCAAGACATATCCTTACTCAAAGAAATAATGAAAAACATTGCAACTAAGTAAAATACAACCTTTAAAATAAGAAGCTTCAATTAAATTTGAAAAATTAATAAGCGACTGCCTGCAGTGTGCACTAAACTTCGCAAGTCAAGCAGTAACTTAATTTTATTTACTCGTTAAAAATTCCATCATTTGAGCTCGTAAAAGCCAGAGCTAGCTGAAAATAACGAATAAAACTCCAACTTCAACTTAGTCGCGAGAACTTAGGGCCGTTACCAAACTACTTGCGCTAAACTTTATTGAACTCCAAATATTTTATTAAATTCCCACTGTTCTCGTGCTCGGAAACAATGGAAGCGTTCAATTGAATGAGAATCTTTCGTGTTCATTTCGTTTCGTACTGTTCGGTTTGTCATAATACAGCAAACATGCCATTTGGGATAGGTTGAGGTAGGTTATCGGATAACTTACTAGATACGAGATAGGTATTACACATTTACCTGTTTAGGTAGGTTTCCTCTCGATGTTTTCCCTCGCCGTAATATTCGATGCATTTTTATTACGAAAGTGAAATAGTCAGTGCTTGTAAATAGCGACACTTTTTACCACCTGTCACATTAATTACTGAATATCTGGTCAACACGTGGGCTCGAGGTGGGCAGAGAATGACTACCTTCGCAATTGCGGAGATGGAAACCTGAACCTCTGACTACTCCGAAAGGGTTAAAGATCACGTACGCGCGTGTCTTTGTCTTTTAATCATTCTTACTTTCATATATTACAACTATTATACTACCTATCACTTTCACGTTGGTACTGCTTATCTAGTGAACCGCGTTTGATAAAATCATACCTCATGCCTCCGAAATTTCGTAGATGGTCACCCAAGGCTCTAACTATCCCGCCACAATAAAAAGGAAGTGTGTATATGAAGTCGTGCAGCGTATGTTATGTTGTTCTATTATGCCACGGTTCACTAGTTAGTTAGTCATCACCCGACGTTACAGGTGGTATTGTCACCATTTATATATTTATTTGGACGAGCTGGACCAATGGTTCAAACTCTACAAATACATACTTCTTTACCGTAATCATTATTCTATTAAATAAGTACGTATACATCACGCCCGATTGTCTGTACATAGGTGACTGGAGATCACAGATCCTCATCTGTTCCAATCCTGACAAACCACTTTCATTAACATTCATACACACTAATAAATAATTAAATCATAATACGTAAGCACAAAGCTTATATCGTGCATTAGTCTGCATATAATTCAGTGACACATAAATTATCAATATCATTCAAGGCTTGACATAACCGCAACATATGCTTGCCCGATAAACACAGTTGTCACAGTTATCATCCAAACACGAGTGGCCAGATATGATATGAAGTGTGCTATTCGGCCCATTTGTCTAAGCTAAATATACCTATGGCAACTAGGCCGATATTCGTAATGTTTAGATAAGGGAAGGGAAATAAATAAGTTTTCCTTACACATTTGGTGTTTATTTGCTAATAATGTTATTAAAATATTATTGTTTTACCGGAAGAGTGGATCCGCTCTAAGACTTGAAATTATGCATCTTGTTTTTCTAAGAAAGTATTTTTGTTATTTTTAAATATTGTCTCAGACATACAGTCACGTCCCTAAATCCCTTTCGGAGAGAACGGAATCCCGGAGATATAATATGTCGTCGAACTTTATATAACCAACAGGGTAGTAAAGGTATTAATATAAAATGTATGACAGGTTGCTAGCCTTTCGTCCAGCATATTACATTGCCCCTAATCCAATAGCCTTGTATGTTTTGTCAGAATGGACATAGTTTTTGATTGGGGATCTACTTGATGGAATCGAATCTCTATAGTGAATCGAAATGATTGAATTACAAAGAAAATAAGAAAAGTATAACAAAAGTGTTGCTGTCGATTGATTTGGCATTCAGACTTGTAAATAGTGTGAAGAACAGAAGAGCATGTATGAGAAGATTAATGGGTGTCAGAGTAGCAAGAGAGATTTTTCAGGATCGTTCCAGGTGGCGATCAATATTCCCTGCCTATACCGTTGGGGACGTAGAGGCATGAATATATGTATGTATTCAGACATCTTTTTTAGTCAAAGCCATAGGAAATTATATTTAGTTCGTTCTGGTTAAGGTAATAATATATCAACTTCATATTTACTTCTAACGTCACCCTTTTTCAATATGGCGTCCATCTAACTGTCATATGTCTTAAATAAATAAAGATAAACAAACAAAAACTAACAAGTAACAACTAGGCACATTATTATTATTTCCCTTGATTTCAGTATTGCTGACTGTGTTATATATAATTCGCTTTTGATTCGCCCTAATCTCTGGAGACGTGAATCGGTTGGCATTCAGCCAAGGCGATCGTGAGATTGATTAATACCTCGCTTGCCGCCTTATGACAATGTTAGATGGATCGCACTACTTTGGCCCATTTGCATTGCATTTGCCTTCGTTCTGGCTAGAGCATGTGCCTTCTTGTTTGGTGATGGACTGACCACTCGTCATAAACCCTTGAAGTACTGGAATGTGTTCTAGGAACATAGAAAAATATCGTGAGGAAACCTGCCTATCCCTCGGGATAGGTAATAGCCAGTGCCTATATACAGCGATACGGTTCACTACCTATCACTTTGAGTGCTGTCTATCTAGTGAAACGTGGACTTCGAGTGACCCTTACTTAACATGCCTTCGAATTTTCGAAGATTGGCACTGAAACCTTTGACTAAACAAGTCGTTGAGCCTATGAATGTATTTGTTCTTGGAACGGTCTAAGATTTTTATCGATGGTTATAGGTAGACTAACAATATTGTCATGACTAAAGATCTCAGTTGTTTTACAAATATGTACATACATACATATAACTCCCGTTTTCTCACAGAAGGATAGGCAGATATCATAGATTTCCAATTTTTAATTCTGACTAATTATGTTCACTTAATTGACCACTCGGCGGTTATAGGTACCTTATAACGTAACAATTTTTCCGTAAATATTTAACTAGTCTTTTTGCTACTACAATATATTATATTTAATGTGTATAAGTATAAATTTATATGAACGATCATTACATTAAAGACGGAGACATACATAAAAGTCATTTCGGAACATCCATGATGATAGCTATCCCATCACCCAAGTTTATAACAAACCCATCCTATCAATCTATCAACAATCTTCAATTCAAAATGTCAACTTCTTTCATTGGCCGGAAACGAAAGTTCCCAATTCAAAGTGTTAAAATATATACAATAAAATTCCTTTTATTCACACTAGACGCAGTAACACAAATAGACACAAGTAGACACAAATAGAGAAAATAATTAATATATAATAATTTACATTTATGGAACCAAACGCACATTGCAACCCCGCGCAAGTGTGAATAGGATTTGTCTCAGCTAATGTTGATTGTGTGAAATTCACACTGCCAACGCTGATATATCTTCTACTCCCGAAACAAGAACTAACGGCTGTAAATAAAATGCTAGGTTGCCTAGCGATCTAGTCACGCTAAGTTAGTGTAAGTAAGAAGATACGCTTCACTTCAGTGCAGTGTTTAGATACATTTCACTTAAGTGCTCAAGCGGTTCACTGAAGTACGGGGTCGGTGTTTGTTAGGTATCTAAGTTATATACATACTTTAGTTAAGTTATACAAAATGATGAAAAAGTGGGTAGAATCTTGGGTTAGACATCTCTTATGACAGAGATATGAAGCATTTTCTAGAAATTATCTTTCACGTAAGTTCAATGCTATCATAAAAAAAACTTATACAAAGAGTCAGTTTATGGTGGATATTCAACCTCTTTACCTTGAAAGGATTTTACTATCTCGAATGCATATAAATATTTATAATATAGAAATAACGTAGCAAACAGTTTATTTAAGATATTCTTTACTAAATCCTCGAATAGACAGTATTGACCCAGGAATCATACTTTCCGAGATCTAGACTGCCATTTTTGGTTTTGCTTCACGTTTAAGAAATTGAAGTATAAATGGTATAGTTTTTACTACATAAATGAGTGTGTGAGAGATGAGCTGTATGAATGTCAATGCAATGGAGTGAAAGTAGTTTGTCAGGACTGTTCGGACTCCGTAATCTCTGCTTACCCCTCTACAGGGATTTAGTCGTGACGTGTATCTATGTATGCTTTAATACTGCTTTACTAAATGTCCTGGGAGTTTCATTTCGATTAACAAATATTTAACAATTCACATGTACACTAATATATTAAGTACAATTGTTTAGTATCTCTTTATCTGTACTCCGCCTTGTTTAGAACTCAGTCGTAATCTGCGCTATTTAAACGAAGTTTCCAAGAGCTGAGATGAATTTAATTTTCTTGAGAATGCCATCCCGGTCACGCTGTAAAGCCGTGACATTTCTGTGATTTATTGTATCTGCATTTCATGAAATAACAGCCTTAAAAACTCTAATAATGTGTACATTACATACAAATATTTATTAATAATTTATTTATTATGTAAGTACAATTTTAAATAAAAAAAAACATTTAATTGAGTTACTAGTAATACTACTACTAATAATAAATAATTATAAATAATATAATAAACATAAATAATAGACGAATACATTAAACTAAACATTGACTAATATAAGATTCCTATTATTTAAGTTATACACAAAAGATTAGCGTATTGAAAAAGCATATACAATAACCAAAAGCAGTTCAAATAATAATTATGGACTATGAATATAGGTATAGCTATTATTATTCATGCTAAGAAGTCACTTCTTGGAGATATAATTGTCTCCACGGTTCTTTTTACCTCGAAAGGGAAGACGTGGATCTATATATATGTATTGTAGGTACCATTACTAGTACTATTATCATACAAAATTGTCATGATAGTTTTAAGAGATACGCGATTTGTACTCATGATTAATAACTAACGGGACTTATAATAATAGATCAGCTCAGCGTGATCGTGTGAAGCCACAAGATACTGTGAGTGTAGTGTGTAGGCCGCGCGTTATTGATAAAAACGTAGCAGTGAGGGTAGTCAGAGAAGAATCTGACAGGGCGCTGCGGTGGAGGCGAAGAAATATGAATCGTCAGTCTGCCCGTGACTAAGACTGCTGCAACGTAGCCGAAACGTCGGGTTAATAATAAAGGTAACTTTATTATATAAAAACTTACGCGATAAGTCCCGTTAGTTATTAATCATGAAAAATATCATATGTATGGAGACTGACTCTTCGAATCAACATGGTAAAACGAAGCCCAGGGTTCGACGTATGCAGGGTAGTCCAAGAATAGGTCCCAGTGATAAAGTTGAGCTATAAAATGCTAGTTGCTCCAGTTAGTTGCAATGTGCCCGAGGGCGCGAGGTCGCAATGACCTCCGCCCCCAAAGGGCCTGAGCTGATGAATGAAACTGTGGACATGGTATTTGAAATATCTTAGGAGTACCTTAGGTTATCGCCGAGTGTGTATGATGTGTATGAGTGTCGGTGAAGCGAAAGTGGTTTGTCAGCATCGGGACAGATGGGGATCCGTGATATATGCCTAGAGAGAGAATCAGATATGGCGTCTATGTCATGATACTGAGTAAAAAAATTAAGAAGTTTGACCGTCTATGGTGAAAGTTTAATGTCTGCCTAGATGTTTTAGATGGTTAAGGAACTACGGCTCAATGTATTCTATTGGACATTGGGTAAGCAACTAGTTTTGCTAAAAGTATCCAAATACATATATCACGGATTAAACAGAAATTAAGTGAATATTTCTTCCTGATGAGTTCTACGGTTGTAAATACTTTTTTCCACTTAATTTCTTTGAATCCATAATTTATCGTAAACATGAAAAAGCTTATGGTTTGCAAACTCTCCTAAGATGTTTTTCAAGAAATGTATGTGAAAGAAACTATGTTTTATAGCATTATAAATAAATCTAAATCAGAGCACTATAAATTTTTTAACCAAATCATAATATGTTTGATCCGAATTTTCAACTTCAATAACAGTACTAACAACTTCGCAGAAAACATACGTTTACATTTTTCCCAAATTTATTCATTTACAACATAATCAATCAATCTCATTTACAATTTGCACAAACCACCTCCTTTCTTTCCTATTTCCGTGAAGGCATCGAACTTGTAAACACGTGCGATGAACGATCTGAAAACCACGATGTTTGTTTGTGTATGTGTGTGTGTGTTCATTCAGACGTTACATCCTGACGTCATAGTAACAAGTCACATTGGTGCGTCAATAAAACGTCGGATGTAGGGCGCGCACATAAATTATAATATACGCCGCATCGTTTTCTTCCCTCTACTACGAATGTGGCTCGTCGTGGTTTTTTCCCTAACTACGAATAATAGTTACTACATAGTTACTATACAATAGTTACTATAATAGTGCAAAATTGTGAAAAACTTCATGGGACTGGGAACTGAATTCAACGTAGTTCAAATACGAAATTTAAGTATATATGCTAAAGGTTTTACTACGTATACGAGTGAGTATGATGAGCTGTAACAGTGTCAATGTTCCTTAGTTGTTTGGGGCTCGACTCTGTATCATTGGGCACTGGGTTCAATTCCTGCTTGAGCTTTAATGAATTAATGAAAGTTTAATGAATATCTATTTACATTTACGTAAAAAAATATAATACAAAAAGACTAACGCTTTAAAGACATCGTGAGGAAACCTACTTGTTCCCCGAATAGGTAATAGTTACTGCTTGTAAATGGCGACATGGCTTACCACCTGTCACATTGAGTACTGACTATATGATCAACACGTGGGTTCGTGGCGTCAACGGTGGCCATAGAATTACTATGTTCGCAATTGCGGAGTTGGAAGACTACAACCTAAAGGGTTAATGGTCGCGAAAGCATTTGTGTTTTGGGACTGGGGGTAAATGGAAATTATTGGGCGATGTGTTAGCAACCTGTCACCAATGTTCGTATATTATCGTGTCTCCGGGTTCTGCCCACCCGGATAGGGATTAAAGGAATTTACTCTAAATGTAGGTATGTTATCCAAGATATATGTATAATATTAATATTAAAAGCTTTGTAACATTATTCTTAGGGCGTTACGTCGTGTGAAGAACAGGAGAGCATGCATGAGAAGGTTAATAGGTGTAACACTTAACGTTAACAGTTAATGTGGCAGTATACAGGTTTTGTGACTAACGTAACTCTGTTCTTATGTCAGAACAACTAACGGGCAACGGTGATGATAACGAAATAATAAATTGATTAAACAGTATTTTTATATTAAATATAGTACATACAGTAAATTAATTATTTCCATATATATACAGGGAAGGTTTCGTTTTTAATGGGTGTGAGTAAAGAAAGAGAGATTTGTCGGAATCTTTGTAGGTGGGATTCCATAGTCTCAACCTATCCCGTTAAGGAATTAAAGACGTGAATAAATGTATAAAATTTGTTGTCCAAACAAACACAAATCAGAATATTACTTACATACATAGTACCAACCTTAGCGTCACTAAAGAGCTACACAAGACATCAATCTCCAAACAACGAGAAAGCACCACGACATCCTTGTCAACAATACGTAGCATAATATAATGTTGTTTATAAATTGTCTACAATTTTTCTTGACAAAACTTGGCCCTTCAATTTCGCCCTTATTCCGTACCGAGTACTGGAATACGAAATAGGGACGTGACATTTCGAGTATAAGGACGTAACTAAATACGACGCGAGGGGGTTATTCTGAAAGCCTATTGTTTATTGCTCTGTTTACTATTCTAATCCTTGCACCAAATATAGACGTATACATTTACGTCCTATATACATTCTGGGTCGGACAGAATCTTGAGTTTAGAGTATCTTTTTGGTCACTTATATACATTCATAGAATAGGGTTGTGATGGGATCAATGGTGACATATTACCAGCTCATCACCCAATAGATTCGATTGACTGATTTTGCCTTATATCCTTAGGCAACCGATTAAATTATCTTAATACGAAGCGATAGTTTAGGACGAAAAACTCCATATTCATAAAATTCAATTCATATTCTTTATCACCAACTTTTCAACCTAAGGTTCTTTGAAACAATTAGAAACGATTAGTTCGTCTTTTAGTGACTATTTTCTGGTTTGAAAATCAAGATGAGAAAATGTCCACCATTAAGAGTTAGGTAATAACGGAATAGCTCACAAATTAGAAAAGGCTTAATGCATTCTCAAAATCATTTTTTATCAGCTCTATTAAATTTAAGTGTCACTTTAGAATCATGCTCATTTTGTAGATGAATACAAATAGCATATAAAACTAGCCAGCTCTTTTCAAAGACTACTTTGAAAAGATCTTCCTTTTTCAGATTTTATTTTAAATTGTATTCCTTAAAACGTTACAGAACTAAAACAGTTCAACATCAACTCGACATAATTCCTTACGCATTAAACTTAACAAAGTCGATAAAAGGGTTGGAATAGGCCCGTCCGCCCACGCGGGTTCCCAAATGACTATTACAATAGTCTTTTTAATGGCGGGGGTAGTGACATGCCATAACTTCAACTACGTTTACAACTCTGTTGGATGAGTGTCTGTTTTATAACTATTGATGAATTGTGTTAAAGTTTCGATGTTTGTGATAAAGTTCTGATGCTTAGTAAATAGTCAATATTTTGAATATTTTGTGTAATGAAAGTAAATGTGTAAGATACGTACATACTTACACATCGCGCCTGATTGTCTGTAGAGCCCATTTGTCCTCATATACATATATGATCTCTATCTGTGTAAAAGAGTTTTTTCAAAAGTCGGGATGTTTACATATTATAGTCATTTTTAAACTAGGTATTAGTTCTAGCAAAAACTAATTGTTTTCGAACTTTATTGTAAATTTGTTGAAATTTTGCTGGTCGTTGTATATAATAACATCACTTTATCATTTTATCAACGTGATTTACGTGTATAGGTCATATTATATTAAATTAGAATGTATATGAGGAGGTGTATGAGCGTCATTGAAGCGAAAGTGTTTAGCCAGGATCGAGATACATGGGAATCCGCTATCTCTGCCTACCCCTCGACAGGGAACCAGGCATGATGTGTATGTATGTATATTAAACTTTGTTTCTCAATTTTCGCAGGACTTTTTCTAGTTATATCTTATCTTAACTTAGCCTTCGAAGCAAAGTTATTAACACCCTTTTTTATTTATTCCAGAGTACCAATCGGGCAACAGCACGACACCCAAACAACTACAACTCACAATGTTAACCTAAACCCCCAAAACTCCCATGTTTGCAATCGCTACGAACACACTAGCAGACTACGGGAGCGACTACGAACTACCAAACCAGAAAAATGATTCCTCAATACTGGACAAAGTTAATACTACGTTCGCCCAGGACAACACCACTTTGGGAGACTACGCAGAGATACCTTATTATATAAAAATAACCTCTATGTCTTTATGTGTGGTGATAATGTGTTTGGGTGTGATTGGTAACATTATGGTTCCTATAGTGATATTGAAGACCAAGGATATGAGAAATTCGACCAATATATTCCTGGTGAACCTTAGCATAGCTGATCTGATGGTTTTGCTGGTTTGTACACCTACTGTGCTGGTGGAGGTCAACTCGAAGCCGGAAACCTGGGTTCTGGGCAAGGAATTGTGTGAGTATGTTGCTTAGTATTGCTTAGGTTAAAGTGTAGTTAATTAAATATTCTTTTTCAGTCTTAGGACGTTAAATAATGCTATGTACTTGCTGTTCACAAGACACGATTGAGCGATTGTAAATGGAATCGATTAGGCTATAGGCTAGCAACCTATCACTAAAATTGTATATAAATGTCACCATGACACAAAAAAAAATTACCGAAGAGACGGTATTTCCGAGGTTCAGTCCACCCCGAAAAGAATTAAAGTACGTGAATGAATACGTATGAATGTCAGTCAAAAAATATAATTGCTTAATGCACCGAGTAAGTAACATTATGAGGAAACCGACTGATTTATGGTAACAGTTAATCATTGATATAAATGACATGGCTTAATATCTGTCAAATTAGGTACTGTCGATTTTGTTAACACGTGAGTTCGATGTGGTCATAAAAAACACCTCAAGCATCACCCTTGCTCAATTTAATGTTCTAACGAGAACTAACACATTAACGGCCGTTGTTAGACAATAATTTATATGTACTATTAATGTCTGACTTGTAATGTCTTTCCTGACATAATTTGGGACAGTTTGAAATTCCAAGAATATATTGCAAAAAACACAGCACGCTGCCAACGTTTAGAAGTTCAACATAATGCGATATCAAAGTGAAACTAATTGCTAACATTGTTGTTCGGTGTAGGACATGTAAACAGAACTGGCCATTTATCTCTATCTTTGTTGTTTATGATCCTAAACATTATGAGGAAAAACGCTAATGACTTGCCGATGAAACCAACTAACCATAGTACGGTAAAATTGAATTCTTAGTTTGCTGTATCGGTAACTCTCAAGGCAGATGTACGTAGTGTGAAGAAAAGCATGTATGAGAAGGTTAATGTGAGTAAAGCAAGAAAGATTTTTCAGGATCATTCGAAGGGGTGATCAATAGTCTCTGACTATCCTGTTAGGGACGTTGAGGCGTGAATATATATGTTATTTAAAGCATTTCAATGATAACTAATAAATTGAATTTGATTGGAGAGAAGCGGCAGCAACCTACTGGGTAAGACCTCTGCCATGTTATTACAGGTCCTAAGTTCTAACCCCAGCACTGGCATGCACCAATGAATGAAATTTTAAAATGAGTTTTTCATAAACATTAACTTCATTTACAGTCCACTCCGAAAGGTATGAAAAGATATGTTTATATTTCTATGAGTATACGTTCATATTTACACGTGGACCTCGAACAACCCCACAAGGGACTAACGTCGTGATGTGTTTCCGCAAATAGTACATCAATTACATCCGTCAACACCATATTAGAAATTTAACATCCAAATGTTTTGTGTCATCCGTTTTTTCGATGAGCGACGTGGGGTGACGCTGCCAAAAAAATGACAAGAATCTTGGTCCGTTTGCCAAATTCATTAAGGCGCCATTAAAGCGAGAAAACAAAGTGAGACATCTTTTACCCAAACATAAACGTAGGCGGTGCGATGAATAATCACGTGCGTGCTCTGAACTAGTTGATTTCAGTTGTTAGTGATTTATAAAAAATAAATTTTAAAATGAGCAACATGTTCCTAATTAAGATGTGACAGATTCCGAAAATAAGATATTCTTTGATAATTTTAGATTACCTTAGTGTAGTCATTATGATATAATGATATATATTATTATTATGATATATATGATATATTATCTTATATTTCAAGCAATACAGGTACTCACATTATTTAATATCAAAAAATTTAATGGCCATGATCTTTGACTACCCTCTGTATAGTGACGGACGAGATGTGTATGTATAATATAGTCGACACAAATATTGGGGAGAGAATATCTCCATTAGTATTACTATTGGGTTGTCAAGGATGTAAACTATTAATAATATGTTTCAAACTATCCCTCTATAGAATTACTCCTAATCCCTCTCTCACCTTTTACGACCATTTTTATCAATAAGATACGTGTATAAATTCTAGCTATATTCAAATAATTAGTAAAAAACCTTATTTAATTAAATACTCTTTAAATGGCTAGCTCTGTAATTAGTGTAAGGGCGCGCATTTCACATCGCACCAGCTACATATGCAATCCGCGCTTACAGTCCATTGTATTAGCATTTAAATCGTTTTGTCTGGAGCGACGCCATATTGGATAAGGATTTACACTTATTAATATTATTCCCAAGTAATTGCACAAAGAATTTCATTGCGTTCTTCTCTATTCAACTCAGCGGGAGATTGTCTCAATCTCGCTGTGAAAGAAACAAGAGTCAATATTAAACTAGGAAAACGATATAGGATGTACTAGTCCTATTGAAAATGAATTAAAAATAAGGCCATAAATACACCTGTTTATACATACATACATATACATTTATGTCCTTAAATTCCTGTTGGGGTGGACTGAACCTTAGAAACATCAAATATCTTTAGTCACTTTAAGTATTCGTATCAGAGTCACGATGACTTTAATATGGAGCATTGGTTGACTGGTTGCTAGCCTTTCATTCGATAGATTCAATGACCTCATAGTCTCTTAGTTACCACCTATGATATGCTGGGAAGAAAGACAGCTAGTTAGCATTCTTATTACGTACCAGCTAGCACATATTTACAGGTGGTTAGATCATATTGAAATCTCACATATGCATAAGTTAGTTTCTTTAATTATTATCAAATACAAAACCTTTATCATAAAACAAAGACGGATTCTAACTTCCGAAATAATCCGGCGCAGATGTATTATTAAAATCAACACTTCCCTCATTTTTCTCACGCATTTCCGTTGAACAACTTCTAATTGTCTGCCAAAGTTAACTTTACTGATAAATGAGTAAACTTTCATTATTTACGGCCTCTGGGTAAAAAATTCTGTTTGTGTACATCGTATAGGGGAAGTTGTAAATAACTCGCTGGCCATTAAGCGTACTTCCTACTACCAGCAACGAATACTATGTTATCTTTTTGACAAAGGCTTTTCCACTATATCCATTTACGATGCTATGTTTTGGTGATAAATGTTACTACATCAATCGTTAAATTTATAGACAAAAGACAAACGCAATCATGACCATTAATCCTTACAAGTAGTCAGAGATTCAGGATTCTATCTCCGCATTGCGGAGGTAATAATTCAATGGCCACCTCGAACCCACATGTTGACCAGATAGTCAGTACTCAATGTAAAAGGTTGTAAGCCATGCCATTTGCAAGCACTAACTATTACTTGTTTTGATATCTGTCTATTTCGTGTCAAGGGAACCGTAAGGTATTTATAATGTATGTGTACTGGGACCCTAGACAAGTGACTACGCTGTGTAGGTTTTAAATGTTAGTCCCATATATTTAAATTTTTAGTAACTTAACATTCTGCATCTTGGTTAGGCTGTGGCTATACAATTGGAGAAACTGCATTTCCTTAACTGAATGAAATAATATTATCAAATAAATATTTACCTTACACTTGTATGAATAAAGATCGCAATAAGAGGTTCGAGAACATAAAAATGCTCTAAAAATATACAAAAAAATATTTGGATAATATTATTTAAATCAGCTGATCAAAACAAATCTAAACGTTCGCGGTCAATTGGCTAGCGCTTTCGTGACCGATTCCACTAATGCATTTTAGCAAAATCGCAGTTGTATCGTACTTTAGTAATGGTGTGAAGTTCTAAGTAAAAGTGTAAATTTTTGCCTTCCCAATCGCATAATTTGTAACTTTTGCAGTTCCACTAATAACAGCACACCACGACATAAACAACTAATAAAGAACGACACAACTGCTATTTCCCAGTAAGAATTTGTAGACCTGTGACCTCTGGTCATGTACACAGTTTGAATGTACACACACAGTGTACATTTCATGACTAAGTTCAACAAATATCTAATGACATGGTCGTGTACTAGATGGATGCAGTCTCAACGCTGTTTCATGCGAGACATGAAAGCACTGGGTACCAGCCACACGACAGCACAGCTTCTGTTTAGTTTAACAAAGCTTAGAGCATGTACCAATAGAAATAATTTTACCAGATTTAAAAGAAATACTTGTCAGAACAGTATAACAATACTTCTTTGTATTTGCGCAAAATAAATATATTTGCCAAACGCGTCGAATACTAAGGTGAGGTAAGAGAGTCAGTGTTTGTATACAGCGTAGGTGGTACGCTTGGTGGTACGGCATTTCCCCTGTCATATCATACTGACTATCTGGTCAACACGAGGGTTCAAGGTGGCCATAGATTTACTGCCTCGGCTATAACACACGAACCTCTGACAACCTCGTTTTTCAATACCTATTGATGTATAGAATTCAGAGAAGAAAGGCAGTGTTTGTTCAATAAGAACAAACACTGCCCCTAGAATGCTGGGTTTCCTAAGCGGATGGCAGCGGAATTTAATAATCCAGTACAAAGTGCAAGGGCCCCATTTCCTAACCGACATAATATCACTACAATAAAGCTATCACTCAGTAACGTGTACAATGTAGTATATATGTCGCAGGATGATTTGATATTTATTTAAAACACGGATTATTAGGCTACGATGGATAAACATTACAAAAGCATTAAGCAAAAGGGTTAATAAAGGTAACTTTATTATATAAAAACTTACGCTATAAGTCCCGTCAGTTAATCATGAGTATAAATAGTGAATCTCTTAAAACTATTATTACAAAAGCGATTTGCTTCTGGCATTACACTGGCCGCTGCCGAGGCACGCTTCTCTCGGCTCGTGCGATGATTATCGTATACTAACCCAACCCAACTTATTTAGAATTTCGTTAATATGTAACATAAGGATAAGGAATGATCACTATGTTCTAATTATCCACGGTTTTGCAAAATGCCTAAGTTTTTTGCAAAAGCCCGAAATATACATAATATGTGGGCTAATATTGAAAATCGGTCATTGAGAAGCATGTTAGGAGTGACATAGAATGATAGAATTACAAATAGTGTGATAAGTGAAGGTTGCAGTTTGAAAGCAGAATGTAGTGTCTAGAATTGAAAAGGGCATCCTTCGATGGTTTTGACATATTATAAATGCTGTACTGGACTGTCCAATAACACATATACATGTATGTAAGAAATTGGTCTGTCAGGATCGGGACTAATTGGGATCCGTGATCTCTGCCTACCCCTCTACAGGGAATCAGGCGTGATGTGTATGTAAGTATGTAATTTCCTAGCTTAGTACTATTTCTTTATACCTGCAAAGCAAAATAGCTTATACATTTAATATTATACATAAAAATAAAAGCAGGGAGTTCCCTGACTACTTATATCACAGTAATACTAATAGTGTTCATAACTGACACAATACCAATTTTTCAATAGAAAAAGACTATGTCTATGTATGCCGTTGGAACTTTAAATAAATTCCAGACTATATTTTAAAACAAATGATTTTCCAATAAGTGGATGTTTGAATTCCGTTTAGCTTAGTCGTTGCATACCGCCTCACGATAGATGGCAGTGGCTGTGCGCTGTGTCGCGGTTTATTAAATTCCGCACTCTTCCACTAAAGCAACGGAACTTAGAAAGACAGGCTTCCGTGTTTGGTATAAACATAGAAATACATGCATATGTAACAGTGTTAGATTTAAACATTGTCATCCATTTATCTCAATATATTATAGTACTTACATAAATGCATATTCATGTCGTTAAACACCAGTTGGGATCCACAGAACTTCGGACACAGAATTTCCTTTTAGCTTAAGCTTAAATTTAACTTTAGTGATAAATATTATTAGCTATGTGGAATATTGGTGACTAGTTTCAAGCTAATAGATTACATAAATACACACAACGCCCGTTTCCCTGTAAAGCCGTAGGCAGAGATCACAGATTCCCCCATCTGTCCCGATCTTGACAGACCACTTTCCCTTCATTGTCACTCATATATACATATAGTTATACATATTGGCAAATAGTTTTTTATAAATTTTTAGTAGTTCCTCATCCGGAATTATAACCCCCATCCCATGTGTCTCGATTCTGAGAAACCACTTTCGCATCAATGACACACATGTACCTCGTCATACACAGTCGGTTGTTGTAGGTACTTAGATGACATTGACCTTTAAGTGCCTCCTACGAAATGGTACTAAGAAAAGTATATTTCCATCATTCTATTTACGTCAATTGAAGTATCAGATTACAATAATTTTGAATAAGTATCTAATCTGTACAAACATCGAGGTTCTAAAGAAAGAAAGGTATATAATATATTAATTAATACCATATAAATAAATTATAATAATAAGTTATTTATTATTATAAAGTATTAATAATATTATGCTATATTATAATAATAATAGTAAGTAATAAATAATTAATAAAGCACTGGCACCTGATATACAGGCAAATACCTAGATCAGGCCCAAAAGATTCTATTTGTTTGTAAAGCTTGAAATATTTATCAATAAACAATAAGATTATTATTATATATAGGTAAGGTGAAAGGGTGGTTACATAGGAGACGGCCCAGTAAGACACATGATAGTCAGATAGACGACATATTGAAAAAGAATGATGATAGAAGTATCTATAACCGCCGAATGTGTTTGAGATGTATGAATGTCGATGAAACGAGAACTTTGTAATCGAATCAAATGAGGATCCTTAATTGATGTCTAACCCGCTGTAGAAAGACGGATGTGATGTACATACATATATACACTCACGTCTTTCAATCTCTTTCGGAGTGGACAGAACCTTGGAGATTAAAGAAACGCTTAGGTCTTTTTTAACATAATAACATCTCCTAAGTCAATATTTACCATAAATATTGGAGTCGTGATGTAACATTAGTGACAGGTTGCTAGCCCATCGCCCAATTGATCCCATTAACCTTAATCCCATAGTCGCCTCCTACGATAAGCCTCATACGGGTGTGGCTACATATATATACACTTTCACTGGTGTATTTCATAGGTATGTAAGTATGAGTAAAAACGTTGTTTGTTTAAGCGCATAATTAGTCACAGACCATTCATTACGGCGTGACGACACTAGGTAGGTACAGAGGCCAAAGAGCCCGCATGCCAAAATCCCCATTAGCGATAATAGAAAAAACAATTACAATATCCATTACTAAATATGTTTGCAGCGCCTTGAACTGTGACTGGATTGCGTCAACGCGCCTTGAGTTGAAAGGTTTCCAAAATTTCAATTAAGCTTTAAAACAATAGTTTTTATAATAATAATAAGAATCTTTATTTATTTTGGTAACTAAAACCTAATGTTAGTTAGCATAGTACTGTAGTATTGTATTATCTGTGGTAAAAGTATAGTATAAGTTGTTTAATAGATACGTATTTAAACTCAACTCAACTTTTACCACCACCTGTCACATCTTTAAGTCAAGTCAAAACAGATTGTGAGCCATATCCATTTCTATCCAGAAAAATAAGCGATTTCCCAAAGTAGTACATTATACCTTAATATAATTAAAAACACATATTTTTATTACGAAAATGTACATAAAAATGAGACAACTAATTTCCATTTACATGTTCCGGGGTATGAAAACCTGAACCCACTTATTCATATCCAAGGCAACAACTGAGCTACACCAAATTAGACATGATATAGTATTCTAGTCCCGTGCTAGTAAAGGACGTGTAAAGAATGTAAACTAGCTACCGTTCTGCCCACATGAGACGACTAATGGACTAGGAGTAAATAGAATGGGTGGATGGGCTAACAACCTGTCACCAATGTAACATCACAACCCTAATATTCATACACAAATATTGACTTAGGAGATATTATCGAGTCTTTGCAGTTCTATCCACCCCAAAAGAGATTAAAGGATGTGCTTACATTTGTAATAGTGCTTTTCAATACAGGCTTAAAATGAATGTATCACCGAGCACCCTGCGGTTGTATTTGGCACGCGCTTCTGCCATCATTTGCGAAGCTTAAACTGTTACCAGGTGTACATTATTAGGAAAGCGAAACCTTACATATAGTGTCATAAAACAAAACAATATCTATATCACAAAAACATCACAACATAGTATAAAACAAAGTCGCTTTCTCTGTCGCTATGTCCCGTTGTATGCTTAAATCTTTGAAACTACGCAACGGATTTTGATGCGGTTTTATTTAATAGATAGAGTCATTCAAGAGGAAGGTTTATATGTATAATAACATCCATTAAATAGTGGAGTAGGCTATATATTTTATACCCGTGCGAAGCCGGAGCGGGTCCCTAGTATAATATATACTTTTTTCTATTTTAAGCATATAATAAATGCCCGATATAATTAATTCATAATTTACAGTCGTTAATGGTGAGGGAAAACATCGTGAGGGAACCTACCTATCTGATAGGTACCTAAGGGATAGTTAATAGCCTGTGCTTGTGCACGGCGATACGCTTCAATAACTATCATGTACGGTGCTGTCTATCTAGTGAAAGTTTGAGTGGCTCATACCTTACAGGTCTTAATTCTGAGGTGGGCACTCAACCCTCTGACTACCCCGCCACAACAAAAAGGGTGTGTGCATTTACAAGTCGTGAAGCATATTATGTATGTATAAAAATATCTGTCCCTTGTTAATATGCAACGTAAAACGAATGCTAACTAGCTGCTTTTCATCCCGGCATGTCGTAGGAGGCGACTAAGGGTAAAAAATCCATTGAACTTATGTGCTAGCAACCATCCTCCATTATTTCATGTGACATCACAACCTCAATATTCATGCTAAACTAGAATAAATATTTACTAATTGCCTTAATAATAAGAAAATTTTAACCACTTAAGCCCCAACATTTTAGAAAATAGTCAGAAACGGAACCTTACCTACAGAATCTTATTTTAAAACTATTAGACAGAATGCGGGTACTTGTTATTTAAAACTGAGTATGCTTCCATTATGATATCTTAATGTATGACAGAATGTTATGCTACATACAAACGTTTCACGACAGTTAACCTTTTAAAACTGACAGAAATTCATTTGATCATACTCTTCACTTCACCTGAGAGCTAGAAACCAAATAAGGCTTCTCTTCCGCTTACCTCTAAACATCTCTTACGACATATCTAGAACAAACTAGTTCACATTCTATTTACAACTATATGTACTACAAATATGTAAAGGAGCGTTTACATATTGCAAGTTTTGTACGTATAACGTGACACATGTTTACAACTGCACTTTGGATATTTACAAAACTTGTACCTTGGAGTACTTGCGTAAGTTAAAGTTTTTCCTTTTTTTGCCGTTTTCTCTCCAGCGAGTCGTAGGAGGCGACTAAGGGACCGGAGTAAATGGAATGGTGTAAACTATGGGAAAGCAATCTGTTACCATTGTTCCATATAATCACGACCCTAATATGCTTACAAAAAATGATCAAGGACATGTTATCATGCAAGGGTTTGTCCACTTTAAAAATGTTTAAAGGATGTAAATGTGCAATACCATAACATATAGCATCTCTCTATCCCATTCGGGACGTAGAGGCGTGAATAAGTATACATATATTTATATATGTATGCAATACATTAATGACATCTCATAAACACAATCACATGCGTATTTAAAACCCGGCGTAACAAACATACTTTCATCACAGGTTTGGCAGTACCATTCGTAGAGCTGACGGTAGCCCACGCCTCAGTCCTGACTATCCTGGCCATCAGCTTTGAGAGGTACTACGCCATCTGTGAGCCATTGCGAGCAAGCTACGTCTGCACCAAAGCCAGGGCGGCCCTCATCTGCGCTCTTGCTTGGTTCTTCGCTGCACTTTTTACTAGGTGAGGGTTTATATTTATTCACAGGGCACAAAGACAAGTACCATTGAGCCTCTGCCAAACTCCGTGGTGCGATTGGTTAGCCACCTGAACGCTAATCGTGAGGTCTCGGGTTCAATTCCCGATAGAGGCAGAGTTAAGAACTACGCTTTTCTTCTGCTTTTCAGTCTGGTTGTTGATTATATGTATTTATCTATATATAATAAGTACATATTTCTTTAATAAACGTTGACTAGTACCCTTAACACAAGTCTTTAATGAACTTACCAAGGGGGCTAGTTCAATTAGTGTAATAGTGTCCTAAATTATTATGATTACTTAACGATTTGGTTAGAAAAGGACAGTCTAGATTCAAAATGGCTATTATATGGATCAGCTGATTAAAGTAATATTATTAGCGTTGATAGACATATTGTATTGGACTGTCATTTTGAGTTAACACGCTTTGTGCGACTTGATAAGCAGACCCTTAGACAAGTGGCAGAAAGCTAGAGGAAAGAACTCAAAATTTATGGAATTCGTTGATTTACGTGAAATTACGAATGTGTAAGTCAGTGCCATACATTTTGATTTCATTTCTCTTAGCGTTTTGTCATTTGTCTAATGGCTCTGTCACTTTTTACCTAACTGTCATAATTGTTTTCTTAGGTTAAGTGTGTTATTTGAGTAAAAAAGATGCTAAATTTAATCTATAAAACAAGCTGTAATTTTTTTCTTTACCATGTTAATGATAAATGATTATTTTGCGTACTAATTTGTATGTTATTCATAAGAGTTTCAATATTCCATATGTACATAAGTATTTACGTTCTAGATTATCTTGAGCAATTGGTAAGAGATTATTGTGACCTATTGTTTTATTATCAATGTGTTTAACAATCACAGTAGAAAAATATGCATAGTCCTTCATGTTATGATAAGTAATCCCAGTAACTGATAGTGAGACAGGGCCATTGTTTTTGGGTGAAGGATGAGTGGCTGAACAAATAATAAAAAGGCTGATAAACCATACATTCATTTGAATGCACTTCGGTTAGAAAACTGATTGCTATCATCTGCCGTTAGAGACATGGAACATGACACTCAGACTAGCTCATTGACTACATAACACTCAGCGTGCAATGGAGCGTTTGATGCTGGGTATCTCGTTAAAGGACAGAGTCTAAAACAAGATTATCCGGCAGAAAACCATATACAATTTCTATCAATGTCACAAGGTGAAGTGTCAGTGGGTCGGCCACGTCTGTCGTAGAACCGACAACCGGTGGAGCATAGTGGTTCTCGATTGGAGGCTGCGTCTCGGCAAACCTAGTGTAGGACGTTCCCCTACTAGGTGGACCAATAACCTGAAAAAGGTTGTGTAGTGGATGTTTGAGGGCCACGAGTGATCGTGTATATTGTTGTGTACCCTTGGGAAGGTCTATGTCCAGCTGTGTACTGCAATAGGCTGATTGATTTAATCTTCCGTTCCTGGAGTGTCGTAGTAGATGCCATAGGGACTAAAGGTTATGGAGTGTATTAGGCGATGGACTAGCAACCATCAATGTTTAAGATTGATCTTATCACATCCCCGGTTGTATGCTAAAAGTGGGCAAGGGGATATTATTGACTTCTAATAGATGTATACTCATATCGAAGTGTAATTGAAATGAAAGTACCCTTTTGGGGTAGTCACAGCTTAAAGGACCATCATTAACTAATATCATCACTAACATTAACATTCAAAGATCTTTGGCGATTCCAAACCCTCTTTTCACCTGACCATCCAACGTGACAGGTGGTAAACCATGCCACGGTGAACGGAGGTAGTTCAATCGGTGTAATTGCCCCAGATATGTGTATTTGTTATCATGGGTAATGTAGGCTCTACACGATAGACCAACATAAGGGCGCTGTTACATGTTATCAGCCGTTCTGTGATAGTGCGTGAGAATTGGAAAATATGTTGCTTTGTACGAGTACTTAAATGACCTCGATTGCTAAATTGATTTAAGGCAAAATTTATGTAGAGGTTTTGGTATTACTATTCATCCCAAGATTAGATTGTCTAGGTATTGCGTAGGTATTATTTGAGTATATCTTTATCCATACATATTCAAGTCCCCAACGGGATAGGCAGAGACTATCAAATGGGACCTGGAACGATCCTGACAAATCTCTCTTGCTTCACTTACACGTATTAGCCTTCACATACATGATCTTTTGTTCTTCACACTATGTACACCTGCCGAGAGAAGAATGTCTCCAATTTAATCTGTATATGTATTTATAATAACTTAAGCATAGTTATACTTATAGTATACAGTTATGATTTAATGAACTTGGAAATTATGGTCTATATTATAAATTTTAATTATGTTAGTTGTACTGTAGTGTTCAATAAGAAATACCATTTTAAAGCATTTTAGAATACAAAATGAATTCGAATGACAAAATGATTCATTGAAGTCACCACAGAACAAATGCACTAAAATATTTTCAATAAATTCTCGAAATGGAATACGTATTTTCACATCTGGCAATAAAATGGGGTCATCCATTTCGTTCTTCACTCTTTATTCGGGGAACAGATGTTACTGGCAACATTTATAGGGATAACTTCATGCACTTATTAAATTCAGTATGACCCGATTGCTTATTGCAACCCATTCGTTACTAATGAAAAGAATAAATACATATATTCACGGACCATAATTCGACGTAGCTCAGTTGTTTGGGGCTTGATCGAGTATCGAGGGTACAGGGTTCAAATCCCGCTTGAGCATGTCCCAATAGAAATGAAGTTTAATGAATTTCTGTGTACATTTTCGTAAAAAAAGACATTTATGAAATGCGTCGAATACTATGGTGAAGGAAAACATCGTGAGCAAACCTACTTGTTCCTCGAACAGGTAGTTAGTGCTTGTAAATGGCGACACGGCTTATCATCTGTCACATTGAGTACTGACTATCTGGTTAACGCGTGGGTTGAGGTGGCCATAGAATTACTACCTTCGCAATAGCGGAGATGGACGCCTGAACCTCTGACTACCCCGCAAGGGTTAATGATCGTGAACGCGTATGTTTTTCACGCATCTATTGCCCCCAACGAATAGGCGGAGGCTATAGAATGCAATCAAGGGATTGAGCCCTTAGACAGATGACGTAAGGAAACAATAGAAGTCAAATTGTAAACAATAGAATATATTTAGAAGCGTATTGAGGTGGTTTTGGGTACCTGGAGAAAATGAATGAAAAGATGGTTATGAAAGGAATTTATAGTGCCAAAGAAGAAGGTAAAGTTGGACGGGACGCGTAGAACAATTATCTATACAGTAGGAATTGGAAACATTCTCCTTAAGGCGGGTGTACGCAGTCTAAGAGCATGTATGCGAAACTTAATGGTGTGAATGAAGCAAGGGAGATTTGTCATGATCGTTCCAGGTGGCGATCGATACTCTGTGCCTGTCCCTTTAGGGACGTAGAGGCGTGTATATATGTATATCGTTTAGAAAGATAACCTGTCTTAGTGAATACATACATCTTATACATTTTGATTTATATCCTCAGCGTCTTTCCACCTATCTAAAAGCAATGTCATCCATTATATGTATCTAACATTGTCATATAAACTAAGATTCATACACAAAATTATATATCACGTATAGTCAACGGTAAAAGTGCAGTCCCAGTAACTTTTTATAAGGTTTACGTTTATAAGAACAAAAGACTATATTTTTCATTTCGAAGCACGCGAACGTATAGTGCCCATGACAATGCATAGTGGCGCCAGTTTTTAAATGTAAAATATTGTCTTTTGTTCTTATAAACTTAAACCTTATAAAATGTTACTGGGATTGCACTTTTAGCGCTTACTGTACCGTACTTCAGTACCCTGAATTATATTCTGTAAAACGAACAACAGATGTCGTTGTTTGGTTTTAAAGTTAAGTTGAACCAAAATGTACCGAAGATTCGATGTGACTGCCAAACCAAACCTTCATACAACAAGGTAAAATCTATTTTCTATACTGTGACACTTTAAGTACTGTGTTGTGACGTAGTAGTGTCGTAGACTGCTTTTGGTGTTGTGTATGTAAACTAAAATATACTTTATCTACGTATCCTTTAAAAGTTATATTTGCTTGTACAGCTTTTCCTATTTTATTTACCAAAAACATTCAGTAAAATGAATTTGGTAAATTTCAAGTTATTTTTATCGCTACATGTTCAAAGCTTTTTGTAAACTGTAACATTGTCAATATGCGTTCACAAATGCTTTTGGAGTAGTCAGATATTAAGTCGGTACCATCAACTGAGTACTGTGATGGACTTTGGCTATTCGAAACTCACTTTTTCCTTGATATTCAGTATTCAAGAACAGGTGGTAAATCACGCACCTGTATACAGTTATGTACCACTTCTATGATGAGGTAAAATATCGGAATTAAAACATACATATACATTCTGAAGGACTGAACCTCGGACGTATAATATCTCCTAGGTCACTTATCAGCTTGAATATTGGGGTTGAAATGTCATAATGGAACATTGGTGACAGGTTGCTAGCCCATCGCTTAATAAATTCTATTTATGTATAAATTCTCTTACGACATGCCGGGAAGAACGGCAGTTTGGTAGCATTCTTTTTACGTCCCAGACAGGAATATAACTGTAATATAAAAAGGAAACCTGCCTATTCCTTGGTGTAGTAATTTAATTAGTACTTGCAAAACACGACACGATTTATTGTACATTATTAATATACTATTAATTTGGGCTGACTAACTGGTTGAAATTATGATGGCTATAGAATCATAGGTTCCTTAGTTTTGAAGTAGAACTCTTGAACATCCCTCTAATATTAGATGTTCGTGAATGTTCTATAAAAGAATTTTCTTAACACAATAAAGTACAAAGGCAGTCCTCCATATTTCCTTGCTAATGCGAAGCGAAGGATTAGCAATCCCCGTTAAGAGAAACTCGTAAAGCAGCACTCACACGCTCAATGAATCGGCGAAATGATTCAGAAATTATATACCAGGGCCGTAAAAGGGGTATAATGGTCCCCGGTTTGGATGGAAAAGGCTGACGATTATTCTATAGTACATACATACATATATATGTTCATGTTCTCTTAAGAAAGGTCCTAGGTTCGAATCCCGACTCTGGCATGTACCAATGAATGAAATTTTAAATTTAAATTTGTGTTTTTCATTTACGTACATAATTTACAGTCGCTAACGGTGAGGAAAACATCGTGAGGAAACCTACCTATCACGTTGGGTGCTGTCTATCTAGTGATACGCGGGCTTCGCATGACCCATACATAACATGCCTTCGAAATTTCGGAGATGGGCATTAAAGCCTCTGACTACCCCGCCATAATAAAAAAGGGAGTGTGTATACACAAGTCGTGAAGCGTATGTATGTATGTTCTCTAATCCTTTTCGCGGTGAACAGAGAAAAAGAAATAAATATCTCCAGGGTCACCTTTTAGCATTAATATTGGGTTGTAATGTTATGGAACATTGGTGACAGTTTACTAGCCCCTTTCCTAATAGATTTCATTGGTCCCTAGTCCTTTATGTAGTAGGAGGCGAGTTCCTACTACTTGCCGGGAAGAACAACAGCTAGTTTGCATTCTTTTGAGTCGCAGATTAGCACAGGACACATGCATATACTTCACCATCATTTTAGAGTAACCAGAAAAAAGGACGTGAATGTACATACATATATATATATATATATATATATATATATATATATCACGCCCGTTTTCCTACTAAGAGATTACAGATCTCCATCTGTCCCGATCTTCTTTATTGACATCCTTAGAACTGCTCATACACACTCAGCGGTTATAGGTTATATTATAATAACGTTACGATCATAAATATCACTTATTGAAAGTAAAAAAAAACTAATTAAAAATGCCTTAAAATTAAAAATAAATCCAATTAAACTATCGGCATTTCGTAAAGGAAAACGTGTAGAGAAATACCAAAATTTATATTCCGTAATGTACAAATGAATTATATTACTACATGTACCATGGAAGTTTTCCGAAAACTAGCTGTAATAAATTTGAGTAAACTTCAGTAAGAAAGCTTCCGAAACTTTCAGTCGTATCACCACTACGTGACGCGTGTTAATTTAATTCATGAAACAAGTCTTAATTGAGCTTACGGGGCGGGCATATCAAAGACATTAATCTCGAATTAATTACATAATCGGGACTACGTTTGTAAGGACACGGAATGTAATACTAGAGGAATATGCATAGTATAACGACATATACATACATACGTATACATTCATGTTCTTAAATCTCTCGTTTAGCACGAATAGGGTGCAATGTCATAATAGAACATTGGTGACAGGTTGCTAGGACGTATCCCAATGAATTCAATGTACCACTTTATCCCTTAGTCGCCTACGACGTGCCGGGAAGAACGGCAATTTGTTAACATTCCTTTTACGTCCCAGACAATCATAACATTTACTCTTGCTGTGTATAGGTTCTCTGAATCTGAAACTACAAAGTTAGTGACCCCATGGCTACCTCTAAGATTTGTGTTAACCAGGTTGTCAGCATCTAACATAATAGGTACCATTTACAAGCTAGTACTATCATATTCCGTAGATAACATTCGATGTTTTCCTTCAACTTAAAAGTGATGTCTTGCAATAGATAAATTATATTGCAAAAATGTATATGTATATACATACATACACTTTACGGCTTTTTCCATGCAAAAGGGAAGTCAGCGATCACTGATTCTTATTTATCTTGAGCCTGACAAACCTCTTTCGCTTTATTGAAGTTTATACACCCCCTCATAAAGTCTTGGTGGATATACATATATACTATATATATGATAATACATACATATGTACTTCGAGTCACCCTTATTCAATATGTCGTCTATCTGACTATAATTATATCTTCGGTTAACTCCCTAAGACATTGTAAATAGACATATATAATAGTAGTTATTAATAAACCTGGAAGGCGTTGTCTCGTTGACAATTATGCAGATTGGGGATTTTGTACGTGTCAATGAATGTGCCAATCGGCTTTCCAATGCCAATAGAAATACTTCGAACATAGCGCTTGAAATTTTGCTCAAACCATCCTATCAACTCACGTTATTCAGATGCCTGTATCGAGCGTGTACTGCGTTGTTCCTCTAATTATTTGGGAATGTTAGGGACGTAAAAAGAATGCTAACTAGCTGCCGTTCTTCGTAGGATGGACCACTAGAATAGGTACAAATACTACACTACATCACCAGAATAAAACGAAATCGTTCTGTCACAAATGTTTCTTATGAAAAATCACTAACCTGACTAAGAAGATATACTGTAACCGCGGTTCTGTTCACCGCAAAATGAATTAAAGGACGTGTATATGTATGTAGAAAAGTATAAATTAGAATGACTGTTATATAGAATTATGGTACTTGCTGTTTATCTGGTTACCATGGTGCGTTCGAGGTGGCCATAGAATTACTAAATCAGTTCGGAGAGGGATTCTTGAGCGTCTGACTACCATGTAAGGTCAATGGCCGTGAATCGTCCTTTATGTATACAAACATACATTTATATATACGTAAACAGACGCGTTCACGACTATAAACCCGTAAGGTTATAGTTAGGTTCAGGTGTCCATCTCCACAATTGCGAAAGTAGTAATTTTATGAACACCTCGAACCCACGTGTTGACCAGATAGTCAATACTCGATGTGACAGATGGTAAGCCATGTTGCCATTTACAAGCCCTAACTATTACTTCTTTTATAGACATCAAAATTTATTTAGTAAGTGTCCGTACTCGTGTTTGTAGTATAGTATTAGAATTATATGTTGTATGACAATGTATTATTCGATGTGTAGTATTAAAATTGGGAAACTTGATCCAGTATTAGACGTCGATTTTCCAAAAAATAACCAAACGTGTTATTTAACTGTATCTGTATTTATTTATAGTGTCATTTATATCTGTTCTAATTTAAAGAGCCTTTACATTATCATACATGTACTATTGACGTATGGTTCTTATTTCTAAAGTTAAATTTAAGTAAGAATTACAGATTATATACACGTATTAATTATGTGAAAATAATGTCCCAGATAGATTGATTTCGAAAGACCTAAAAAGTAATTACTCTTTAATGAAAATTTGACTTACTATCATTTAACAAGAAAACTGGACTTATTGTGTATATTTTATAGAAAATATCACCTATGTACATACATATGATAAAAAAATACATATGATAATTGAATTAAAATCGAGTCTCCCAAAATAAATTATTTATTATCGTTATATATTCCAAACATTACTGGATCAAGTTTTACAAGGTAAATAAAATAAGCTTGTATTTCGTATTTTAAGAAGATGAAAGAAATAGATTTTCAGAACCAGAATACAGCCTCTGTATTATGATGAAAAGTATGAGTATCTTATTGTGTTTATCAGTATTCTTCATTGAAAACAACTCTTCTCAAGCTTTTGTTATGGATTGAATAAGCTTGTTTATTGACGTATTTATTATTGTAGATAGAATGGTGAATTGATGTTTATTTTTAGACTACGAATTATATTTAAAGATGTTGTAAGGCAGATCGCTACTTTCATACTTTTGCGTGAGACAGTGTTTTTAAAATCAAATTATCTGTAACATTATTACAATTTCATGAATTTTTTTTAAATTTTAATAGTATAATTACATATATGATTTATTATGAACATCAAATAGTCTATATCAAAACATTTAGATATAAATATAGCTTATTCTATAATTTATATGTATAAAATGAAGTAATGAACTACAATAAATATAAATGCAATATACATATAAAATATAATTATTTGCATTGTTCCTTTAAACAAAAAGGTAGAGTCCGAAACCCAATTTAAATGAAACAAAGAGCAGAGAATCCTCGACTACAGCAAACAATTTTCATTTAGAATGCCACCTCCGGGATGCGCTTGACAAGTTTGATAAAGTGGCGATCTGTCTAAACATCTGCGAGTACTCAAAAAGCAGTTCCATAAATCCTTCTTTCTGTTGCAGCCCCATACTTGCTATCGCCGAGCACCGGGTTCATCCAAAACAAAATGGCGTCGTCCGCGCCGAATGCGTCACAGAAGCTGTCACTTTTTGGCAGATAGCCTTCTTCGTCATGATCACCACATTACTCTACATCCTACCTTTGATCCTTCTCATAATATTGTACAGTTTAATAGCCAAGAATCTCATTAATGCTGCTTCTAAAGTTGTCATGAACAAAACGGTTGACCCGTACAATATTAGGGCTAGGAAACAAGTTATTCTAATGTTAGGTACAGTTGTATTGTGCTTTTTCATCTGCCTCATGCCGTACAGAGTGCTAGTTCTTTGGATCATAATAACACCGTCAGAATCAGCTCAAAACATCAATCCAGAGAAATGGTACAACGTATTATATTTCTCTAGAGTGATGTTGTACATAAATTCTGCTATAAACCCCATTCTTTACAACTTGATGTCGTCCAAATTCCGTTTAGGCTTCTGCAAAGTGTGCATTTGTAATAACAGAGGCAGCGAACCTGAATTACGGGCCAGGAATCGCAAGGATACCATCACCAACCGATCTACCACCAGCAGTAGTCTCTCAAGAACTACGAACAGCTTGAAGAGGTTATTTCACAGAACTAGTTTAGAATCAACGAACACCGACAACACTCACAACGCTGCCAATTTAGAAAGACTAGTAAAACATAAAACGGTTGAAGAGAACACTAATTTATGCCCGGAAGCTAACAAGCGCGATAGCGAAACGGATATCTTTGAAGTGGTGAACGATAAAGATGATAGAGTAGTCGAAATCAGAAAGCTGACACATTCCGGTATGTCTAAGGTCGTCGACCCAGATGGTAGATCGCTGCGGAAGACTGTGCTGCTAAAGAGTGCTAAGTACAAAAGTGCGGATGATTGCAAGCAAATGTGTGCCCGTCTAAACATGGACCGAGTCTTGGGACACAAGTCTAAGAGCGTTGAGTGTACTTTTACTGAAAGCTTCGTGTAGTGTGACAAGTGGAGATAGGTAGATAAATTTTATATAGTATTAATGGGATGTGATGCAATCGTTAGATGAGCTAAATTAATCCTAGTTTGAAGGTAAATGCAAAAACCAATGAGGTTTTTCTATGTCTAAATTTTATCATTTTAGTTACATGATCTACTTTATTCTATACTATTTGTTATTCAAATTATGTTCATGATACTGTAGATATATTGTCGCATATTACCGATATACGTTACCTTTTGCAGTATACTAATGCAAATTTCCTTAAGAATCTTATCGACATATATTTAACATATAATTAGGACCTCAAACATTGTCAAGAAATAAAATTATTCCCAGTTCTCGGAATAATTGATTTTGCTGTAGTGTAATATGTAGTTTTTTAATTTATTTATAAATGTCAGTGATTGAAGCAAGAGAGATTTGCCGGGATCGTTCAAAGGGGCGATCGATGGTCATTGCCTATCCCGTTAGGGACGTAGAGGCATGAACGTATGTATGTATGTAAGTTATTGTTAAAACAAAGTGTGTGATTGAATTTATTGTAAGTTGGACCAAAAAATGTCTTTAGAGGTAAGTTTAAGCTGAAGAAGAGGCTGTATCGCGATATTAAGTTTTAATTGTTTGCCAGAATTAAATGTGTGTTCAATAAAGTTACACAGCTAAACTTTTTTTTCGTTTACAAAACCCTATTTACGCTCAAGACTCTAAAGATCAATATGTAAGTATTTATCCATTAAAAGTAAAAAATTATTGAACACATTGAGAAGATGAAGACAGAAGAATACCAGATTTTTTTATAATTTGCATAAAGACACAAAAAAATTGGTTTAAACTATAGAACTATAATGATGGACTACTTTATATTCAGATAAACCGATGAAATCAATGAGTTAAATAATTCTTTTGCAAGATGTAGGTAACTAGCTTAAAAAAGACTGCAATTAAAAGCACTACGTGTGATATTTAGTGATTATTCAGGTTTATTAAAATTTGTTGATAACACTAAAAAACATTCTAAAGACTCGCTATTTTTATAATTTTTACAAGAAAACCTTATCTTATCACATATTTAATTAACAAAGTATTACTTTAACCCGACGTTTCGGTCATGTTACAATGTCTATGATCAAGGCTCAACTGATCAGTTAAGTCAAACCATATTTATCAAAACATCACGACGTTGCTCTATATCATGGTCTACGTGTTACTAACTTCAAGGATTCCATTATAATGTTCCCAACTGCTAATAACGGGCATTATCACAACCATTCCACAATATCATCAAATACATCGACCAATTGGCACTAAGGCAGCATTAGATATAATCAACATGAACAAGAAAGTTTTTGTCTACTTAGTTGACGACATTAACAAACTTTGTGTACCAACTCATAACTCATTAGTGCTAAATAACATTACTTTTATTGACAACCAAATTAATTACTAGTAGTTACTTTCTCGTATTTATTTCTGTGTATATCAGGGGTCTTAGTCAAGTGTCAAAAGTGGTTAATAGGGGTATTGTTTATGTCGTATGCATCTGGATTCAGGGCCTAAATTTTTCGACAATAACTATTTTGTTTCAAGTTTAAGAAATTCAAGAAGAAATGATATAGGTTTCACTAATTCTTTACTAAATGCCCTGTGAGTTTCATTTCGATTGTCCAATATTTGAAAAATGGGCCTTCAATCCAGATGCACATGTTTATGTGGTGTTACATGTAGGTACTAAAAATAATAAATAATTTTTTAGCAGCTGTTTTAAGTTAGAAGACTGTTATGAACAAGGGGATTTATCTTAACTGTGGGCTATTTGGACATATAGATTGAAGGTAACAGTTCATTTTGGACAAGGAGTTACTTGTCCAAAATATTTTGGGGATCCCTGGTGCTTTACGTGATCATTTTTTTTTATTTCCATATATTATGCCATTCACTACTAAGATTATAGTTATGTCGGCGAAAGTACAAACACTGATGCCATGGCGTTTGCACTTCTTATTTCGTTGCCATGGTTATGCCAACGCCGCTAGTCGCTACAACTGAAGAAAAACGTACTCAAAGCTCCAATTCTGCTGTTCCTTGTTCCTCGGTTCGTTCTATTTGAGGATCCAAATATAATCCCAAAGCGAACATATTTAGCCAGTGTGGCATTACAATTAACTAAATATTCTGCCGAAAATAATTATTTGAATTTCCAACTTTCACTAAGCTGCTGACTTTGTTGACAAACCATAGATAGCTAGCATGAACATTGATATGAAAACATTGTAAAAATTCTATTAGATATACCAACCAGATTTATCATCGGTTATGAGTAAGTAAGTTTTGCAAATTGTGTGAGTTTATGTGAATCTATTAAAGCAGATATATGACTCTGTGGTTTTATTCCTACTTATCTTGTCTCTTTCATGCTGAACTGACTGACTATAGTTAGAAAGAGATATCTGCTATATTATTAAATCTCATGTTTACGAAATCAAGTCTCAAGTATTATTTAATATTTAAAACACTTGAAAATTGTTTTTTTTCCTAAAAAAGACATTTATTGATATTCTTTCAATGGGTTTTCCCCAGTTATGTTTTTATTTAAGTTGGGCTAACATAAAAAAATAAAAAATACAAACATTGGTAAATGGCAATAAAAATATATTTTAGGCAATTAAGTTATCCCTTATGAAATTGTAAGAAAAGTAACAAAATTTATGTATCTAGACTGTTGGGATAAAAATGACTGAAAGGTATCATTAATTGTACGTTAATAACAAATAAGGGCTTGATTTCGTAAAAGACAACTGTGTTTTGAAAGACATTTCTTTGATAATATTCTTGGTATTTCGAAACTCACCAAGACTAAAAAAATGCAATTTTCGTGTGGTGTTCAGTTATAAACATATATTTATGCTTTGCTTTATGCACAATTGTTTTTTGGAAATGCACTTATACATATTTATTGAATGTTTGGGATAACTCCTACACAAGAGTTCATAAACTAAACTTCAATACTTTATTTATCATATAAGATGTACTTATACTAAAAAGTAATGGTTACAAACATATACATTCATGTCTTTGTAAATTATATTGGTTAGCTCATATTACACTGGCTATTATAAATGACTATTGTTAATAACCATCAAGACTGGTGTTTGGAGGGTTTGAAGTATTGCCTAATTTCGCAAAACCTGTATGGTGTGCCTAATTTAAATTAGGTTGCTTTTTACAAATGGTGTGCTGTATTCTAAGTTACATCGAAATGTATACAATGTATTTATAATATAATACTATAATATTAGAAACATATCTACGAGTATACAGATGTTTCTCCATACACATATTTGAAGTATTAACAGCTTTTCTCTTCCACAGCCCAATTTTGGCGATCGCAACGTTTTCCTACGAAGTATTGGAGGATGGATTGGTATACCCCGTGTGCCTGACACAAGCCGACACTTTTTGGTCTGCCCTATACTTCATCCTCACCATCGCCGTGTTCTTCATCATCCCCTTGGCCATCTTACTCGTTCTCTACAGCATCATCGCCAAGAACCTGATGGAGAATCCAGTCATCATATCGCAGAACAACAGAAACAATAGTGGCAACATCCTTAGGTACCGGAAGCAAGTTATTCTTATGCTAGGAACGGTTGTCTTATCGTTCTTCCTCTGTCTCTTGCCGTTCAAAGCTCTCACTTTATGGATCATAGTGTTCCCTCCCGAGACAATAATATCACTTGGCATGGAAGGCTACTACATCCTGTTATACTTCTGCAGGGTCATGTTGTACTTGAACTCCGCTATCAATCCGATTTTGTACAACTTAATGTCTTCGAAATTCCGAGAAGGCTTCATCAAACTTCTCAACTTGAACAAACTGTTCAAGTGCGACTGCAAATTCAGGAACGTTCAACGTCGTGATACGTTTAACACGACAACGTCTACTGGCTTTTCTAGCAGCCAGAACCAGTCAGATTCGTTTTGGAGACGATACAGTAACAAGACGATGTCGCTGAAAAGCAGCAAAAAGTCAGCAAACAACTGCAAGCAAATCAAGGTTGGCGAAATAGTCAACGTACAGAACACGAGACGTAACAGCATGAAATATGTGGCTGATATCACCGATATCAACGAAGCAGACGCAGATGCAATACAGGAAGCCGACGATGAAATCATCAAACACGAAAGGAATAGTGATAAAAATCTAGATGAAACGGAAAACAACGAAGTGAAAATCGATAATAGTAAACAGATACAAATACTGAATCTAGATGTTAAAAGCAACAGTGTATATTCAATAACGTTAGAGGTGGGGGAAAATGATAGGAACCGGTTCGTTTGTGTCCCTGTCCAGGACAGAACCAAAAAGGTGATTGTATACGACTTTACAAGTAAGGAGAGTTTTGTATAAGCCATTGGAATTATGTGTATATAACCTTATCGCATACAATGTGATAAGTCCTATCTAGTCAATATTCAGGTTCCTAGATAATAATATACATATGTACAACATATTGTGGAAAGAAACGAAATTTGTGTTGAGGTCTGTGCATTTGTTAAGAACAATATTCACATGGATTAATATTTATACTTAAAAAGGACACTTGTTTAAAAAGTTCAAAGTTTATTCGAAAACAAACAGATCATTTTGATTTAATATGTTTTGAAAATAGTGTGAATCCAATTATTCAAATTGAATTGTGAACTAATTTTATAGTATTACTTCAAAAGTATTATTTAGTAAGGCAAAGATAAGAAATCTTTTGAGATTTACTGCATTTATTTTTAGTAATAACTATCCAATAAATAAGTAGACAATAATTTAAGTTAGTAAAACAAAATATTTATGGAGCGACTAAATTATTTATATATTATTGCATTTTATTAAATGATATCGTGTAGTAGATAATTTATAAGAAAATAAGTATGTACCAAAAAACTGCCATAACATGTAAAAAGTACGAGTATTCAAGTGTTTTATGAATGTTTACCTATTTATTTATTATTAAATTATAATAAACGATATAAATAAAAGTGTGTTTATTTTCCTTAATATTCACTAACTCTACTCACATCACATCAGTACAAAAGGCACTTGTTAGGAATAATCCAGTAAAAAGCCAAAAAAATCGGAGATTGTCTTTAGTTCAAAAATATGACGTAATGCTGTGACATAACGCTAAAATCTGTTTCGCACGATTCAAATCCTTTAAATGTTTCGTACATGCTCTTCTGTTTTTCACGACACGTGCGCGCCTAAAGATAGCAAATATAAATTAAGCAGAGCTCTTAGATCAGTGTTAAAACGTTAAGAAACTAACAATCTAAATATTTTAAACTGTTTATTATGTAAAACATACATAGAAACACATCACGCCTGATTGTAGAGGGGTAGGCAGAGATCATGGACCCCCATCTGTCCAGATCCTGATAAACTACTGTCGCTTCATTGACACTCATACACCTCCTCAAACACACTCGGAAGCTATGTGTACTTACAATGACACCTTTTTTGTTTTTTTTTTTTATTTGACTGTCATATGTCCCGTTGGGCCGGCCTCTCCGTAACGTTACTCACAATAAACTTAACAATAAACTTCGTAAGTATACCGACCTAATATAGGCAACAGTCCTTACCACCAGTGACATTGAGTACTGTATTGATCAACCTGTGGGTTCGAGGTGTCCATACATTTACTACCTTTGTGATTGTGGAGATGATCATGTCAATCTGTAACAGCTTCACAAGGGTTAACGATCGTAAAAGTCTTATTATTCTTGGCTTAACAATTTAGTAAGTCCCAAGTACTTTGGTAAGAATCCTATACATTTTGATTTCAATTCTCTTAGCGTTTATCCACTTGTCTATGGAGCCAGATCTCTTAAAGTGTAAGCCACTTGGAGTTAAGTAAGTTAAGTTTGTCGTAGGATATGTCCGTACTATCTGTACGACGCAGTTAACTTACAACAACTTGGACTAAACTTAACAAGGAACAACATATTACACTTCTAGTTTATTGTCCCTTACGGGGTTGAACAATTAAGACAATAAATAAAAATAATTCACTTTATTCACAAAGACACAAGACCAACGACGACAGAAACAAAATGGAAAACACAATTTGACGGAGAAAAGGATAAAAAACGCCGTATGCTGGCCCTGGGCCCCTGCAAAAGGGATCCGTTTCAGTTACTTGCTAGCAGAAAGGTAAGCCCAATCTGCCAGAACTGATGTTATGACAGACCCCGACACGTCACGCAAACGGATTCCTTATACAAAAAACTATTGAGTTCGAAATGGCCTTTAATCACTGACTAAGAAGTTTTCGAGATACTTTGAATACGCGGCCAGAGTTAACAACCCTGAAATATTTATTTTCGGCAGAATATAAAGAATAACAAAAAGGTACTATCATAAACTAGTAGTTACTAGTGTTTACTAGTTTCTGAATATACAAGCGATTGAGATGAAGCATTTTACTATTGCAATACTTACAAAAGTCGTAAATAGTAAACGTATCATAACTTAATTAAATAAAAAGTTAATGCATTCAATAGATCGATTTCATTCTTAACCTACGTTCCTTCGAGCAAAAGAGAGGTTGTTTAAGTATAAAAGGCAACGACCAAGACGAATAATAATTCTATTGTCATAAAATCGGTCACAGATAATCGGACGTAGGCGGGCACCCTTAAACTGAATGGTCAACCTTTCAATCGTTACTCATCGCCTTAGATGGATGAGCTTAATCGGATAGATCCAGCCCACATTTCAATTAGTTGTCTAACAACAAAAAGAGTAACATTGCCTGCAGATGGCGTTTTAGTCGTAATGTTGGTATAGAAATTGAGATCATTAGATTTTCATATACATGCTCAGTTTGTTATTCACATTTGGACCTATTGAGTAAAGGCCCTTACTATTAAAGTAATACATCAAACATTAAAAAATAAAATTTCAATTGCATAAAATTTAATAATATTAAAAAATTTAAGCTATTGGTGATAAATTTAAGCTCTACAATGACACTAACTTAACGGTGTGTTACTTTCGTCCAATTTGTTCAACTTATAAAACAGAAATATAATATAATATATAATCATAAAACATCTATGGATGTTATTAAAGATTGATTTTACTTTATACTGACTAGGGCTATTTCATAACAGCCTCCTCAGTAATTTTATATAATATTGGAAGTAAATATTAAGACCTCCATCTGTCACTTAGTCTATGCCAAAGAGGATCTGTCGCTAGTAATCTTTGATCTTTCTTAATTGGAAAAAATGCAATCACTTTCAAAGTGGGCTTCAGTTGAGAAGCTTACAGCCCTTCTGTAAATGCAGTTCAAAGAATCACTTGCGGAATAAACCCTGTCTCTAAGATTGATAAGAAAATCAATGGTTGTTAAAGCGGCTTGAATTTTATTGAGTAGGCTACGTAGAATATGTTCAGATCAAATTGGATACATTCTGCTCAAGGCGGGTGTGCGTAGCGTGAAGAATAGAAAAGCATGTAAGAGAAGGTTAATGCGTGTGAGTGAAGCAAGGAACATTTGTAATTTTATGCTTTAATTGACAAATAAACTTGATTTACTTTTTATATTTTTTAAAAGTAGTTTAGTTTTCTTCCTTATAATTAATACAAAACCTAAAGTAATATTAGAAAAAAAAACTGTAATCGTCCTAAGATAATTAACTTTAGCAGAATTTTTATTAAATTTTTATTATTAGTAAACAATGGTTTTTAAATGTAACTAACTGTTGAAGGTTCTATCAATTTATTAAGACCTCTTACTGATTCACATCATATTTTACGCATCAAACGAGCTAAACAGATGATATTAACTATTTAAAACAAACTACTATTTGTATTACGTTTTGACTTATACATATTCATTAATTAAATACACATTTCTCAACATTTAAGACAACTTCTTTCCATATTTCCTAAATATTTCTCCCACCCTATACCAATAACCAAACAAAATAACACCCAGCCTAAATTCTAGTGGGCTAGATCAACATCAGTTTTACTTCAGTGGTCACTGTTCTCATTAGAACCCAATTCCCGCCATAAGAAGACGATTATTATGATAAGTGGGCGATTTAGGGATAAGCCGCTTTCATCCCATCCGATTACTGAAAACAATCGACCCCATTGCTACGTTAAGCTATCATTTGATTGGAAGCTTTCTGTGTTATACGTAGTTTATAGACATACGATGTTTTTCCTCGCCGAAATCACACAAATCTCATCACAAGTGTTCAATATGCACTATGTATGTAGTGGATTAATAACATAACATACGCTTCACGACTTGTGTATACATACTCCCTTTTTTATTTTAATAGGTTATTGAGAGGTATGGGTCACTCGAAGCCCGCGTTTCAAAAGATAGACAATACCTAACACGATAAGTTGTGAACGGTATCGCCATATATAGGCACTGGCTATTTCCTATCCCGAGGGATAGACAGGTTTCCTCACGATGTTTTTCCCCTCACCGTTAGCGAGTGTTAATTATGTACGTAAATGAAAAACACTTATTTAAATTACATTCATTGGTACATGGCAGAGCAGTTTTTCGAACCCAGGACCTTTCTCAACGTTTCAAGCGTTTCACTTTATACGTTCACGTATTTTAATCCCTTTCGGGGTGAGCAGAGCCTCGCTTTTTAGCATGAATTATACTATATCAAGTTGTGATGTCATATGAAGCATCGCTTACTGGTTTCTGGCTTTACGCTCAATAGGTTCCATTTACTCTTAGTCCCTTAGTCTCTTCTTCGAGTTGGGCAGCTAGCTAGCATTGGTTTTACGTCCCATCTAGCACGATATCAAATATACATGTAACATATACGTCAACAATTTATACTAATCAGCAATTTATCGTACTAAACTATACTAAACTCCGTACTACGGTTTATAGTCTATTTGCATTCGAACTGAATTCGTGTAATAGCGACCCAAATGATACTAATTACAGAAATGTATTTACATACATATAAATTCACGTCCTTTAATCCCTGTCGGGGTAAAAAGGACCTCGATTACGTAATATCATTGATTACTTTCAGCGTTAATATTGAGTTTGAGATTGTTATTAAAAATATTGCCGACAGGTGGCTAGCCCATCGCCCAGTAGATTCCGTCTACCCATAGTCCCTTGGTTGCCTCGAAGAAGTTGAAGAACGGCAGCTAGCCAGCATTCATTTTACATACACACATATACATTCAAGTCCTTTAATCCCGTTCGGAGCGGACAGAACCTTGTAAACATGAAAACATCTTCTTGGTCACTTATTAGCATGTTTATTAGGGTGTATGTAAAAAGGCATTCTCGTAGATATAAACAGATTTCATCTACCCCTAGTCCATTAGGCGCCTCAAACGACATGCCAGGAACAAACTATTTTGTATGTAATGTAATAATGTAATTCAACGTATCTTAGTTGTTTGGGGGTTGACTCTGTATCAGTGGGTATAGGGTTCAAATCCCGCTTGAGCATGTACCAATGGAAATAAAGTTTATTGAATTTACATGTACATCTTCTTAATTAAAATACATTTACGAAAATCGTCGGTGAGGGAAAACATCGTGAGGAAACCTACTTGTTCCCCGAATAATGCATAGTTAGTGCTGGTAAATGGTGACATAGCTTACCACCTGTCACATTGAGTACGTACTATCTGGGCAACACGTGGGTTCGAGGTGTCATAGAATTACTACCTTCGCTATTGCGGAGATGGACACTTGAACCTCTGACTACTCCGCAAGGGTAATATATAATGTATTTTTTGTTTTTGTATGTATGTTTCCCCCTATTGGACTAGATGTGTGTATGTGTAGGTTTACAAACATTCCCTTATCGGATTGGATTGTGACCTCGCGAATAAATATTTATTACCGAGATTGCTTCCACTTATAGTAAGGAGTCCTGAAACCCTGATTTTCGGCAAAATGTATTCACCACAATAAACATTTGTACGTACCCGCAACAATAAATAAGATTTACGACCGCTTAAATATATGTTGATTTGAACAAGCATCATAATCAGAAACATACTTTTTATTTCCCTACATCTTAACTATTAATCAGTTTTTAACACTATTACGCTGCCGCTAAATCTGCTTATCATGAGGTCCCAGGATCGATTCCCAGTGGAGGCAGAGTTAAGAACTACGCTTTTCGTCTGCTTTCCAGTCTGGTCGTTGATTATATATGCTATATATGTATTTATCTGTATATAATTAGTATGTATTTCTTTAATATACGTTGACTACACACACCACAACACAAGTCTTAAATGAACTTACCGAGGGGCTAGTTTCATTGGTGTAATAATGACCTAAAGATTATTATCATTTTCTGTTTATATTAGTGTGAAGAACAGAAGAGCATGTATGATAAGGTTAATGGGCGTAAGAGATATTTGTCAGGATCGTTCCAGGTGGCGCTCGATAGTCTCATTGGGATGTAAAGGCGTGGATATATGTATATTATTTTAAGCATTTCAATCATACATAATATATTGAACTTGATCCGAGAGAGGCGGCTGTAGCCTAGGGTCCTAAGTTCGAACCCCGGCACTGACATGTACCAATAAATTAAATTTAATGACGTGTTTTTCATTTAGTTCATAATTTACTAACGGAGAGGGAAAAATCGTGAATAAACCTGTTCATATTTACAGTGGCTAGCGGTGAAGGAAAACATCGCGAGGAAAGCTGCCTATATATATGGATAGGTAATAGCCAGTGCCTGAATACGGCGATATTTAGTTCACTTCCTAACACGTTGATGTCTATCTAGTGAAAGGCTGGCATTAAGCGGCTCATACCTAACGTGCCTTCGAAATTTTTGCAATGAGCACTCAAACCTCTGACTACCCTGCCACAATAAAAAGGGAGTGTGCATACACAAGTCGTGAAGCTTATGTTATGTAATTTGACAACACTGATACCATTGTTATTAAAATTACCTTCATAAACCACTGTAGTTAAATTAAAAATAGGAGACGAAATATTTAAATTTAGAATAACATAATGGAGTGAGTATAAATAGACGTCTGAACGAAATTGAAAAGAATGAGTCAATATCGATGCGGCGATCAGAATGGTTGTGTGTTCGTGGCTTTATCTCCGTTCTATATTTAAAACTCGCGCTTATTTTTAACGACCAGAGGTCAGCGTGGGTTGTCTTGGGAATGAGCCTGATTCTACTTTTAGGAAATTAATATTTAATAAAAAAACTGAGAGTAATATTCACAGCCATTGACTCTTGCAAATTCCTGTGTTAGTTAATGATAAGCACCCAACATGATAGGTAGTTTTTGCTTCTTACCGTACGAAACCCATCATACATTGAGCACGTAACGTGTTTTTCGGTATTTTCTCCCTTACACTATAACTTTTAGCTCATGCCTAAAACGTATTTCAAACAGCAGGTTCCTTACAATGTATTCCCTAATGTACTTATTTCGAACACTTATTTAATTATATGAGCCACTACTAAGCTTAACTTAAGTAATCCCCCATCTTAAATAATTCCATCGATTTAGGGTTAGAGGAATGGTGTTATACCATGCATTTTTCTGGGCAACTGCTTCGAGATCTTCTCACTTCAGGTTTACAGGAAATGTCTATCTTATCACTGAAAATGATCATGTGACCTCGGATATGCTATCTTCTTCTAGCTAACTTATAATACCATTAAAGTGCGACCCCACTGAAAGAGATTTTTCATAGTAAACGTTTTCATAATATATTTAATGAAAAATGCCCCAATACTCAGGCTTTTAACTATAATATCGCTTCTGCAGCTTTAACGAGGGAATTATACGGAAAAAACTAATAAAATAAATAAGTTAATTCGTTCAAGGATTCGATTTCATTCTAAACTTACGTTCTTTAGGATAACAGAAAAGTTAAGTAGTATACAAAATATTGCATGAACAAGTCCCAATTATAACCATTATTTATTTCAATAATAAATAATTATTATTATTGCTTAAATAGTAGAATCACGCTAGGCGCCACAGCATAATTAAAAATGCACGGAGCAAAGTGCAAGACTGTACAATTAGTCAAAGTGTCAAAAAGCGCTCGTGACAGAGACATTCTTCACGAACAACTGCAGTTCCCATCCATCATGATTAAGCAAACAAATTACTTGCTTTAAATATCTATCTGGACAAGGAAAACATACGAACATATATACATGTTCACGTTCTTTAATCTTCTCTTAATATATATATATATATATATATATATATATATACACACAAACATATATATAGGGGCCGGCCCAATAAGTCATATGACAGTCAGATAGACGCTGTATTGAAAAAGGGTGACGTTAGGAGTACCTATAACCGCCGATTGTATGAGGAGATGCAATGTCAATGAAGCGAAAGTGGTCTGTCCAGATCGGGACAAATGGGAATACGTGATCTCTGCCTACCCCTCTACAGGGAATTACGCGTGATGTGTATGTATGCTTAATATCTCAACAGTCACTTTTAGCATTCATATTGAGCCTGATTACATGTATATGGAATCGATTAGGTGAGAGGTTGCTATCCTATTGCCTAATCGATTCCTCTGTTACGTAAACCTTACGCGTCTCATTACATGCGCGAACGAACGGTAGCTAGTTAGCATTTTATTTACGTCCTAAATTAGCTCAGGCATGAAGGAATTTAAGGAACGAAAATTTTGTGTATTAATTAATGAAGAACATGTGTGAGAAGGTTCATGAAAATGAGTGAGGTAGAGATTCGTCAACCATTCAAGGTAGGTATCAATAATCACTCTATGTTGTAAGTAAGATATAGGCGTGAATATGTATGTAGTATGTAGGCTTGTATAAATGAAAGTTCTAAATTAGTTATATTTAACCCTGTTCCTTTAGTCGCTTCCTACAACATGATAGAAAGAACAGCATCTAGTAAGCATTCTTTTCACGTCCCAGACTATCACGGGACATATATAGATATATTATAGATATATTACTTATTATAGATATATTTAACGACCGCACTATAGAACACAAGAATATCCAAATAACTCTACCTCCACCGGGAATCGAACCCAGAACCTTTAGTTACATACTGAGTTTACCATCCACGTCACGGCAACCAAACCCCAAGATTCCCCTCGTCGTAAATAGACCTAATAGTCATAGTCTGTTCGCAGCAATAGTCTCCGATGGCCTCGATAGGGGGCGCCATGATGGATGGCTGACACCCGATCGGACCCTGACCTCTTTAGGATATCATCCACTACAAGCTATATCTTACTTATGATTAATAACTAGCGGGTCTGCCCGTGACCATGGCTGCTGCAACGTAGCCGAAACGTCGGGTAAATAAAGGTAACTTTATTATATAAAAACATACGTGATAAGTCCCGCTAGTTATTAATCATGAGTATAAATCGCGAATCTCTTAAAACTATATCTTTCTTTTTATACTTTTCGGGGTGGACAGAACCTCGAAGACACAATAATATCTCCTTGGTCTTTTAGCATAAAATTCGTACGCGGTTTCGGTGTTAAGTATATGGAACATTTGTGACAGGTTGTTAGCACATCGCTCAATAAATTCTTTTTGTCTCTTGTCCCTAGTCCGAGTGTGTATGAAAAAGTTTATGGATGACAATAAAGCGAAAGTGGTTTGTGATAATCCGTTATCTCTGCCTACCCTTCTATAGGGAGACGGGCGTATGTATTCATAACTGAAATCAATAAACCCAGTTGTTCTTTACATACATGTATGTACATCACAGCCAATTCTCTGTAGAGGAGTAGCCAGATATCACAAATCTGTCCCGATCCTGACAAACCACTTTCAGTTCATTGACACACTCGCGTTGTTACATATTTACACACTTGGCAGATAAAGGTACTTCTAACGTCACCCTTTTTCAATATGACATCTATCTGACTGTCATATTTCGTACATGCCGTACATTTACCTTCACGTCCGTTAATTCGCTCCGGGGTAAGCAGAACTTTGTAGACACATTTCCTTCGTTAGCTTAGCATTTTTTCTAGGTTAATAATCAATGAAATGAATGGTCATATAATATAGTAAACATAAATAAACGACCAAACTGAAAGAAAAAGAAAAGCATAGTTCTAACTCTGCTTCCACCGGGAATAGAAACCGGGACCTCACAATTAGCGTTCAGGTGGTTTACAGTTCGCGCCACGGAGGTCGTCAAAATGTTAAAATGAAAATATTTAAAATTACACAGTGTAGCTCTAACCTTAAATGGCAAACGAGAAAAGAATTTATGAATCAGAGGTTTATTTGCAATCTTTCTTTATGAAAGCTAATCTCTTTTTCCTTAACGTTCTAATTGTGAATTTGCTTATACGTTTAACTGTAAAGTTTTGTCACTCAATAGTTTAATAACAGTTTATACAATCGTCTATGGTTCGTCAACAAAGTCAGCAGCTCAGTGAAAGTTCAAAATACAAATATATTTTTTCGGATGAATATTTAGTCAGTTGTGATGCCAAATTGGCTAAATATGTTTGCTTTTGAATTATACTTGAATCCTCAACTGGAACGAACAGAAGAACAAGGAAGAGTCTTTTGTAGCTTCGATTCCTTTTTTCTTCCGTTGTAGCGGCTGGCGGCGTTGGTGTAACCATGGCGATGAAATAACAAGAAGTTCAAACGCCGTGGCATCAGTGTTTGTACTTCAGCCGACTTAATCTTAGTGGTGAATGGATAATTAAAGAATTAAAAAAAATACAGTTATATAATTACACCTATTATCCTTTGTGGGGTAATCAGAGGTTCAAGTGCTCATCTTTGAAACTGTGGAGTGTTGGGGAATTTAATAGGTTCTGGTGAATCGACTAATTCCAGTATGACTTTTTTCCATCGCCTGTATTCTGCTGTGCCGATCTGGCTTATAATTTAAAGACGGAAGATCAGTAAAGTATGTATATTCGTCGGAGCAAGTACAAATCGTAGTGCCGTGAGGCGACACACACTCGAACCTAATTAACATCGAGGAATGTTAGAACTAATCATAATGTCGATATTAGGTCTTGTTGTTAAGTACTTTGCGTAGATGGCGCTAGTTGTCTCTGGAATGCCATTATGCGTCAACACATATGACTACTTGGTGTAACCATGGCGATGAAATAACAAGAAGTTCAAACGCCGTGGCATCAGTGTTTGTACTTCAGCCGACTTAATCTTAGTGGTGAATGGATAATTAAAGAATTAAAAAAAATACAGTTATATAATTACACCTATTATCCTTTGTGGGGTAATCAGAGGTTCAAGTGCTCATCTTTGAAACTGTGGAGTGTTGGGGAATTTAATAGGTTCTGGTGAATCGACTAATTCCAGTATGACTTTTTTCCATCGCCTGTATTCTGCTGTGCCGATCTGGCTTATAATTTAAAGACGGAAGATCAGTAAAGTATGTATATTCGTCGGAGCAAGTACAAATCGTAGTGCCGTGAGGCGACACACACTCGAACCTAATTAACATCGAGGAATGTTAGAACTAATCATAATGTCGATATTAGGTCTTGTTGTTAAGTACTTTGCGTAGATGGCGCTAGTTGTCTCTGGAATGCCATTATGCGTCAACACATATGACTACTTGGTGTAACCATGGCGATGAAATAACAAGAAGTTCAAACGCCGTGGCATCAGTGTTTGTACTTCAGCCGACTTAATCTTAGTGGTGAATGGATAATTAAAGAATTAAAAAAAATACAGTTATATAATTACACCTATTATCCTTTGTGGGGTAATCAGAGGTTCAAGTGCTCATCTTTGAAACTGTGGAGTGTTGGGGAATTTAATAGGTTCTGGTGAATCGACTAATTCCAGTATGACTTTTTTCCATCGCCTGTATTCTGCTGTGCCGATCTGGCTTATAATTTAAAGACGGAAGATCAGTAAAGTATGTATATTCGTCGGAGCAAGTACAAATCGTAGTGCCGTGAGGCGACACACACTCGAACCTAATTAACATCGAGGAATGTTAGAACTAATCATAATGTCGATATTAGGTCTTGTTGTTAAGTACTTTGCGTAGATGGCGCTAGTTGTCTCTGGAATGCCATTATGCGTCAACATTCTCCCGCGCATTGAAAACTCCAGTTTTCAATTAATAGTCACTCGGCAGGGGGCATAGTTTGGCAAATGAGCGCTTGAAGATGCCCGTTGCTGTTTGTACGTTGGCCACTCGTGCTACACCATCAGTTCCTGGAAAGATAGCAGTTATCCTGCCCAGGCGCCACTGCATGGGGGGCAAGTTGTCTTCTTTGAGTAGCACCATCATGCCGATTTTAAGGTCATCTCCATCTTTCGTCCATTTCGCTCTTTTTTGAAGCTCGCTAAGATACTCCTTGTGCCATCTATCCCAAAAGTGTCTTCGTATTTGCTCGATCCTTTTGAACCGGCTGAGGGCAGTCATTCGTACTTGGCTCACATCTTCTTCGGCAGGTGCGGTCAGAGGGCGTCCAATGAGAAAGTACGACGGTGAAAGTGCGGAGAGGTCGGTTGGGTCTGTGGACATGGAGCACATAGGACGGGAGTTCAGGACAGCTTCAATTTGTACTAAAACTGTGCTGAACTCCTCGTACGTCATATTAGCCCTGCCTACCACGCGAGCAATGTGATCCTTACATGAACGAATACCTCGTTCCCACAATGAGCCAAAATGAGGGGACAAAGGGGGAATAAACTTAAACTCTATCTCGTTTGTTGACGCATAATTAATTATAGCATTTGAATTCCTTTGCAAGAAAATTGAAAATTCACGAGCCGCACCAGTGAACGCGCCAGCATTGTCCGATAAAATGGAAATGGGCCGGCCACGGCGGCCAATCAGGCGCTTTAGAGCAAGAAGGTAATATTCAGTTGACAGCCCAGTAACGAGTTCCAAATGTACGCTTTTTGTAGTTAGACAAACAAACAGACACAAGTAGCATTTTTCAAGTCTAGAGCCACGCCCCTTTTTATTAAGTATATACAAAGGACCTCCATAGTCAACTCCGACATGAGCAAAGGGAAAGCTAGCAGTCACTCTCTCGACTGGTAAGTTTCCCATAATGGGCTGTAAAGTTTTCCCTTGAAAACGGCAACATTTTACGCACCGCTTCACAGTTTTTCTGGCCAGATTTCTACCACCTAATGGCCACCACCTTTCACGGATATTATAAAGCATGTTTTGTGGTCCAGAATGGAGTAGGTATTTGTGTGTATGACTGAAAAGCAGCTGTGTAAAATAGTGCTTGCTACACAACAAAACAGGATGTTTTTTTTCGTAATCTAACTGATATGAGTTTGTCAATCTTCCGCCAACCCTAATAATGCCCTTATCATCCAGAAAAATGCTCAGATTAGCTAAACCCCGAGATCTAACTTGCTTCTTATTATACAAAGCAAGATATTCATTGGAAAATGACTGCAACTGTACCATTTTGCTAAGTACATGCAAGGCATTGTTCATTTCCATCAATGACAATGCACCATTCTTTCGATTGTGCCTAAAACGTATATTGTGAATAAATCTTAAAGCGTAACATGTAGTGCGCTGAAGTTTGATGAATGACGAAAATCTGTGAATATTAATAATGCACTCCGACGACTCTACGTGTAAACATTTCTCATCCCTTATTTTTGTCTCAGGTAATTCAGATTCGAGTATACCAACATCTAACGGATAATTTATAATTTGTTGCTGCAAAAATGTTGGTCCATTCCACCACATATCACATGAAATCAAATTATCTAAGGTGTAACCTCTAGATAAAATATCGGCTGGGTTTTGTTTCCCGCTAACATGAGAAAATATTGCACCGTTAGCTAAATCATGAATTTCAGCAACCCTATTCTGAACAAAAGTTTTCAATAAATGAGGGGACATTCTTAACCAACCTAAAACTATTGTAGAATCTGTCCAAACAACTGTCTTATCAAAGCTAATACGTAAAGCCTTATTAATTTTAGTGAGCAACCTAGCACCTATTAAAACACCGCACAATTCTAACCTAGGTATGCTAAGTGATTTTAGAGGCGCTACTCTACTTTTAGCGCAAAGTAGCTTAACGGTCACGCTGCCGTCGCCACTATAGGTACGTATATACGCGCACGCCCCGTATGATTCTTGACTCGCGTCGGTAAACAAGTGAAGTTCGTGAAACAGCGGTGAGTCACCCACAGCTCGCCTGGGTATGCGAACGGTAGGTAAGTTACTAAGGGAACGTATAAACTCACTCCAACTTGCGACTACGCTCTGTGGTAACGGATCGTCCCAACCCACTTTGCTTAGCCAGAGACGCTGAAGGTATATTTTGGCGACAATCACGACGGGCCCTAGGAGACCTAAAGGATCGTAAATTTGGGACACAATAGACAACATAGTGCGCTTAGTTATATTACAAGTGTTCGTATCCAACTTGGAGACAAAATGTAACTCGTCACTTCTATTAAAGTAGCCCAGACCTAAAGTTTTGCTTGAATAGTTTTCATCCAAGGAAAGGCACTTGATTTCGTCATTACTCCCTTCCACAAAGGAGGGAGTAATGCCAGTATTGAACATCCATTTCCTTAGAGGAAAACAACCCGACTGGCACACCTTGTTAAGTTTTTCGCATAGCTGGGCTAGTTTGATTTTGCAATCATGGCCCGTTATCAAGTCATCTACGTAGAAATCATTCAAGATCACACGTGATACCTCCTCGTCATCGCAATCTAAACCTAATTGACGTAAACATCTATTGGATAGGTAAGGAGAAGATGCACAGCCGTAAGTGATAGTTCTCAGCTGAAAAGTTTCAAGTGGGAAAGTACTGTCTTCGCGCCACAGTATAAGTTGGTACGGTTGATGTTCTTCATGAATTAAAATTTGTCTAAAAAACTTCTCAATGTCTGCGCAGGCTACATATTTGTATTGCCTAAAGCGTAAAAGAATTTCAAACAAATCATTTTGAAGAGGTGGGCCTACCATTTGAATACAATTTAAGCTATTGTTATTTGTGGTTTTTTGGCTCCCGTCAAAGACGACCCTAAGCTTCGTTGTTAGGCTTTGTTCACGAAAAACAGCGTGGTGAGGTAAATAATAGCAAGGTGTAGATATATTGTTGCTATCTATGCGTGTCATGTGACCCAATTCTAAGTACTCTTTAATGAATGCACTATACATTTGTTTATGTAGTGTGTTTTGGCTTAGTTTGCGTTCAAGTGCAAGAAAACGTTTTTTCGCAAAACTATAGCTCTCACCTAGTGCATTACAGCTTGATTTGAATGGAATCTTTACAATAAAACGGCCCTCACTTGTGCGTGTAGTTGTATTTACAAACAGGTCTTCGCAAGCTGCATCTTCGGGTGAGATGTACTTTGATTGTGAATCTAGTGTTTGCTCAACCTCCCAAAACTTTCTGAGTTGACTGTCAAGTGCAGACATACTTAAACTGTGCATACAGCTGGAAGTGTGATGTGGAGTTTTTGTACTGACTTGTCCTCCAATTATCCAACCTAATTTAGTATTTTGAAGAAAAGCGCCGGAAGATAGCTTGATTCTACCATCAAGAAGTAGCTCCCAGAATACATTCGCACCCAGCAAAATGTCTATGTCTGATGTAGAAAAATATTCCGGGTCGGCCAAAGATATATGTTTAGGTACAGATACGCTGTCAGGACCTAAATAAGGGGTGAAGCTTGTAATTACTGGCAAAACAAAACAATTGATACGTTTTTTGTATTTATTGTCAAGTGACATAAATGTTATGTTGCAGGTTTCAGTATAGTTGATGACTGAGTTACCTACTCCTACGATTTGATGAGTGGACTGTTTATTTTGTGTATTTAAACGTTTAGACAATGCATGTGTTATAATACAGTGTTGGGATCCGTTATCGAGAAGACATTTAACTGTATGGTATTTGCCATCACTACCTATAACGCGAATGATAGCTGTAGATAGCAAAACCTGTTTCAAAGTGTGATTGTTATTGCTCACTAAACTTGAGATAGATTCGTGAGTATATTGATGCGAACTCAGTGAATCTACTGCCGGTAACGCAGCGTTGTACTTAGCCACAACTGAACCCAATGACTCCTGGTTATAATTACGCGAAACCAGAGAATCTGCAGACAATAAAGTGGTATCTACATGGATCAGACTGTTATGCTTAGCATGACACTGGCGGCAGGGCCCAAAATAGCACTGTTGTGCTGTATGGCCTGCTCTCAAACAATTGTGACACAACTCCTTCCCGTTGACAAAGCTTTTGCGCTCGCTCACATCCATAGCTAAGAACTTCTCACAGGCGTAAAGCGAATGATTTTTACCGCATAAAGAGCAAGTAGGTTGCCTAACATTCTTACTGCCAGAATGTTTGCGAGTCGAAACTGCGCTATTTGTATGCGTATTATGTAAATGTGACTGATTTGTACCTACACTAGACTTGGTTGCCGTCATATCCAACATTTCAGCTTTATTTTTCAGAAATAACCTCATAGTTTCGAATTTAATATCTTCGTCTGAATTATGAAATTTATTTAATTTATATTGTTCCCATTCCCTTAACGTAACGGGGTCTAACTTGGAGACAACGAAATAGTTTATGAGGGTATCCCAATACTGAACAGGCTGACCTAATGATTCTAGCACGCGCAGATTCTTTACGACTGAATCGATGAGTTTCCTTATTAAGGTGGGTGATTCCTTTTGAACAGACGGTAGTGAAAACAATGCTTTTGTGTGATTGTAAACTAGAAGACTCTTGTTATTGTACCTATCCTCAAGGAGTTCCCAAGCTACGATATAGTTGTCACCAGTAAACTCGATCGATTTTATAATCTGAGCTGCATTCCCTCTCAGAGCTGACCTTAGGTAATGAAATCTCTGTATATTATCTAACCCAAGATTGTTATGAATCATTGAAACGTAACTATCCCTAAACTCAAGCCAATCATCCAGCCTCCCATCGTATGAAGGCAGCGATATGACTGGCAACTTCAAAGACACGTTACTGCTACTAGGCGTACATTTAGAACTGCCACTCGCACTGAATTCATCAAACAAAGACTGACCCTTACCCATAGCAGAATAATATGAGTTTTCAAATGATTCTCGATACTCTAAATGTGATTCTAATTCATTTTCATTAACAATTTTCTCTAAACTATTCTGAATGGAGGTAAATTCAGAAAGTAGCGTTCTAGCATTATTTAAACGTAACTCTAATTCCGAACATTGACTAGCTGTTAATGAATCATCTAAAGAATTCAAATACTTAATAAACAATGTTAAACGCCCCTTAATAACGCCGCGCTCTCTGACTAAATCGGGCAAAATCTTTATGTCGAGGGTAAGTCTAGAAGTTGGTGATTTGCTCATTTTGGCTGATTATGGGAATGAAACACTCACGGTTCGATGCAGGCAAGATGATTCAGGAAAGCGGCACGCGAAACCTATAAGTTAAGCACAGTATCAGAACAAGAAGCGGAAAGATAGGAATTTATGTAAAGGATACTTCTCGCTCGCCGGCGGTAGTATATCGATTCATCCAATGATGCGTTCGGCTCTGAAGGTCCAAAATGTTGGGGAATTTAATAGGTTCTGGTGAATCGACTAATTCCAGTATGACTTTTTTCCATCGCCTGTATTCTGCTGTGCCGATCTGGCTTATAATTTAAAGACGGAAGATCAGTAAAGTATGTATATTCGTCGGAGCAAGTACAAATCGTAGTGCCGTGAGGCGACACACACTCGAACCTAATTAACATCGAGGAATGTTAGAACTAATCATAATGTCGATATTAGGTCTTGTTGTTAAGTACTTTGCGTAGATGGCGCTAGTTGTCTCTGGAATGCCATTATGCGTCAACACATATGACTACTTGGTGTAACCATGGCGATGAAATAACAAGAAGTTCAAACGCCGTGGCATCAGTGTTTGTACTTCAGCCGACTTAATCTTAGTGGTGAATGGATAATTAAAGAATTAAAAAAAATACAGTTATATAATTACACCTATTATCCTTTGTGGGGTAATCAGAGGTTCAAGTGCTCATCTTTGAAACTGTGGAGGTCTATGGCCATTACAAACCCGCTTGTTAACCAAATAGTCAACACTGAATGTAACGTGTAAACCTCATTATGATTGCCATTTACAAGCACAGCACTCTTATAAATGCTTGTAAATGGCATGTCAGCTGTTCCGAGGATTTCATTGGTTATAACATGATATTTTCCCTCAATGCAGAAGTCGACTATTCGTCGTATTATTTTTTGTATGTAGACATTGTCATAAAACATGTATATATGAGTACATATAATGAATTGAAAAGTACATATAATATATTCAGAAAATGGTATTTACGAGTATATCTATTACTATTCAGCAATATTAAGCATGTTTAAGCGGGGTTAGTAGGTACCTAGTTTCCCGTGCTAGTCTGAAAGTCGAAAAAATGTTAACTAGCTGTCATTCTTCCCGGCATATCGTAGGAGGTGACTAAGAGACTAGGTGTGTATGGAATCTATTGGGTAATGAGCTAACAACCAATAACCCCAATATACACGCTAATAAGTGACCAAGAAGATTTTTTCATATCTTCAAGGTTCTGTCCACCCCGAAAGGGATTAAAGGACTTGAATGTATATGTTTGTATAGATGTGTGATGAATGTATATGTATGTAGACTGACCCACATAGATGATGATGATGATGATGATCAACAACAAAAGAAACTCTTCTATACCGCAGATATAATACCTATACAGACTTCGCAGAGACAGCCATAATCCCAATATAGTTAAGTAAATAAATCGTGCCTCTGTCAGACAAAGGGCTCTTAGTCACAGTAACTTCGTTAAGGGCCAATCGAACGCCGCGCGGCATTTCCCGACAAATCTTTCGCCGAGGGCTGGGACGTGTGTTACTGGTTGAGCTAGAGTAATATGGGTATTTACTGATACTGGCTGTGGTTTGGGTATGAATATATGGGTAGTAATAGTTTTAAGAGGTTCGCGATTTATACTCATGATTAATAACTAACGGGACATATCAAATGTCTGCCCGTGACCATGGCTTGTGCAACGTAGCCGAAACGTCAGGTTGATAAAGTTTACTTTATTATATAAAAACTTACACGACAAGTCCCGTTAGTTATTAATCATATGGGTAGTCTTTAAGCGAACATAGAATAATACGAAAAGGCTCACTAAAAATACTGTTTTGTACAGCAAAATAATACAGTCCCAACCCAAATCTAACCTTTGCTGTGCGTTTAGCTATATTTTGGTGTACATTTCAGCGCATTTAATTATGTTCCTAAATATTTATGTATATTAGGTAGAACTTATACAGATCAAATTGGAGACATTCTTCTTAATGCTGACGATTGTAGTATGAAGAACATGCATAAGAAGAGATTTGTCAGTATCGGTAAGGTGGCGATCGATTGTCCTTGCAAATCCCGTTAGGGTTAATATATACATACATTCTCGCCGATTCGTCCCCAAAGGGCTAGGCAGAGACTGTCGATTGCCATTGCTAGGCATATGGAACGATCCTCTATCTTCACTCACATCCATTAACATTCTTGAGATCACAACCTCATATAATTATATATGGTAAAAAATGACCTAGGAATATAAAATATAATTCGACGTAGCTCAGTTGTTTGGGGCTTGACTGTATCGAGGGTACAGGGGTCAAATCCCACTTGAGCATGTACCAATGGAAAGAAGTTTAATGAATTTCTATGTACATTTTCGTCATAAAAATACATTTACGAAATGCGTCGAATACTACGGCGAGGGAAACACATCGTGAGGAAACCTACCTGTTCCCAGAACAGGTAATAGTTAATGCTTGTAAATGGCGACATGGTTGACCACCTGTCACATTGAGTACTTTACTATCTGGTTAACACGTGAGTTCGAGTTCAATTACGGAGATGGACACCTGAACCTCTGACTACCCCGCAAGGGTTAATGGTCGTGAACGCGTACGTGCGTACTGAATATATAATATCTCCAAGGTTCTATCCACCCTGAAAGGTATTAAAGGCCGTGAATATATGTGTTTAATTAATACTGTGAACAGTGAGTAAGGCCCATCACTAGCAGTAATGCAACCGGCGGGGCGTCGAACAATGAGCAGTGGGTGCCATACTAGTAGTAAGCAAAATGTATTCGCAATTTCGATAGCGCCTATGCGTTTGGGGAACAAAAAACTGGGACAAAAGGGAATACACGTATCCCATCATACATTGCATGTATTATGCGTTTATTAAGCCGTCTAGGGTATACATACATACATACACATCACGCTGATTCCCTGTAGAGGGGTAGGCAGAGATCACGGATCCCCATTTGTCCCGATCCTGACAGACCACTTTCGCTTCATTGACTTCTCATACACTCTCGGTGGTTATAGGTACACCTAACGTCACCTTTTTTCAATATAGCGTCTATCTGACTGTTTTATGTCTTATTAGACCGGCCCCCACGTAACCGCCCTTTCACTTCACTCATATAGGAGAACCGTCTAGGGGTATATGGAATCTGACGATAGTCTAGTAACCTGTCACCAATTTTCCATATGACATTAAAACTCCAAGATACATGTTACTAAGTGACCAAGAAGATTTATGTCTGTAAGGTTCTGTCCACCCCGAAGAGGATTAAAGGACGTGAATATATATATATATATATATATATATATATATATATATATATATATATATATATATATATATATATATGTATATATATACATATATAAACAAAAACAAACAAATGCATTCACGACCATTAACCCTTGCGGGGTAGTCAGAGGTTCAGGTTTCCATCTCCGCAATTGCGAAGGTAGTACGAGTAATTCTATGGACACCTCGAGCCCACGTGTTAACCAGATAGTCAGTACTCAATGTGACAGGTGGTCAGCCATGTCGCCATTTACAAGCACTGACTATTACCTGTTCGACGAACAGATAGGTTTCCTCACGATGTTTTCCCTCACCGTATAATTCGATGCATTTCGTAAATGTGTTTTTACTACGAAAATGTACATAGAAATTCATTAAATTTCAATGCCATTGGTACATGCTCAAAGGGGATTTGAACCCTGTACCCACTGATACAGAGCCAAGCCCCAAACAACTGAGATACGTCGAATTTTTATATATCTAAATATGTATCATTTAATTTTCTGCAAGACAATTATTATTAACTATCATTACTAAAGTTATGATGTAAAAGTACTAGTTATAATTAAATTGTATATTAGTAAACTGCTACAAGTTGTTAATGGTTTAATTAAGTATGTTAATTTTCTGTTCAATTCTTTAGATTAAAATAATAATATGCTCTAGTTAATTAAAAAAGATGCATTAATTATTTTCAATACTTATGTATATACATTCACATATTCACACCTCTACGTCCCCAACAGGATAGACAGAGACTATCGATCGCCACCTGGAATGATCTTGGCAAATCTCTTTGCTTCAATCACACCCATTATTTTAATTACCTTCTCATACATGCTCTTCTGTTCTTCACACTACGTACACTCGCCTTGAGAAGAATGTCTTCAATTTGATCTGTATAAGTTCTACGCAGCCTACCCCGTCCAACTCTACCTTCCACTTTAGCTTTATAGATTCCTTTTGTAACCCTCCCTTCATCCATCTGGCCAGACCACCTTAACATACCTTTCTCTGATTTCGGCACTACATTCTATATTTTTGAAACATGAGCAAACCGGAATAGGTCATAGCCAGTGCCTGTATACGGTTCACTACCTATCACATTGGGTGCTGTCTATCTGGTGAAACGCTGGCTTTGAGTGGCTCATACTTTATATAATATCTTCGATATTTCGGAGATAGGCTCAAAACTCTGACTACCCCGCCGTAATAAAAGAGCGTGTATGTGTATGTATGTATATATTCTTTGTTAGTTGAAGTTTTTCACTTATTCTAACTCCTAAACTTTTAGTTACACTGTATTACTACAGAGTAATAGTTTGGGGAACTTTGAATCTCTACACAGTCCCTCGAGAAAGAAATTTGGCGTAGCTCAGTGGGGTATATGTATCAGAGGTTACAGGGTTCAAAGCTTGGAGCGTGTACCAATGGAAATGATGTTTTCTGTTTATGTATGTATATTATCAAAATAAAAATACATTTGGGAAATGCACCGATTGCTAAGGTGAGAGAAAACATCGTGAGGAAACCTAACTCTTCCCTGACTGTATACTTAGTGCTTATAAATGGCGACACAGCTTATACTATTGAGTTCTGACTATCTGGAGTGTATATGGAGTCTAGGTGGGTTTGGGGTGACCATAGTAATACAACCTCCCTTGCTAAGTGTTAAGGGTAACTAATCAACGTATATTTTAACAAATATATATACTTATGTATTATAGATAAATCAGAATCTAGAAATTAGAAGAAAAGAGTAATTCAACTGCCTTCATCGGGAATCGAATCCTGTACCATTCAGGTGCTTAACCGTTTACTTCACAGAGGCCGTCTATGTTTGCTGAAGGTATGTGTGATAGTTCGTTGTCCTCAAGCCTTTTGTATCATCTGGCTCCATCCGCGTCATGTAATACTGAGCAAAGTGGATGTTTGCTGAGCACGGCAGATGGCGTCTCTCCCATCCATTAGGCGGTGGCTGCGGGTGTCAGGTTAGCCTATAGGTTCTTAACCTCAAAAAAAAGCACTAAGAATGTATATTACATGCCTTGAAAGTCAGAGGTTAAGTGTCCAAGTGACTATGAAATGGCGGGGTTTGTAATTCTGTGGTGAATCTACGTGTGGAATAGATCGATAGAACTGTGTGATAGGTGCTAAGCTGTGTCGCTATTTACAAGTACAGACTTATTATTTGTTCCGATGAATAAGTTAGTTGTCTTAATATGTGTTTCCTCAACATATTTGATACATAATGCAAATGTTTTTAAATTGCGAAAATGTATATAAAAAATTATAAAAATTTATACAAGTGATTGATACCCCGGGTTTAAAACCCTGACACCACTGATAGAGAGTCAACCCCAAACGACCGAAGTAATTTGAAAATTTTATTGTAGTTGCCAATGCATAATTTATATTATTTACGAACCGATCAACGAATGGTCCTGACAAATCTGTCTCATTTCGCTACTTAACTACAAATTATATTCGAACTCTGTAATAATATGATAACACAGTGTAATACCATAGACATAAGAATACTTTACTATACATATAAAACCTTTTTTCTCTTTCCGCAATTGTGTAGATTGACACTCGATCTTCCTGATCCACTCCGATTGTCTGGTAATCTGAATCTTGACAGATTGATCTCATAATATGAGGGTACCTCTCAATCAAAAGGAAAACTTATATTCCTATATCTATATATAACTTATATTCCTATATACTGTATAGTATTATATTATCTGTGCCTATGTAATGCCTGCGTATTATTCGAAGAATTGCACAGAATTTTGGGGTACCAAACTTCTCAATCAGTTTTGGCTCACACATAGTTTGTTGCGTTGAAAGGGTCAGAACCAAGTTTCGGGGATACTTCAGTAATTGGCGAAAGGCCTACGCACGTAGTCCTTCGTCATATTATAACGGAAATCTAATTTCTTACGATATATCGTGATATAAATAATGAAATAATGACATGTTACAATGCTGTTCACCATTCGTAAGATACAACTATTACAACTATTAGATGTTATATTGTATTATAAATAAGTATTTTGTATTTTATTTTGCATTATACAGCAGGGCATTCATCCGAGATTAAATAATTTAAAGGGAACATAGGTTCATAAAGCAATGATAATAATTATATTTTATAATACTTTATATTTGGTTCATGCGTAGGTTACATGGATAGATAAATATACTGAAGTTACGTCATAAAATTTTACTAAACCATTTCTATTCCCATTAAAGGTCCTCTTCTGCTCATAATTATATTATTTGTTAGTATTAATAATTTTGTAAGTATGTTTCTTCAAAGTTTTTCATTGAATGTTGAAACATTATCGAAAATGCGTTATATTACTATGACGGAAATCCTTTTAATATTTTGTCAATAAATGACAATAACTTGACACTTATGTCAGTTATCAGCTGGTACTTATCTTTGACTGATTTGGTTTGACCGAAGTGTTGTTTAATTTCGGCAGGGAAGAACCTATTTTTCCATAATATTCTAGAGGAAAACTGCGTTGGTTCTAACTTTTATCTGTAATACGCGATTTTCAAAACTAAAATGTCTTTTTTAATGAGACAACTAGCTCGTAGGGTAAGTTTGTAGCAGTAAACATCCGTACTTTAAAATGTTTTCGTACTAGTTAATATTGATAAGTAGTGATTTACTTTTTCCGAGTCCATAATTAGCAATTTTAATCTATACAGGTCGTAGCTCCAGTGCTATCGGCGTCCAAGACAGTCAACTTTACAACTAGTAAGTGTATAGTATTAACATACATGATCGATGAATTACATAACCTAAAATGTAGTTGAGAAATTAGATATTTCATAAAGTTATTTCATTATATCAGTAAAACTATATTATGAAGATTCATACTAGGTATTCGTTTATAACATAATTTAAAACACTAGGCAAACATTTAATTCCATATACTAGAGCAAAAAGTACAATATTGTATGTGATAGCTGGGACATAAATAGACTGCAAACTAGCTGCTATTCTTCTGTGCATGTCAGAGAAGGTGACAAAGGGACTAATGGTTAATGGAATCTACTACTGACACCAATGTTCCATATGCCATCTTAATCCCTGTATTAAAGCTATCTTATCTTTTTTGGGATGGAGAGAACCTTGGAGAAATTAATAACTCCAAGGACCCTTTTTAGAATAATATTTGGGTTGTGTTATGTTACATGGAACATTAGTGGCAGGTTCCTAGCCCATCCCCCAACAGATCCCTTAGTAGCCTTCTATCTTATGCCAAAAGTACAGTAGATAGTTTGTACTCTTTTGCGTCCCAGCTTGGGACTTAAAGTCAAGTCTGGTTTCAAAGTGGCCTTATAATCTCTTTACTTGACACTTTCAGATGGACACTTGAACCTTTACCTATACATTGAAATACTATAGTAATTTTTTTCACTGTCTTCCAGCGGCTGCAGCCCTATCTCCTAAAGTACAGCAGATAGCACCCAACTTTTCAGCCACAGCGGTAGTCAACGGAGAGTTTAACAAAGTGAGCCTGTCTGACTTCAAGGGGAAATATGTAGTGCTGTTCTTCTACCCGCTGGACTTGTAAGTTTATATACTTAAATATACAAATCTTTTAGGGCTTTCTTTGAGGGCTTGACTCTGTAACAGTGGTACAGGGTTCAAATCCCAGATTATTCACTAAGGAAAATGAGGTATTCTGATTGAAATTACATTCTATGTATAATTGCATAAAAATACATTTGCAATGCACTGAATAATATGGTGAGGGCAATCATAGAAAAAAGGAGAAAACCTTCCTCTACAAATTAATTTCAGATTTTGCAATATTTCAGACAAAATTTGACACTTTAACTAATCTACTACTGATTTCTCACTATTGCTGAAGTGATATTGAACAATATCTAAAACTCATTAGTAGACTTTGGCCCCTGATCAAATAGTGTGTGACTATCTGTTGGGTTTGAGGAGACCATAGAATCACCTTCACAATTTCAATATGGACACACCTTTTACTACATTACAAGGGCTAATGATATTGAAAACATATGCATGTTATATCATTATGTCTACCTTTCTCATGTCTGTGTTTTTCCATTTTCAGCACATTTGTGTGTCCGACAGAGTTGATAGCGTTCAGCGACAGAGCCAGTGAGTTTGAGAAGATCGGTTGCCAGGTGATGGCCGCCTCCACAGATTCAGAGTTCAGCCATCTTGCCTGGGTTAACACTCCTAGAAAGGTATACCTTATGTTGCGCCAGGTGTGATGATAGTTATTTTTAAACACTCGCGATTAATACTCATTTTATTAATTATGTGAGTAAATTTATCGTGATATGACCCTGTCTCACATAATTAATAAAAGGTATAATGATAATATTTTACAATGGTAACAGTTCTGTGCTAGTCTGATATGCAAAATAATGGAAATTAGCTGCTGTTCTTCCCGGCATGTCGTAGGAGGCGAGTAAAGGACTAGGGGTCATTGGAATCTGTTGGATGATAGGCTAGAAACCTGTGTACAATGTTCTATTGTGACATCGTAATCTAAATATTCATGCTAAAACTAGCTTCTTCTGTGACCTAGGAGATATTATATCTCTGCGGTTCGGTGTGCTGTTCGGTGTGCTGTTCACCCCTAAAGGGAATAAAGTACGTGATTGTATCTATATATTCGTAAATTTACAATATATGTATACAGAATGGCGCATTAAAAACGGTCAGTATGGGAAAGTCTGAAACTGTAAGAGATACGAAGATTTGTTCTTAGGAACCATGACACCAATTTTGATAAAAATAATAACTGCATTCATACTTTCTTTGAAAAAACAACTGTATCCAGTTCGAGAATCAAACCCGGTTGCTTTGAAAAAATAAACTTGAGAAAATAACCTTTTCACTTTTTCTTTTAAAATATCGATTGTGTCGATCTTACCCACCCTAACCTTACGCCAACCTGTATATTTATATTCACGAGCAACCATTAATGTATGTAATATTATGCTAATCTTTGATTACCCTGCAAGGGTTAAAAGTTTTGAAGGTCTATATTATGTTAATAGGTTTCTCTTTTCACAGGATGGAGGTTTAGGCAGGATTGATATTCCACTCCTAGCTGACTATAACAAGCAAATAGCCAGAGACTATGATGTTCTATTAGAAGATGGATTCGCACTCAGAGGTATATTAATGATCCCGATCCTGACATACCACTTTCGCCTCATTGACACTCGTACACACTCGGCGGTTATATTTCAGATACAGATACTTCTATAGGCTATTCGCGTTAAGTAAATAGTGACGTCATGATAATCAGATGTTAAACTGGCCAATGAGACGTGAGTAAATGAGAAAACAAGTCACATTGACCAATCGCAGACATTCTTTGTCACGTCTCATTGGTCAAATCGTTTGGGTAATGATGACGTCACTATTTTCTTAACGCGAATACACTATAGTCAGATACTTCTAATGTCATACTTTTTCAATATGGCGAATATCATATCTCTTATTGGGCCGGCCCGTACATTACCACCCTTCCACTTCACTCACATATATTACTTTTGTCAATCTACTATCATTCATCTGCATAACATGTCCAAACCATCGAAGCAATAAATATGTATATAAATATTAATGTACTATACATGATTATTACAGTATTTCTTGGTGAGGTAAAACTTCATGAGGAAACCTACCATCCGTTGGGTATACAAAGCGTTTTTCTTTCATTCTTTCTTCAACTGAATGAGTGAATAGTGGTACCATGGAGTAATTAATAAGAGGAGTGGGCCTTACGCATTATTTTTATGGAAACTAGCGTGGCATTACGCGGGGTGAAACGAGGTACGCGGGATGGCGGGGAGATATTACAACCAATTAAAACACGGCATTTTGTGAGACAAAACATAGGTATATTCTTTTTACTACACATTTTTAGGCGCCACAGCAATTAAAACACTCCATTTGGCCTCCGCACCGAGTAACGGGGACCGCTCCTTACGCCGGATCCTCTTTATATTTGGTTCGTGAGTGGTACTGACATTTTAAATTTTTTTTAAATTTGTTATAAAACACTATTTGTTGGATGTGAAGCTTTGATCATGTTCTAATGAATTATGTATTATTAAATTTAATGTACACATTGTCTGCAGAGTTTCTTGGCATTTCTTCTCTGCAGAGTTTGTCTTTACTAAGTGCCATTAGTTTTTAGTTTGATTAATCTAAATTGATTTATTTTAAGAATAATTTTTATGTTAATGACATATTTTTATGAAAAATGTTTTTTTTTTTGACGTTCATTAAGTGATATTAATATCCTTATGTTGAATAAAAGATTTTCATTTCATTTCATTTCATTTTGTATGTATATTACAGGGCTCTTCATTATCGACGGATCAGGCGTGCTTCGGCATATGTCTGTGAACGATCTGCCAGTCGGTCGGTCTGTGGAGGAGACGCTACGCCTCGTAAAAGCTTTCCAGTTCGCTGACAAACACGGAGAAGGTAATAGACACGATCATTAACCCTTGCGGGGTTAGTTCAGGTTTCCATCTCCGCAATTGCGGAGGTAGTAATTCTATGGCCACCTCGAACCCACGTGTTGACCAGATAGTCAGTACTCAATGTGATAGGTGGTAAGCCAAAGTAATGTAAGGGGGTTATAATTGATTTGTATTTGTAAAACCTATCATAGATGTAAGTTTTGGTAGTTCAACCATAATTTGACACATAACAATGTGAGGAAATGTTAGTTCCTACTATCTATGAGGCAAAGGCAACTATCTAGCATATTGTGGTTTAAATATATTTCAAATATTATGAATGCTGACGCTACTGTAAAAAGCTGACGTTACTGTACTAAGTACGCTGATTGTGGCAAGGAGGCGTATCGGGAAGTGTGGGGATCTGTGATTTCACTACGTGAAGTGTATGCTTATGTGTTCATTAAAAACATATTAATAGTAATATAACAGCAATTCAAATGTATTCGATTTTCAATCAAATCTAGTTTGGTACCGTCACATGTGTATGTAACTTTACAATTAATGAAACAATTTCCATTGAATTGAATTGGTTGTTACAGTGTGTCCGGCCAACTGGAACCCCGAGAGTAACGCGGACACCATCAAACCAAGCCCTAAGGCCAGCAAGGAGTATTTCAATAAGGTCGCCGAGTGAACAAACCTACTTTAAGGAATAATAAATGTATAATATACCAAAGAGGTTTTATTTATCACAAAACTTTTTATTATTTACTTTTCTTTTTTGTTTTTATCTTTACTTACATATTCGAAAAGATAATGAATGCTTTTCGAAAATAACAAAGACAAAAAAGACAAATGTATTCACGACCTAACCTTTGCGGGGTCAGAGCTGATCTTGAAGCAAGCGTACACATACAAAATGGTTTTATTTCTTAAACTAAAGAGGCGCTGTTGTTTTTACTTCTGCTTTAATTAGGCACTATTTATGCAGAGATTTTTGGCATAGTAAGCAACTCGATACATTTCATGGGTACGCTAGCGTAACGGACACCCCTAAAAGGGATGAATTTCTTCTTCTTCTTTATATCTACCAAAAGAGAGTACCAGAGTTATGTATTTATTTATGTATCAATGATATCTGAATAAGAATTGTTGTTTTATTCTTTACTAGCGACCCGCTCCGGCTTCGCACTTCTGGCTATTTAATGGATGTTATTATACATATAAACCTTCCTCTTGAATCGCTCTATCTATTAAAATAAACCGCATAAAAATCCGCGACTTTGTTTTATACTATGTAATGATATGTTGTACTTAAATAAATAAAAAACCTAAATGTACACACTTCATTGGGTTATATACTTACTATGAGATATTTATTTCCACTCCGGATGAATTTGAATTTTTCTTAGAAGGTCCTTGATAGATAGGTCGTAAACAGAATACTAACTAGCTGCCATTCTGCCTAGCATGTCATAGGAACCGACTAAGGTACTTGCGATGTATGGAATTGGGCGATGGGCTAGCAACCTGTTACCAATGTTTCATATGACATCACAATCCCGGTATTCATGCTGAAAAGTGACTAAAGAGATATTATCGGGTCTAATAGGTTCTGTCTATTCCGAAACGGACAATAGAACGTGAATGTTGTATGGATGTTCATTATGCCGTCATATTTCGTCACAACCTAATGGTTATACATATCACCTTGATTTAAGTCGAAAAACATAATATTCTTTATAATGACTTGCATTATCCGTGTTTAATCATTAAAAGCTTAATTAATGTCACCTTAATAATTAGATTTTATGCCTAAAACACAAATAGGTACTTAATAACAAATATTATTGTGTGTTTATTATTCATGATTAAAACATACGTAGTACATACGTAGGTATGCATACGTACGTATGCATACCTAGATTTGTGATTACACATTTGATATTAATTAATTTAATACATACATAGCCATCACGCACTGGGCACTCAAGCCTACCCTACTATCGACTACCCAGCTACAAAAAAAAGAGTGGCCTATTTCCTTAATCACCTAATGTATTAACTACCCCACTAGGAACAGGTCCTCATGAAATAAACCAGCTTGGGCAAAACGAAGTGACTTCAAAAAAAGTTTAAGACACATGCTACGCTAAATCCCTAAGAAACCGCCGAGATTCCAAAGGTGCCTGCAACTTCTTGACTAGAACTGCAGGAGTCGCCTCAAGAAATATTAGAGACCCCAAAAGTGCAAAATTTGACCCATTCAGTACCCTAAGGCCCGGAATAACTTCTCGAAAATGTTGCAAAGAGGATGATGACTCCCTCATGAGAAAAAATTACACTTTCATGTGTTTACTACAAGCCTACATACTTTAACATAGACATTATGTTTTGCTTATTTTCTAAAACCTGGTCAGGTCTACCACCAATCGTTCTTCCATCCAGATACCAAACATTAAGCTCACTGTCTACGCTTTATATAAGATTGCGTAAAGCCAAACTAAAAACAAGAGGCCTCAGAGGAGTGAATAGAAATTATAATATAATTTTCTCGTGAATGACAGCACTGGCGTAGAAAAAGGTAAAAAAGGTAAGTACCAAGAGCATGCACAACTATAAGAACATTCACGGTAGTGATGCCAAAAGAAGAATGTTATGGACAAGGATGTTTGACACTTAGATCCTCCAACGTCTCCACATTATTATTTATTAAAATTTGTTTTTCTGCACATACAGTGCAATAATTGCCAACTTAAAGCATATGCGAATAGATGCTGTTTTAATACTATAGAATATTGGTTATGGTAAGAGATAGCCTATCACCTATTTGGTTCTAAAATCCCTAGTCCCTTAGTTGCCTTAGTTACGACACGCCAAAGAAAAAGAAATCATTTTATATACGTCCCAACTAACAGGAGACTATATTGTTTACAAATATTTTCAGTGTTGAGGTTTTTTTTTTTATTTACAACTGTATTCACATGAATATAAACTAAATTATTTATAAAAAATCACTGCCAGCAGGGAGAGCGCCCAAGATGCTGGCAGCATTTCCACGCTGAATGGCCAACCTAATTCGTTGGCCGTAAAAGGCCCCAGCCCTTGTGTGGGGACAGAACTCCCTATTTGAAGAGTCCCTATTTTCGCTGAGGGCAACGCATTCAACCAGTACCCCTACTCCCGCCTTGGAACAGCCAGGAGACGAGCAGGTTTTGCCAGAGCAGGAGCAGAATTCGGCAAGTTTTGTTGAACCTGTCTGCACAACGGCTCATGCCACAACCTCTGCGAAGAAACAAAGACCGTAATACTCTGATTGGGACCGACAATAAACGACTACGCATCTTTGGTTCCTGCCAATTCTAAAATATCTATATGCTTTTTTCTGTGTGCGTTAGGTTTTTTTGGGCGTTAGTTTTCTTCAGAAAAATTTTGAACCACCATTTGTATTCAATGTCATATACTTACATAGTACATTAATTTGACCTTACTTACACGCACAACCTTAATTAATTACTATATACACGTAAATTTAGTTAGTAATCAAGTGGAAGTTATAGTTAGTGCACATATTATTACAATTCATACATCCTAAATAGTCGATCAATATGGTGTCTCTATCTTTAATAGTGTTTGTTGTTATAGTCATATTCATTTGGTGGCAAATAAAAAAAAGGCAATTTGTGCAGGCCACAAAAAACATTCTAGATTTTCCCGGATCTTTACCTTTAATTGGAAATTGGTATTTACCAGTATTGCATAGAAATAGTAAGTACACATACCTTTGTATTACCAACGAATAACTCTTTTAGATTAGTACTAGTTACCCACTCCGGCTTCGCACGGGTATAAAATATATAGCCTACTCCACTATTTAACGGATGTTATTATACGGATAAACCTTCCTCTTGAATCACTCTATCTATTAAAAAAAACCGCATCAAAATCCGTTGCGTAGTTTCATAGATTTAAGCATACAAAGGGACATAGGGACAGAGAAAGCGACTTTGTTTTATACTATGCAGTGAAGAGCTTGAGTGGCCACTATCAACTGAATAAAGCACAAACAATAATTAAGGCTTTGGCATTTTATGTAGGTAAATGCCTTTTTGGGTACAGTTCCATCGTTTTAGGATATCCCAGTGTTTAAACCCATGCAAACTTCTTACAGTCATGCCTTGTTGGTTCCCCAAAGAGGTAGAAAAAGTCATGGTTCGCATGCAGAAATTTTACATGACAATAACTTTATATATATATATATATATATATATATATATATACCCTATAGAGGGGTAGGCAGAGATCGAAACCTCATCATTCACTATCCTGACAGATCACTTTCACTTCATTGACACTCATACACCTCCTCATATACAATCGGCGGTTATAGGTACTTCTAACATCACCCTTTTTCAATATTAACAATAATGTTTAAAATGTTTTATTAGCGAGCAAAAGACTGCCTGTACCGGGAATTGAAACCTTTTTTTTTAAATTCTTTATTAAGCCATTCACCACTAAGGTTATGTCGGCTGAAGTACAAACACTGATGCCACGGCGTTTGAACTTCTTGTTATTCCATCGCCATGGTTACACCAACGCCACCAGCCGCTACAACCGAAGAAAAACGAATCCGAAGCTCCAATTCTTCTCTTCCTTGTTCTTCGGTTCGTTTCAGTTGAGGATCCAAATATAATCCCAAAGCAAACCTATTTAGCCAATTTGGCATCACAATTGACTAAATATTCAGCCGAAAATAATTATTTGTATTTTCAACTTTCACTGAGCTGCTGACTTTGTTGACGCACCATAGACGACTGATTGTGTGAGGTTTTGTTGATGTAAATAAACGCTTTTATTACTACTAAGTGTACTTACTTAATTACGTTTTTATGTTTGGCTGTTTTTAAGTTAGTATACTTACCAATACAATTCCGTCTGCCTCTACTAAAGGATGCTATGCCATTGCTCGGGGTCAACTTTGGTTCAAGTTCACATTTACACCTCGGAGTTAGACAAATACCTTTTGCTTAATAGTATATGAAACAAAGTCTTCTTTTTCTTATAGTCATCTTATAATAGTCAGTTTATTTGTGTTCCAGACGTTTGGGAACTGATCAAGCAAAGCAGCAGGCAGATCAACGAGCGAGGTGGAATTTGCAGGTCCTGGTTGGGTCCCGTCCCGGTTTTGGGTAACTATCGACAATAACTTCGAGATATAACTTGCCTATTCATCGTAACAGGCAATATGCAGTACCTGTACACCGTGACATACATAGAATACTTACGTATTAGGTGGTAGGTTACGTTGTGTGGTGAATTTCTAGTGAAAAATATGTTTTATGTAAATATGTTTATGGACGGAAACGATATATGTACTTATAGAGATATAGCATCTTCTTAGACACTTTTTAGCATAAATATCAGGAGTTCTGATGTCATAAACATGGGTGGCAGGTTACTAGCCTATCGCCTCATAGATTCCATTTACACCTGGTACCTAAGTCGCGTCTTACGACATGCCGTAGTGAACGGCAGCTAGTTATCATTCTTTTTACGTACCAGACTAGCACGGGACAGCGTCTGACTACCAATAGTTTAATTTAAATTAATTTTGATTATTATGGATATTTCATTGTAATGTTAATTTAATTTTTTTCAAAAGAATACTTTTTTTACTATGATAAGTGATTATTATGGCCCTTATCACTACATAGTATAAAACAAAGTCGCTTTCTCTGTCCCTATGTCCCTTTGTATGCTTAAATCTTTGAAACTACGCAACGGATTTTGATGCGGTTTTTTTAATAGATAGCGTGATTCAAGAGGAAGGTTTATATGTCAAATAACACCCATTAAACAGTAGAGTAGGCTATATATTTTATACCCGTGCGAAGCCGGAACGGGTCGCTAGTGTTTTATAAAACGAATTTCATTTCATAACATTATCTCTTCAACATCGACTATCTGACGAAATAAGGTTGGAAGTGATCATAAATCTCTTTATTACACAATCGTAATGAATGGACTGATACTGAGTACATACATATACCTCACACCTTATTCCAATTAGAGAGGTAGGCAGACATCACCTATCCCCATCTATCCAGATTCTGACATATTTCTTCTATATCTTAAATGTACTTAGCAAGTGGCTAGTTCAATTGGTGTAAAAGTGTCCTTAAATATTATTCAATATTATATTATTATAATTTTTTTTCTTTCAGTAATAACAAGTCCTAAATTACTGAACGATATTGCCTCTACTTGCTTGGAGAAGAATTATATGACGCGATTCAGCAAAGTGTGGTTGGGTGAAGGACTAATCACCGCAGAAGGTCAGTCCTTTCATCTTTACTTTTATTTGTACCTATACATTCACAGATGGACTGATGACCTGAAAAAGGTCGCTGGTAGTGGTTGGCTGAGGGCCACGAGTGATCGTGTTTTGTGGCGTTACCTTGGGGAGGCCTACGTCCAGCAGTGGACTGACATAGGCTGATTGATTGATTGATTGATACATTCACGTCCACGTCTGTCACATTGAGTACTGACTATCTGGTCAACACGTGGGTTCGATGTGGCCATAGAATTACTACCTTTGCAATTGTGGAGATGGAAACCTGAACCTCTGACTACCCCGCAAGGGTTAATGGTCGTGAATGCGTTTCTCGTTTGTCTTTATTCACGTCCAATCCCTTTCGGCGTGGACAGAACCGTGGAGATAAAATAATATCTTGTAGGTAAGATGTTAGCATGAATGGGTTATGATGTAACATGAAACAGTGCTGACAGATTGTTAGCCCATTACCCAAAAGATTACATCGTCCCAAGTCCCTTTTTCACCCAGGGTCAATGAAATCTGTTGGAATATGTTCCATATAACATGACAACCCCAATATTCATGCTTTAAAAGTGACGTTGGAGATATTATTGTCTCCAAGGTTCTGTCCACCTAGTAAGGGATTAAAGGGCGTGAATGTATGTGTGTGTGTTTTTATTTTATAAGACTTAAAGTCTAGCCTGCTTTGGGTACAGTGAGTAACGTTCTCGACCATTAACCCTTGCGAGACAGTCAGAGGTTCAGGTGTCCATCTCCGCAATTGCGAAGGTAGTGATTCTATGGCTACCTCGAACCCACGTGTTGACCAGATAGTCAGTACTCAATGTGACAGGTGGTAAGCCATTTACAAGCATCTTTACATGTTC